>JAYESA010000001.1:83908533-84508533 GCA_036927795.1 Iris macrosiphon | reverse complement strand
GAAGTTACTGGCATGCTCGACGAAGGAGGCACAGTCGAGATGGTGGGTTCATCCACCTCTGATATAATTTGAACTACTGCTGGCGAGATTACATCTGAAAATGTTACAAGATCAACAGTTTCAAAGTATGCTTCTTCGACGGTGGTCACCGCCATTTCATCAGCTGGATCCGCAACAAAATCAGAAGTTGCTTCAACTCCGCCCTCCCTCGAGATGTCTTCGCCTGAAAATAAGATAAGAGAAAGTTAATATCAAATTGATGTTAATTTTCCTGAAAAAAGCGTGAAGACAATATTTACCCATGGTCGATGGTATGTATGTGGCATCTGCAGCCTGTATAGCTAAATTATTTCTTAATGACGCTAAACAAGCTGTCATACCTGGAGACGAGGGTACACCAACTGACGCTTGAGGTTCGTCATCCCAGTCGTCACCCAGATCCACTCGAGGTTCATCGGGTGGAATCTCGCTTGAGATACTTACAGACGAAGGAGGGGCTAGTCCCATTATTTGTCTTGGTAAAGGTATATTGATTTTATTATGCTCGGCCTCGAAGGCGATCTAGAAGCACTATCAGTAACGGTGGTAGCGGTAGTAATCGCGGGCAAAGAATCTCCAGCACTGTCAGCTGGAACTGTGGAGGTTCCCTATCTAAAAGGCGAAGGACCCATGATCAAAGAATCATCCCCAACAGGGAAAATAATAGGCTCACTCCTGGAAGAAGTCTCCTTGGTGGAAGTCTTTTTAGGACCCCTGGTAGTCTGCTTCTTCTTGCGGGGGGAAGGCTCTTTCAGAGTGGAAGCCTTTCGTTTACTGGAGATAATAAGAGGCTCTGCTGGCGGAGCTATTATGCCTCTCGCTAAAATCAACAGATAATCATCTGCACCGGTGGTTTCATCACCTTCGTCAGAGGAAACAGAGGGTATCTCCTCTCTTTCGGTGGACTTATGGGAGGGCATTCTGAAACTTCCATGTACATCAAAATTATGATGGAAGGTATTGATGGACGCATAAAATTGCGCGTATGAATGAAGAATGCGCAACTCCATGGAGAGGGAAGTCGTGGGCACAACAAAGGTTGCTCCAGTACAATCCATTATGAAGTACCGCTATCCTCTAGCTCCATCAATAAGTCCACCTTTGAAATTGATGCTGGTGATGGGATTTTCCACGTGCAACTGATCATACCCAAATTGCCTGGCAAAACGGCTAGGCAGATAAGGCTCCAAGTAGCAGTGGTCCTCACTTCTGTACAGCAGATGGGAAGGTCTAATGTAGACCAACTAGCAAAAGGCTTCAGGAGAAAGAATAGTCTTCCCCTGACCTGCATCCTGAAGTTTCGTCCCCTGTTGATTGATATGTACGGGGGGGACGATGCAGAAGAACTTCCAACTGTGGGCAAAATTTAGTGCTAGCTGACAATCTATGACGCTAGTCACATTCCAAGAAGAATTCCTGTAATTCAACAGGAAGTTATTGCCCGAACCACTGGCCGATCCGGGATACATCACTTTGGTGTTGTGAAGGATTAACCATCCCATCAGTTATAAGAATAGCAATTCTACTCTAGGATATCCTTCACACTGTGTATCATCAACTAGCAGTCCCTTAGTAATGGCCCTCAGGCCAGCTTGAATCCTGCAAACCATGGCAGGGAGCAGGCCTAATCTTGCTCCAAACACCAAATGCACTGCAGGCTATAAGGTGTTGCGATAAATGCGATCCGCAGACGCGATGCCAGGAATCACCCATCGGCGTAGCCAGATAGAAAGGAAGCCAGCTAGTTGAGCTTCTCTTGATAGAGGCTTTCGGCAATGCCTCATATAATTGTAGGCTTTGGTTCCTGCAGGATAACCCCCTATCTCTTCATTGAGAACACAATTTTGAGCCCCCGTATCTTCAATAAGAGCGTCGATTGTGTTGACATTAAGAATGCTCAAGGGGTTCAAAGATTTATCTCTGCTATCTATAACCTTGTCCTGCTTGGCATTCCTGGCCTGATGGAAGAAGATGTAGGATACCCATTTGTTGATATGAGCCAAATCGGAGGGATCTTTGTAGAAGGTGGTGCAGGCAAGGTAGTGGCTCGTCAGCTCTTGGTACACTGCCACTGCCCGAGGGTTGGTTTCCTTCAGCTCCCTATTTGTGGGAACGTACTCTTCATAAGGAGTGTCTCCCATTGGCAAGCTTTACAATTTTTGCCATCTCATGAAGGGCTAAGCCCAACTCACCTAGCGGAGTGGCAAAAGTCCCAGTGAGCGAGTTATATCGCTCCATCAAAGCTAAGAACAAGTTGGGGTTGAGAGGCAGCCCAACACTAGTGGCACTCACAACCGCAAACAAGCCAATACTTTCCAGCTCCATCTGAAAGTGCTTCAGGGCCCATGTAGTTAAACTGGCCCATCGAAGATTCTGGGGGCTAAGCCATCCACTGGTGCGAGGGTTAACCTTGGGGTATACTCCTCCCTGCCCCATAAAGTCATTGCAGAAAGTTGCTATTTGAAGCGGCTGTATCAGTGAAGTGTCTTCACTCAGGATACTGCCCGACAGTAATCCTCTGAAGGGCATGACAGGGCCTGAAGGACTGCTTACAAAGGATCCTCGGTTTAATCTTTTCCTATAAAAGATCTTTCATGGCTGCCCATGAAGATCAGGAGTCAGAGTCCATACCATCTTTCTTGGATGTGTGGCATAGAAGAATGCAGAGATAGGGTAATCTCTGGGCATCTTTGGCAGAAACAGGATCGTGCCCTCAGCAGAAAATTAAGAAAGCTGGTTTCTTATTGGGCTTCGTCTGGGATTGCTTATCGATCACATCCCCAAATAAGAAAGCTGGGTTTCTTATACTCAGTCCCATCTATGTATGTCAGGGGCTCCCCACTGATCATACTCAGCAACATTCTTTCTCCTTGGACCGAGATTAGAGTTCCCCTTTCTTGAGGATACTCGTTTCCAGAGATAGGGAATGTCACATGGGACAAGTCCTCCAGATAGTTGGAATTCACATTCCAGCAGCAGAGCCCATCACTTCAGCCAGAGGGGGGATCTGTAGGTCCACTACAAAAGGCAAAGAAATCAAATCAGTTTTATGCTAGATGCTACACTCTTAGCAGTATACGCCAGAACTTGACAGTCTGAGTTTTTACGCCAGACTGCAAAAATTTGACTTTTTACGTTGGAATTTACTTCTAATGCGTAAAAAAAACTCAAGGTCTGCAGTATACGCAAAAACCTAACAGTTTGTGCTTTTATGCTAGACTGCAAAAAATTGAGTTTTACGCTGGAATTTACTTCCAGTGCGTAAAACGCAAGGATTGTACTATACGCCAAATTTTGACAGTCTAAGTTTTTACGCCAGACAGCAAAAATATAGAGTTTTATGCTTATATATTAGGAATGTGGGCGTATTTGCACGTACACGTACAACGTGTGCTGAGGGTTCTCTATTTCTCTCGAAACTTTACCTGTGATGCCTGGTGCACAGCTAGACGGTGAAGCACTTCGTTCAAAACGAGGCTCGCTTGGCCTAGTGGGCGTCGCTCGTGCTTGAGCAGAGGAGCGAGATGAGGAAATAGCTTTTTTTTCCATAGCAGCGGAGGCCTGTTTCGGTGCCATGGCGAATCTGAATTCTCAGAAAGAGACAAAGACGAAGAGTTCTCAGAAAGAGGAGAAGAGTTTTCAGAAAAGAGACGAAAGGTTTTTCTCTCTCTCGACCTAGGTCTATTTATAGAGTTCAGATAACTCTTCGAATCCTTAACCAAATCCGATCTTATCTGATCAGTTATGATTTGTGACTATCACGACCCGCACCCGAAAATCGGGCATGAGCCATGGGTACGTCCTACGCCGCAGAATCGGCGGTAGAATGCTGTAAGGTTCGTTCTAGGTCAACCAACTATCTATATATCTCACAAAAAAATCTGCCATGACCTCTCCAAAAAGGAGGGCAACCACGCGATATATATATGAATAATCCTCTCCAAAAGGAGGGCAACCACGCAATATATATAATCTCTCAATCACAATAACTAGGGTAAGAAATAAAGCACGATATGATATCAAAAAGGAAACCAAACCAAAGAGAGCAAGATAATATCCAAAAATATACAGTCAAAGGCCATAATAGCTACAATATCTCACAGCATCAAAAGAATAAGTACAATCATCCAAAATATAATCAGCTGGGAACAACCCAGGAAACCCACCTAGCTAACTAGGGTGCTATAGGCGTCTCCTCGGCGCACTCCTCGATCTCGGGGTCACAACCCTCGTCAACACCCGGCCCGTAGAACGTCGGGCAATAGTCCTCAGGATCCTTTGGAAAAAATATACCCAGTCAGGACTGGAACAAAGTACATAACTCTGAAAGCAACTCCAAATACATGGTAAGGTGTATATGACGAGCAATAGAAAAGTATACAAGATGCACAGAAAATAAATATATGCTGGAGCACAATAAGTAGCTGCAAAGTAAACTAGAGAACAATACAAGTAGTAGAAAAGTAACTGCAGGTGAGAAACATGAATACTAGCTAAGTGCCTTGAGCACAAGTTCTTTATGTGATCGACTTAGGTTTCAAATAAAAACACTATGATAACTCCGTTATGCGTGAGTTGCATAACCAACATACACATGAATACTGTTTGGCTTTGATCACATAACCAACTCCTACTCCCCTCCCCCACTAATACCATTAGATCCAACCACAACACGCTACGTACATGATAATAGCTCGCGCACACGAAGGCGAGAGCACAAGAAGCACATGATAGCACATGAGAATCAATAAACGAAGCACATGATGAAATACACGTGATAGAGTACCCGCTGAACACGGTAAGGGGGATAGCATCTCATGACGGGATCCACTAGTACCAGCTCATGTAACAATGTGTCAGAATCAAGTATCACAGTCATAGAACAGGTGATATAAACGCTATCATGAAATGGAAACTATCAGAGGTAGGTACTCGCCTGATGCCCTGAGCAACTGAGGAGAATCGAGATCCGGACCGGTGTCGCAAGAACCTATTACGAAAAGCAAAATTAAACAGGGTTCTAAGGATTTAAACTGATATAAAATAATTAAAAACAGGCTTCTAGGGCTATTCTAGGTCGAACGGGTCAAACCGGTGAAATTTGGATCAAAAAGTCAACCCGGGGTCCAAAAAGTCAACTCTAGGTCAAAACTAGGTCAAACGTTGACTTTTACGGTCAACAGAGACAATTATGGTCAAAGCTAGGTCAAACTAGGGTGCCCCTAAAATTCTAGGTCAAACCGAGCTCATTAAGCTAGAAAACTCACAAACTCGCCTAATCGAGATACCGGGATACCCTCGGTATCCGATACCTCACCCTAGGCCATGCACTCCGCCTAAACCCGCTAAAACCTATGCTAGCACGCGTAAATATATATACATAAACATATAAAAATCACTCCAAAATATTTCCTAGGCTAATGCTCAAATACCCCGCTCGAAACTCAATACCTTGGATATCTCAAGGTATTGAGATACCTCGGTATCTCAAGGTATTGAGATACCTCGGTATCTCAAGGTATTGAGATACCGCTCTCAAACCCCTCTAGCTAGTTATTAGGCTAATAAATATATATCTAGTTATTAATCTAGGCTAGAAAATATATATATCCATCATATATTTATATATCCAAGTATCTATGTACATATATATATAGATATCCACACACGTATACATATACCCATTACCTTACCCAACCTATACATATATATATATTTCTAACTATAATATATATCTAGCTCTAGGTATATATATATATATCTATGCATATAGATATAGGTATCTACTATCCATCTACCTATCTATCTATCCATAGATATATCTATCTATGTATCTAATTAACTATCTATCTATCTAACAACTTATCTATTTACCTAGTATCTATCTAACCATCTATCTATCTTATTATCTATCTATCAACTTATCTATCTAACTATCAATATATATATATATCACTCTCTCTCTCCCTCACTAGTACTCTTCTAGCCAACGCGGCGCACAAGCGAAGCTGCGATGCTGCTGCTGCTCCCCTGCCTTGCTGCTGCTGCTGCTTCACATTTCTGCTGCTGCTGCTCCTTCTGCTGCTGCTGTGCTGCTGCGGCAGTGCAGCAGCAGCTGCTGCTGCTGGCCTTGCTGTTTCCCCCCTCCTACTCACAAACACAAACAAACACACACACACACACACACTCCTATATACATATATATAAATCACTATATATATATATATATATATATATATATAAACATACATATATCTCTACATATATATACAACTAGATATATATATATATATACACACACTCTTAAACACACTCTAACACACACCTACACACTCACAACTCTCACACAGACACACATATATACATATATATATATATATATACTACTATATATATATATATACATACATACATACAAATATCTATATATATATATCAACACACTCACTCTAAGATATATATATATACACATACACATAAATACATATATATATATATATATATATAGACATATACATACACAAGAACACCTATACATATACATATATATATATATACACATTCACATATACACACACACATATATATATATATATATATATATATATATATATATATATATATATATATATATATATATATATATATATATATATATATATATATATATATATATACTTATACACAACACAACACTACACACAACCACGCACACAACACTCAAACAACACGCCCAACGACCCCGACACTCACAAACACCTATAAATATATAAAATATAACCCGAAAACTCTAGCACACACTCCCCGATGCTAACTCAACGTGCGTACAAGCCCGAAACTAGGAAACCAAGTCGAAATGGCCGTTCGGTCATTTCGACGAACACGCGGTGTGCGGTTCGGAAAACCTCCTGAAACAGACACCAAACGAACTCGGAATCGGCCCAAAATTTACCCACGGGTTCTAAACGATGCCTAGATCCTAGAAAAGTGCTACCGCATCGATTTTAGGCCCGTGGCGAAAATGCGCACGCACTTAGAATCGACGACGACGAAAAACCCTAATTTTGCCCGAAACGCCCGTTTCTCCGCGACACGGCTTCCCGTGTCCGAACGGAGACACGCACTCACCCTTAAGACACCCGACAACGTCTACCTAGGTCCGTCTAACCTAGGACATCACCCAAAATTGGGCCAAATTTGGATTCCACCTGAAATTGACACAAAACCTAATGTCAAAGTCTCTAAACTCAACCAAACTAGTTCCAACTTCCTCCCACGGGTAGGCTTAGGGTCTAGGAAGGTTCTAAAACACTAATTACACTACATAGAAGTAATTAGCAAAGGAAAAGTTAGGGTTTACCTTTTGGGAGTTGAAATCCCAAGGCCAAAGTCTCCGATCTACTTGGAATCACCTCCCTCAAGCTCCAAGCCACCAAATCTAGCCTCCACACTAAATCTAGGCTCCACACACCTAAGTTAGAGAAAATGCAAGGTTAGGGTTAGCATAAAGAAGAAGGAATGGAAGAAAGAAGGAAGAAAAGTGAAGAACACTTACTTGGGGAGAAGAAAGAAGAAGAAAGAAGAAGTGGAGAAGAAGAAGAAGTGACGAAGAAGAGGAATATGAAGAGGTGGGGTTGTGCTTGCTGCTGGTTCATGGGTGTGGGGCTGGAATAGGGGCCGGCCATGTAGTAAAATAGGTTACACAAGTCTCCACATGACCAAAATGCCCTCCTAACTTGGATTTTGGGTTTCGGGGTTCCAAAAGCACTTAAACTAACTCCAAATCTCTCCCACTAACCCACTAAAAATATAATAAATATTCTAAACCCAAAAATAATCCTCACAAGGGTGTGGGCTGGGTCGGACATGGGTCCACTAGGGTCTGACATGGGTCCAGGCTAGCCAAAATCTTAAAACAATCATTAAAAAAATAATACAATCACTATTTAAATATAAATATAATTAATTAAACACAATACACAATTTACCAAATAAAAATAAAAAAATACCCTATTTTCTAGAATTGGGTAGTGACAGGGACCACGTCAGCCGATCATTTGAAAAGGAAGGCGGACAGTCATGCTGCATAACGGATCCATGATTTTACGCGCAGAGCAAGGATCTATGGTTTTACGCTCAGAAGCTACAAATCTATGATTTTACGCTCAGAAGCTTTTACGCTCAGAAGCTACAGATCTACGATTTTACGCTCAGAAGCTACAAATTTATGATTTTACGCTCAGAAGGTTTTACGCTCAGAAGCTACAAATTTATAGTTTTTCGCTCAGATGCTACTGATCTATGATTTTACGCACATCTTAAATTATGCGGGACAGATCAGTTAGTAGGATACGCGTATATCTGGATAATTTGGGCCTTACACTCGAAGAAAGCCAATTACAAGGGTTTACGCAGAAAATGCTCTTTTTGGTTACAAAATATTGCAAGTGCCTGAAACACACAGATGTCATCATTGAAGATGACAATTTTTCTTGGGCCATTGGAAGTTTATTCGAAGTCTAGCCAGAATCCTTTACATCTAAGTTCAAGTATGGCCTGTTCGGCGGATATTTTGTGCCCTATTCCGAGAAACTTTCGGGAAGACATTCTTGAAGATTATGTTCTGAACAGATATTCTTCGTATTAAAGAAGTGACAGTTCAGAATTCTACGTGACTCCTCGTCCACAAACAGCATAACAATTGAATTTTCAAAACAATTTAATGCTGAAGAGCTTTTTACGCATACTCCTCTATGCGTAAAAGTCGGAGCATGACGGGAAGCATATTTGTCAGAATCAGCATAAAAAATTACTCAAGCATGTCGAAGCTGCGTATTATCAGACTTCCTTACAGCAAACATGGCAAATTAATGATGCGTAAAAGAAGACAAGTTTATTAATCATGATTACATATGATGGAAATCCATTTTACAAAAGATTTTTTATTAATATTCAAGATCATGATTACATATGATGAAAATCCATTTTACAAAGGATTTTTCATTAATATTCAAGATCATGATGGGAATCTATTACGCTAGGTCCTCGTCTGATGGAGATCTTCAGTTCTTCTTCTACGGCACTTCTTCGACTTCTTCAGCCGATGAACAAGAAAATGGTTAATGGCGGGAGGATACAGAACTGGGCTTGTTTAAATTATTCAAGCCCCCCTCCATACGTCATTGGCGACCATGCTAAGATTTGTGTTAGGGGTTCAGACCCAACACAATACTGGAAGACACGGCCAAGCTGCCCACCAGGGTCCAGCTTCATAATAGGGGAAAATACAGCTAGCAAGCTGTGTGGTCTAATGAGACCCTTCCTCTCTCCTTGACGAATCGCCATATAAAATTGCTTACTATCTCGAGCAAAGAGAGCTATGATATCCTTCCATGATCCATTATTGCAGAGGATATTTGCTCGAAGATGCCTCTTTTTACGGCTCCTTACATGCTGGAAGAGCATAATCTTCTTCTTTCTCAGATCAGTCCAAGGAATCTCGGCAACCATCTTTGTGGTGAAGGGAGTATGAAAAAATAGGTTCACTCGCTTGTCTTTATATAGGCAGAAGAGAACATACCAAATCCCAACAACTTCTTAAATATTGCCGAAAAATCAATCCCAAAGAACGAGTCAAATTTGACCATTTCATGCTTCATGCAAACTATTTCAAATTACGAGGAATTTAAAAACTTTGAAGGGGGTCTTGTAAAAGCATAAAATACGCTGGAGAGTTGTACGCGTATTATACAGTCAAAAACCCCAACATGCATGAAGCTCGCATAAAGCAGCGCTTCAAGGCTGTATGGCGTAAAACATGGCTTCAGAACTGCTCGTGTAAAACAGAGCTTCAGAGCTGTTTGGCGTATCATAGAGCTTCAGAGCTGCCCGCGTAAAGCAGCGCTTCAAGGCTGTTTTGGCGTAAAAGGTTGCTATACCTCCCTCCGGCGTAAAATACGTTTATTTTTAATGCAAACGTAAAGTCATACGAGGAACTCTTCGTATTCCTCGGATGAATTTGTCAGACAAAACAGTGAACCTGACTCCTGACAAAAGTACTATACGACGATCGAGAGGACGGTTGTGATAATAATTTTGCACAGAGACCCAGACTGTCATTTAATGACATATCCTTGATACAAGTCATTTTTACGCATTCAAGGAATACGCTGCCTATTCTACACAGGCAGAGATGAGTTTTTACGCTCAAAGATAAGACAAAATCCGATGCCACATCAAAAGTTGTTTCCCGTACAGGGTTCGAGGCATATCTCGGCATTTAATGCACGAGATTGAGGCATATCTCTGCATTAAATGCACGAGATCTGGTTCTATTTCTTATTAAATGACTGGAAGAGCTAAAACTATGGCTAATACGCTTACATCACCATCCTTGTATTTTATGCCAACCAGGCTATTTTCAACTATAGGAGTACGACCTATGCTATCTCTTCGAAATACGCCAACTCAGGCCATATTTGCAAAGGTACGTGATAAGGCTATTTGGCCTAGAATACGCTTAAGACCTCAGTCAGGAAGGATAATTGGCTACTTTTACGCTATTTATCTATTATTCATGCAGTATCAAGTTTTACGCAGAATTTGGCTTTTACGCCAATAAGACAGTTGTCACTACCACATTTTCTAGGAAAGGGTATTTTAGTCATTTCCTATTTAATTAAATATTATGCATGGTAAATAATTATTATTGTATTATTTAATTATTATTAGATATTATTTATTTAATTTGGACTTGTATTAGTGGACCTAACTAGTTTAGTTTGGACCCATGGACCAACATGAATTAATTAGTTAGACTTAGCCCATTTAGAAAGCCTATTGTTAAGGAGATGGATTAAATTAATTAAATTATTAGACTAGAAGCTTTCTTCCTTAATTATTTCTTCATGAGAGGCCCCAAGGGTATATTGGACATTTCATAATTACTCGAGGGAGAGGAAAGGGCCGACCTATATAAAAAGAGGGGGAAAATTCTCTCTCCTCTTTTTCATTCCAAATCTAGATTTAGAATTTCCCACTACCAAATTTTCTTCATTCCCATTTCATTTACCTACCAAATTTATTCCAATTCTTTCCCAAATCATCATTAGAGACTTGAGAAGCAAGGATCTAGAAGGAGGAAGCAAGGATCTACAAAGAGGAGCAATGATCTACAATTTGGAGGCAATTTTATCTAATTTGGAGGTTTTATTGGGAATCCATCTCCCAATAGGTATAATTCAGTTTTTTCCCTTAAAATAGCTTCTAAATCTTAGATTTAATCATGGAAAATCAACCCATTTATATGTACTACCCATAGGACTTGGTTTTGTGTTCATAGGAGACCTATGGAGAAAGTTATGGTACTTTTTGTGTCAATTTTAGGAAATTCCGGGAATGACTTTTGTTGTGTGTGTCAATTGATCCTATAGATCACTTTGGCATATGTTTATTTGTTTGGGACTAGTATCGTGTCCATAATCGGGTACGCGTAGGTCATATTCCAATAATTTGGTGATACGTGTTGTTTTGGGGGTTTTTCCTCCGACACGGGACTTTGCACATGTCGTATTTTGACACGGACACATAGATCTATATTTGACACTTTGTTTTGTTCATAAATAATATATGTGACTTGCTTGTGTCCTTCGGGGTGCAATTGGATGTGTGGTGGACTCGTGTCGCATGCGTATCCTAGATCTAGTGGGATACATTGTGATACTCTCCATTTGTGGTATATTTATGTGTAGATCTAATTATTTGTGCTTTAATTCTTGAATTATAATTAAGTATATATATATAGATATTATATATATATTATAGTGTATTTATTATGGTATTTATTGTAGCATAGATCTATGTATTATATATGTACTAATAGAATGTAAAAATATATATGTAGCTTTCTTCTACATGCATTAATATATGTTATAATATATGTTAGGGATATATATATATATATATATATATATATATATATATATATATATATATATATATATATATATATATATATATATATATATATATATATATATATATATTATAAAATATATGTGTATGTTTAATTAAGTAATTAGAATATGATTATATATATGTATGGATGTATATTTATTAACATATTTATGTATGTGTGCATTTAACCATGTTGTAATATGTACATTAGTATATAGGATGTGTATTGTAGCTATTTGGTATTTATATATATATATATATATATATATATATATATATATATATATATTATATGTATTTGGGTTATATATACTAGTATATATGCACGTGCTTTGCACGTATCTTGGAGTGGATGATTTTGATGAGTTGGTTTAACTTTGCTGCTTTTAATTATATAGGTTAAGAGTTCAACCATTGGAATTTCTTGGTAATAGCTTCAAAAACTTAGCAAGTAGCATGAACTCTTTCATTTCTATAATATATTAATGCATCCATTAAATGGTTGTCATTGGAATTTATTGTAGGTATTATTTTTAATTAGTAAATATAATGAAGGGTATTTTTGGAAAGAAAACTTTCACGGTGAAGCCTACTTTCCTCATTATATTGTAGAATATATATATATAGATATATATAATTATTTATTTGGTTTTTATATATATATTGATATATATATATATATATATATATATATATATATATATATATAGGTTATATATATACATATATATATATACTATTTTTAGCGACAGCAGGATTTTATGACAGAGCAACTGTCATTAAAGGCCGAGCACAACAGCAGCCGCTATAACAGTGGCGGCGGCAATTAATGACAGAGCCGCCACTGTCATTAATAGCCGCATACAGCGGCAGGAATTTACAACAGTCACGACAGAGGATTTGGTGACTGTTGAAAACCGTCACCAAAGCGGAGGCAGCAGTGTAAAAATGCAGCAGCAGTAGCGACGGCGGTTCAGTGACAGCCCGAACTGTCACTGGAAGTCTGATATCTGAAAATCAGTGTTTTTCAGCACTGCTTTCAATGACAGTTAGGCAGTTTATTAGTATATTGTTTATATCTTATATTTATATATATGTATATATATGTATTAATATTGACATATAATAATAGTATTGCTATACTTCTATTTGTATAATATTAGCATATATATATTATTTTATATATGAGGGTAATTACTATATCAAGGTATTGAGTATTACCTTGTGGAAACCAAGGTAAGTGGGATACTCAAGATACGGGGTTTGGGTATCAAGTTTGTGACTTTGTGGATACCAAGTTGGTTCAAAACCATGGTTCCTATTTGTTTGTAATTAATATTCTATATTATTATACATTATTGTTGATATATATGTATTGTGAGGTTTACCTTGGATTCCCGTATCCGGAGATACGGTATCCTAATATTTTAGGATGTGGTTTCTATGACTTAGATTTTAGTATTTTGACCCAAGATTTTTGTGTTAGACTTGTGCAACCTAAAAATAGATAGTTGACCTTGGTTTGACCATAGTTGACCATAGTTGACTTAGAGTTGACCATAGTTGACTTTTGACTTAGAATTGACTTATTGACCTAGAAGTTGACTAGTTTAACTTATTCTCTTTTCGAAAACTTGTATTGATGTTGTATTCCATATCTAGGTCTTCGAGGCACCGAGTCAGACATCTGTGAGATTATTCATTGGACTTCAGGTGAGTACATTCTCTGATAGTTTCTTATTTATGATATCCTCTATGTTCATTGTATCTAGTGTAGATATCCATGTTCTTTTGACACTATGGTTACAGGGATTGGTATATCCGGATCTCGTCATGAGATGTTATTCCTTGGTATATGGTGTATATGGTACAAGTATTGTTTCATTGGTTATCTTGTACATGTACAGACACTGATTCTCGGGAAGACTAGCTATCTTCTTGGGGAATCTCGTGCCATAGCATACCGTGGTTGGATCTATTATACCAGTCGGGGGTGGGGAGTATTAGTATGGATATGTGATCAATATACCTATTGTATCAAGTACTGATTACTGAATAGTATTTATCATACACCGCACGTATGATTAGCCAGGCCGTATTGCATCTTGCCCAAGCCGATCACATGTTAAGCTAGTACTTACACACACATAGTCATTAGTATTATTGTTTCATTGGCATATTATTTATTATTGTATTATTTCCAGTATTTCCTTATTATATATATATCTTTTGTATCTATTATGCATCTTGTTTATCCACAGCTATTTACTGTTACATAGTTTTATCATTAATTAGAACTGCTGTTAGAGATGTGCTCTGCTCCTTTCCTGACTGGACATATTTTTCCAAATGACACTGAGGAGTGGTACCCTACCTATTATGGACCCTAGGATGTTGTGGGTTTAGATTATGAGATCCTGGCTCAAGAGGGACTTATCCCAACTGAGACAGTTGACCCTGGTAGCTTCGTAGTATTCTTTGTACTGGATTTGTCTCCATCTTATTTTGTTACTTCTTCAGACTCATTGATGTATTATTTTAGACTCATGAGTTGTATTGTGACTATTCTATTCTTTATCTGATTCGTGCTCATTTCTATCTTAGTTCTGTGATTGAGTATACTATCATTATTGGTGGTTCATTATATTGTTAGATAGATTATCTAGACATCGTTCTACCGTCGATTCTGCGGCGTAGGATGGGCATTGTTTCCGACTAGTACCCTTACACCGGGTGTGGGTCGTGACACATTTTTGGTGGTGTCCCATGCAGGTCTAGTTTCACAAAGTATGTGATGTTGTGGTAGTGCGATAATTTAGTTATACTACTGCGAGCCTGCAATAGGATATAGGAAATAGGCTGAGATACTCAATCACATCTAGGAAAATTCTTTTGATTCAACTATTCTCCTTTGATATTGATACTTTATCCCTTAAACTGTCCTTTCCTTGATGTCTTACATCTTGTGCCATATTGATTCTTTCTTTCGCTTTGTCTCAGGATGTCGCCTAAGACTATATCGCAGCAGGGGAGAGCAGTTTCTGAGAGGTCTGCGACATCTCGAGGGCCTGCACCAGTCACTTCTCCGGTGATTGGAGTATCAGCTTCTTTTGGAGGTCCACCACCTACTCAAAGGACTGTACCAGCTGTATCTGAGGGGCTTCCACCTCCATCTCCTGTGCCAACAGAGGCGTCACACATATTTACACTGTTTCGTGAGATGCTCGAGGCACAGAGGGCTCAGTCAGAGGCACATCAGAGGCAGACCGACGTTCTACAAATAGGGCATCGAGAGTGCTCATCATCTTGCTCGTGCTGTAGTTGAGAGAGGAGTTCCGGTCCAGCATCAGGTTGTTCCTCAGGTTGCTCAGCTTCGGCCAGACAACATTCAGGACTTCAAGAAACTAGAGCCTAGGGTTTTCAAGGGGACGGAGGGCATCGTCTATGCTGATGATTGGCTCGAGGACATTGAGCGTCTTATGAGGGTGTCCCGTCTTTTTGAGGATCTGAAGGTTGAGGCGGTAGGACTTCAACTGTTCGACGTCGCTCGTACTTGGTTCAGAAATGAACCGGTTCTGGTTGACGCAGGACAATCTTGGGAGGTATTCAAGGACCTTTTTAAGAAAAAAGTTTTTTTCTCGGGCAGACAGGCTAGACTTGGGGAGACTGTTTGAGAGTCACATTCAGGGGAGCATGTTTGTGGAGGAGTACGCTGCGGATTTCGGTAGGTTGAGCCAATTTGCAGAGTATCTGGTGAGGGAGCCGGAGGTTCGAGCCATTCATTTCTGTGAGGGTCTAAACTGGGAAGTAAAGATTCTCATTACGTCTTTTTATAAGACATACTCGAAGATACTTGCGGAGGCACGCAAGGTTGAGCGGGAATTGGGTTTGAAGTCCAAGAGAGACCGTGATTCTTTTCTGGGGGCCAACGGCAGTGCAGTATCAGCCAAACATTCTCATTTCCAGTCCAGACCTTTTCAGCAGCCACAACAGAACCAGACTCCAGCTAGAGCGCCTTTTCACCAGGCACCTCAACAGCAGAGACAGTTACAACAAGCTCCATACAACTACTGCAAGAAGCCCGGCCACATTTGGGAAGTTTGCAGGAGAAGGCTAGGAGTTTGTTTATATTGTGGAACTGAAGGACATCAATTGAGGGAGTGTCCTCGTCGTGCAGTTCAGGGAGCAGCTCCAGCTCCGAGGGCACAGACGAGACCACCTGCAGCACAGCCGAGGAGATCGCTTCCGATGCAGCAGCAGCGTTTTGTCCAGCATCAGCAGCAGGGAGGTGCTCGACAGGGACGAACGTTTGCTATGATCATCGAAGAGGAGGAACCCACTGGAGATGTCATCGCAGGTTCTATTCTTCTTGATTCCATTCCAGCTTTAGCTTTGTTTGATAGTAGTGCTTCCCATAGTTTTGTATCTGTTTCTTTTGCTCTAAAGCATGGTTTGGTAACTGAGTCTTTGCTTAGGACTTGCAAGATCATGACCGGGGGAGGCATTATCCTAGTTAATGATATTTGCAAGGATCGAAGAGTTACTTTGGGAGGCCGGGAGTTGAGTGCGTGTATACTTGTAATACCACTTCCGAGCTACGACATAGTACTCGGGATGGATTGGTTGAGTAGGCACCGTGCTAGCATAGATTGTAGAGGAGGTAGAGTTTTGTTTGGTCCGCCAAGAGAGCCAGAGTTTGAGTTTGCTAGAGGAGCTACAGAGCAGGGAGAAGGCATTATTTGTGGAGCTATGGTGGAAGACAAGGAGTTGCCGCATCCGTTGATAGCAGAGTTCTTGGATGTGTTTCCTGAGGAATTGCCAGGATTGCCGCCAGATCAAGATGTAAAATTTTCTATAGACTTGGTGCCAAGAGCAGAACCAATTTTGCAGCATGTTTATAGAGTAAACAATAGCAAGCTGGTCGAGTTGAAGAAGCAGGTGGACGAATTACAGTATAAGGGGTTTATCAGATCGAGTTCTTCACCATAAGGAGCCCCAGTATTGTTTGTACTAAAGAAGGATGGATCGGTGCGCATATGCATTGATTACAGAGCTTTGAATAATCTCACTATTAAGAATAAATATCCTTTGCCACGAATTGATGATCTGTTTGATCAGTTGAGTGGTGCGAAGGTGTTTTCTAAGATAGATTTGAGATCAGGCTACCATCAGGTGAAGGTGAAGACGGAGGACATACCGAAGACTGCTTTTAGAACTCGGTATGGTCAGTACGAGTTTATGGTGATGTCGTTTGGTTTGACTAATGCGTCGGCGGTATTTATGAACTTGATGAACAAGGTGTTCCACTAGTACCTTGACAAGTTCATGATGGTGTTCATCGACGACATACTCATATACTCGAGGACACCGGAGGAGCATGAGGAGCATTTGAGGATTATGTTGGATGTGCTGAGGAAGGAGAAGTTGTATGGGAATTTGTCCAAATATGAGTTTTTCTTGGACAAAGTGGAGTTCTTGGGACATGTTGTGACTAGTGATGGTATTTCAGTAGATCCGAAGAAGATTTCAGTAGTGGAACCTTGGAAGACTCCGAGTTCGGTAGCAGAGATCAGGAGTTTCTTGGGATTGGCAGGCTACTACAGGAAGTTTGTGTAAGATTTTTCGAGGATTGTCGAGCCGATGACCAGACTCACAAGGAAGGATGTGGAGTTTGTTTGGACGGAGGATTGCCTGGTTTCTTTTGAGGAGTTGAAGAAAAGGTTGACGTCTGCTCCTATTTTGACGTTGCCATTAGGGTCCGGAGGTTTCACTATTTATAGTGATGCATCGGAGAAGGGTTTGGGTTATGTTCTTCAGCAGCATGGGAAAGTGATTGCCTATGCATCCAGGCAATTGCGTCCTCATGAAAAGAACTATCCTACCCATGATTTAGAATTGGCAGCCGTCATATTCGCTCTGAAGTTGTGGAAATATTATTTGTACGGAGAGCGTGTGGAGATATTCACAGACCATAAAAGCTTGAAGTACGTTTTCACGCAGAAGGAGTTGAATATGAGGCAGCGTCGGTGGTTGGAACTGATGAAGGATTTTGATATCTCTTTGCAATATCATCCTGGGAAAGCCAATGTAGTTGCCGATGCTTTGAGCAGGTATCTGGTAGCTATGTTCTTGACGCATGATCGATATTTGTTGGAGGACTTGGAGAGCTTGGGCATTGAGGTGATTGTTCCTGGTGGTGCTATGCAGATGTGCGGACTGCAGATACACTCAGATTTGATGGACAGGATCAAGACAGCACAGTATGATAATGTATCTCTGAGGAGTATCAGAGCTCAGGTGAGAGCAGGATTAGAGGATGATTTTACTATTACAGAGGATGGATCTTTGAGGCATGGAGTTAGATTGTGTGTGCCTAGTGGAGAGTTGCGAGAGGAGGTATTGCAGGAAGTGCATCGCTCTCAGTATTCCATGCATCCAGGTGCTAACAAGATGTATCGGGATATGCGAGAGAGTGTGTGGTGGTATGGCATGAAGAGGGAAGTGGCACAGTTTGTATCCAGATGCTTAGTGTGCCAGCAGGTGAAAGCCGAGAGGCAGAGGCCAGGAGGTTTACTTCAGCCATTACCCATTCCAGAGTGGAAGTGGGAACACATTACTATGGATTTTGTGTCCGGACTTCCACGATCTCTAGAAGGGAAAGACGCAATTTAGGTTATTGTTGATAGGTTGACCAAGTCGGCCCACTTTTTGCCTTTCAAGGTAGGTTTGTCTATGGAGAAGCTGGCAGAGATGTATGTGAGGAAGATCGTTATGATACATGGAGTTCCCGTCAGCATAGTCTCAGATCGAGATAGCCGTTTCACTTCTCATTTTTGGAGGAGTTTACAAGAGAGTTTGGGCACTCAGCTCAAGTTCAGTACTGTATATCATCCCCAGACAGATGGGCAGTCAGAGAGGACTATCCAGACGTTCGAGGATATGTTACGCACTTGTGTACTAGATTTTTGGGGGTTCTTGGGAGAACCATCTCTATTTGTAGAGTTTGCTTACAACAACAGTTACCCGGCCAGTATAGAGATGTTACCTTTTGAAGCTCTATATGGTCGGAGGTATCGTACTCCTTTGTCTTGGGACAAATTTAGAGAGAGAGTTTTGCTTGGGCCAAAGATGGTTGTAGATGCAGCAGAGGAGGTTCAGTTGATCAGAGACAGACTTCGAGTGGCGCAGGACAGACAACGGCATTGGGCCGATAGCCATCGGAGACCTTTGGAGTTTGAGGTATAGTTTAGATTTTATTTTGTGCTTGTTTTTGGTTGTTGTTATAGATTAAGTTCTTAAGGTGGTATTTTGTTCTAGGTGGGTGGTTTGGTGTTTCTGAGGATTTCTCCGACACGAGGTACGATTCGCTTCGGTGGAGGCGAAAAGCTTAGTCCGCGATTCATCGGACCTTTCACTATTCTAGAGAGGGTCGGTGCGGTTGCTTATAGACTAGACTTGCCACCTGCATTGGAGGGAGTGCACAACATGTTTCATGTGTCATAGTTGAGACGATATATGGCAGATCCTAGTCATGTATTGGATCACTAGGAGATAGAGGTGGGCCCTACTCTTAGCTATCCAGAGCAGCCAGTTGAGATTCTGGATCGGAGAGAGAAGGTGCTGAGGAACCAGACTAATCCTTTGTTGCGCGTCGTATGGAGGCATCACTCTCCGGGGGAGTCTACCTGGGAGAGAGAGGATGAAATGCGATAGCGTTATCCATATTTGTTTATGCATTGAGGTATGTTATTTTCTAGTTATGTTCTGTTCATTGTTATGTTCTTCCATAGTTAGTTATGATTCTTTAGTTCTGTTCTGTTATTTTCTGGGGGTAGTTTTCGTCTTTGAATTTCGAGGAAGAAATTATTTTAAGGAGGGTCGACTTGTTACTACCACATTTTCTAGGAAAGGGTATTTTAGTCATTTCCTATTTAATTAAATATTGTGCATGGTAAATAATTATTGTTGTATTATTTAATTGTTGTTAGATATTATTTATTTAATTTAGACTTGTATTAGTGGACCTAACTAGTTTAGTTTGGACCCATGGACCAACATGAATTAATTAGTTAGACTTAGCCAATTTAGAAAGCCCATTGTTAAGGAGATGGATTAAATTAATTAAATCATTAGACTAGAAGCTTCCATCCTTAATTATTTCTTCATGAGAGGCCACAAAGGGTATATTGGACATTTCATAATTACTTGAGAGAGAGAAAAGGGCCGGCCTATATAAAAAGAGGGGGAAAATTCTCTCTCCTCTTTTTTATTCTAAATCTAGATCTAGAATTTTCTACTACCAAATTTTCTTCATTCCCATTTCATTTCCCTACCAAATTTATTCCAATTCTTCTTTTCTAAATCACCATTAGAGACTTGAGAAGCAAGGATCTAGAAGGAGGAAGCAAGGATCTACAAAGAGGAGCAAGGATCTACAATTTGGAGGCAATTTTATCTCAATTGGAGATTTCATTGGGAATCTATCTCCCAATAGGTATAATTCAGTTTTTCTCCTTAAAATAGCTTCTAAATCTGAGATTTAATCATGAAAAATTAATCCATATGTATGTACTACCCACAGGACTTGGTTTTGTGTTCATAGGAGACCTATGGAGAAAGTTACGGTGCTTTTTGTATCAGTTTTGGAGAAATTTCAGGAATGAATTTTGTTGTGTGTGTCAATTGATCCTATAGATCACTTTGGCATATGTTTATGTGTTTGGGGCTAGTGTCATGTCCACAATTGGGTACGTGTAGGTCGTATCCCAATAATTTGGTGATACGTGTTGTTTTGGGGGTCTTTCCTCCGACACGGGACTTTGCACATATCATATTTTGACATGGACACATAGATCTATATTTGACACTTTGTTTTGTTCATAAATAATATATGTGACTTGCTTGTGTCCTTCTAGGTGTAATTGGATGTGTGGTGGACTCCTGTCGCATGTGTATCCTAGATCTAGTGGGATACGGTGTGATACTCTCCATTTGTGGTGTATTTATGTGTAGATCTAATTATTTGTGCTTTAATTCTTGAATTATAATTAAGTATATATATATATATATATATATATATATATATATATATATATAGATATTATATATGTATTATAGTGTATTTATTATGGTATTTATTGTAGCATAGATCTATGTATTATATATGTACTAATAGAATGTATAAATATATATGTAGCTTTCTTCTACATGCATTAATATATGTTATATTATATATATATATATATATATATATATATATATATATATATATATATATATATATATATATATGTTTTTTATAAAATATATGTGTATGTTTAATTAAGTAATTAGAATATGATTATATATATGTATGGATGTATATTTATTAACATATTTATGTATGTATGCATTTAACCATGTTGTAATATGTACATTAGTATATAAGATGTGTATTATAGCTATTTGGTATTTATATATATAGATATATATATTATATATGTATTTGGGTTATATTTATATATATAGATATATATAATTATTTATTTGGTTTTTATATATATTGATATATATATATATATATATATATATATAGGTTATATATATATATATATATATATTTACTATTTTTAGAGACAGCAGGATTTTATGACAGAGCAACTGTCATTAATGGCCGAGCACAACATCAGCCGCTGTAACAGTGGCGGGGGCAATTAATGACAGAGGTGCCACTGTCATTAATAGCCGCATACAGCGGCAGGAATTTGCAGCAGTCGCGACAGAGGATATGGTGACGGTTGAAAACCGTCACCAAAGCAGAGGCAGCAGTGCAAAAATGCAGCAGCAGTAGCGACAGCGGTTCAGTGACAGCCCGAATATCTGAAAATCAGTGTTTTTCAACATTGCTTTCAGTGACAGTTAGGCAGTTTATTAGTATATTGTTTATATCTTATATTTATATATATGTATATATATATGTATTAATATTGAGATATAATACTAGTATTGCTATACTTCTATTTGTATAATATTAGTATATATATATTATTTTATATATGAGGGTAATTACTATATCAAGGTATTGAGTATTACCTTGTGGAAACCAAGGTAAGTGGGATACTCAAGATACGGGGTTTGGGTATCAAGTTTGTGACTTTGAGGATACCAAGTTGGTTCAAAACCATGGTTGCTATTTGTTTGTAATTAATATTCTATATTATTATACATTATTGTTGATATATATGTATTGTGAGGTTTACCTTGGATTCACGTATCCGGAGATACGGTATCCTAATATTTTAGGATGTGGTTTCTATGACTTAGATTTTAGTATTTTGACCCAAGATTTTTGTGTTAGACTTGTGCAACCTAGAATTAGATAGTTGACCTTGGTTTGACCATAGTTGACCATAGTTGACTTAGAGTTGACCATAGTTGACTTTTGACTTAGAATTGACCTAGAAGTTGACTAGTTTAACTTATTCTCTTTTCGGGACCTTGTATTGATGTTGTATTAATATCTAGGTCTTCGAGGCACCGAGTCAGACATCTGTGAGACTATTCATTGGACTTCAGGCGAGTACATTCTCTGATAGTTTCTCATTTATGATATCCTATATATTCATTATATCTAGTGTAGATATCCATGTTCTCTTGACACTATGGTTACATGGATTGGTATATCCGGATCTCGTCATGAGATATTATTCCTTGGTATATGGTGTATATGGTGCAAGTATTGTTTTATTGGTTATCTTGTACATGTACAGACACTGATTCTCGGGAAGACTAGCTATCTTTTTGGGGAATCTCGTGCCATAGCATACCGTGGTTGGATCTATTATACCAGTCGGGGGTGGAGAGTATTAGTATAGATATGTGATCAATATCCCTATTATATCAAGTACTGATTACTGAATAGTGTTGATTATATACCGCACGTATGATTAGCCAGGCCGTATTGCATCTTGCCCAAGCCGATCACATGTTAAGCTAGTACTCACACACACTTAGTCATTAGTATTATTGTTTCATTGGCATATTGTTCATTATTGTATTATTTCCAGTATTTTCTTATTGTATATATATCTCTTGTATCTATTGTGCATCTTGTTTATCCACAGCTATTTACTGTTACATAGTTTTTATCATTAATTAGAACTGATGTTAGAGATGTGCTATGCTCCTTTCCTGATTGGATATATTTTTCCAGATGACACTGAGGAGTGGTACCCTACCTATTATGGACCCTAGGATGTTGTGGGTTTAGATTCTGAGACCCTAGCTCAAGAGGGACTTATCCCAACTGAGATAGTTGACCCTGGAGTTGTAGCTTCGTAGTATTCTTTGTACTGGATTTGTCTCCATCTTATTTTGTTACTTCTTCAGACTCATTGATGTATTATTTTA
Source organism: Iris macrosiphon (assembly GCA_036927795.1). Taxonomy (NCBI): domain Eukaryota; kingdom Viridiplantae; phylum Streptophyta; class Magnoliopsida; order Asparagales; family Iridaceae; genus Iris; species Iris macrosiphon. The sequence continues at coordinate 84,485,151 of JAYESA010000001.1, read as the reverse complement.
GACTCATGAGTTGATTATGACTATTCTATTCTTTATCTGATTCGTGCTCATTTCTATCTTAGTTCTGTGATTGAGTATACTATCATTATTGGTGATTCATTATATTGTTAGATAGATTATCTAGACAGCGTTCTACCGCCGATTCTGCGGCGTAGGCTGGGCGTTGTTTTCGACTAGTACCCTTATACTGGGTGCGGGTCGTGACAATAGCTATTTGGCTTTTACGCCAACAAGACAGCTATTTGGCTTTTACGCCAACAAAATAGCTATTTGGCTTTTACGCCAACAAGACAACTATTTGGCTTTTGCGTCAATGAGACAGTTATTTGGATTTTTATGCCAACCATCTTTACGCGAGGGGCAGTTGCCTACGTGGCTTGCATGCCGTGAATTTCGAGAAGCAGTTATACGTATTACCTCATAATGGGATACGTGTCATACGCGGATTCAGGAGATCATTCAAACGTGGGTAGCAGTTATTATAACCGCCTGGTAAAAGGTGCAACTTTCTCCAAAATTGGGCTTCTACGCCTACTGGATGGTTATTGTGACTGATCTCTATAAATAGAGACCTCTGGTCACAAGAGACGGGGTCGAAGAAAAGGGAGACTACCAGAGATCAAGACACAGAGAGAGCACAGACAGAGAGTATTGATTGACAACTTTGGCGACGAGAGTTCAATCCCACCTGCAATCTTTGAAGCTTCTTCTTCTACAACACTTCTTCATCATCGTGTGGTCCAAGGGACAAAGTGATCGACTGTAGATCAGACTCCTACAGCAATTTTTCCCCAGAATCAATTTTATTGTACTTAAGATCCTAGTATAGGATTAATTATACTCTTATTCTTGTTTGTAAACGAAGAAAGGATTTCGTATAAACCTAGTTTCATTCTTTTGTTTATCATCAAACAACAGCGTCGGCGGTGGTCGTTCGACCGTGGAAATGATGGTGGTGGTGGTCTGCTCTAGTGTTGGGTTATATAGGGGTGAAGGAGGGAGGTTACGGGGAGAGGAAATGAGGGGGTACGGTGGTTGTAGGGAGATGAAGTGTATCGGTCGGGGGTTGGGGTTGGTATTATAGCAGAAGGAGGGGATGCTGGTTCAGGTGTAAGTGATGAGCGGGTCTGGGGGTTAGTTTAGGGTTTCGGGTTAGTGGGTTTGGATCCGGTTTGGTTATATATATATGTATTTATAGCCACTCAAAAATAGGTTTGAACCCCAAATAATTCCAGAAAAATTCTACAATACTCTAATATTAGTTGTATACCCAAAAATATATTTTTTTGTACAATAATAGTAATTAATTAAATAAATATAATTATCAACCCATGAATATAATATATTCTAATTAGCTAAAAATAATAATAAAATTTTTCTTAATCACAATAATTACATAATACAATTAAATAGATTTAAAATTTAATTCTAAAAATTAGGGTGTTATAGGCTTCATATCAAGGACTCTTTAAAGAACTCACCTAGAGTGTATGGAAAGAGATATAGGCCATCTCTTGAGGGAAAACTTGTAGACGCCCAAAATACATACACCGAAATTATGTGTGCACAGGACCTTTAATGTGAAACCGGAAGCACAGATGATGTCATTGTGTGGGTGGAAAGAATTGCAGCTATGGTGCAGAATTCAAGGATTAGTCCATTCTTGTATCATACTGTTGTTCGACCCATGCGGGAAGATTCAAGTTGAAGCGACATCTATCCTAATGCATGATGGACATTCACTATGGGGAACGCTCAACCCATATATATTGAGATATGTGGGGGGTTGTTGGTAATTTTGCCTTTGGAGTAGTAAAGATAGTCCCACATTAGCTAAACCACCAAGTGGGTATCTCAATATAATATTTTTTATGAGTTGAGATATGCACATGGGGTATGGTGGGGCACATGGGTACCATGTGGGAGTAATTTCCTAGGAGGAAAATGATTAACTCCTCATTAAAGCTTTTATAATTTTTGTCATGCTCTTGAAATTATTTCCATAGGAGCTAAGCCCCAAAGGAGCTTAGCGAATCGGACTCGGACTGGGGCTCAAGAGAGCAAAGTGGCACTTTGTTGGCTCATTTTCCACTTATCACGTCAACATCATCGCAAGGCTCTTGTGCGTTGTTGTTGCGCTCATGCGCTCGTTTCATGCACGAACTTTATGCTCGGGTTACAAGCGCGTGTTGCATGAGCGGGTGCTGATCGGGCGTTGGACGTGCACTGAGCGGGTGCTGAACGCGCGTTGAGCGGGTGCTGAATGTGCGCTGAGCGGGTGCTGAACGTGCGTTGAGTGGTCTATGCATTGGCCTGCGATTGTGGGATATTAATTTTATATATTGGATTTTTAGTCCTACATCGAAAAAAATAGGAGGATGGGCTTCCATCCTTCCCTATATAAAGAGCCCTCTTGCCTCCTTTTGAGACAGACCAAAAAGTTGAGAAAGAGGAGTCCAAGGAGTCCGTTCGAGTCACATAAAGAGGTGACTTCGAGCGTTCCATAAGTTCTCTTGTGAACTTGCTGGCTCCTGGGAGAAGATTGTCGATAGAGGACGAATCCTGCTTTGAGCAACGGTAATCTTCACCGCCCCAGCAAGAATAATTTTTTATTCTGTTTTATCTCATTTTTCTTCTTGGTTCATTCTGTCTGATTGCAACTGCATTTTGCAAGGAAGAACGAAGGTAGTTTTCGTTTTATTGTAACTATGTTCTGTCCGTCTGCAACTGCGATTGCGAGGAAGAATGAGAAGTTTGGTTAATTCTGATTCTTTTGTAATCTTGAGAGCATGTTGTAATCAGAATCCTTATATAATTCTTCTTAGAAATCGAGAATAGTCAGAGTGAAAACTTTTGTGTGAACCTCTGATCTTGACCACGCGTTCTTCCGTCTTTGGTTAAGTCTCGCGACTAACAATTTGTGTTCTCTATTTTTATCTTGCTAGGGAACATAACTGATTGTCTTTATCATCTCTTATCGACATTTTGTTTGATTATATTCGCAAGTTGATTATGGAGTTTCAAATAAAGGATTACTAAAAGTGGGTTGGCAAAAGCCACAAGAGCATGCCAGCAAAGTTGACTTGTCTCCGCATTTTCTTCATGATGCAACAATGTTTCACCAGGAAATGTATCTTAAAAACCATGATACTCTTTTTGGTGGTATTTATATCTATCAAAACATGATATTAATTTTTTTTAGAGGCATTGAACACTTGTGCATGATTTCTCTTGTTCAGGTTATATCATTAAAGGAATGGGCATCTTTGGCATGGTTCTTGGAAAGGATTTTATAAGAAGTGGGTTCATGCATTCTGCTCTTTACTTGTTACTAGAATAGCTTATTTGCTCTAATAGTCTAACGAGGATTGCTCTGATGTTTTCTTCTAAGTGCTTCATGCTTCTTCTGGCATGCTAGTACGAGTTGATTGCTTTAGAGGTAATATTTAAAATGAATGTTGAGTGTTAATCCTTTTTCTTTCTTTCTTTTAAAAAGTAGGGCATTTAGTCAGGGCAAATGTAGACTACATTATTGATTCTTTATCTAGATAGTTGTGCCATTTGGACCTCAATCCTTATGTTCTTGATCTCTTTGCTGCAATGCTATCCTAGTTTGGGGCTGCTCATGAATTTTACCACTTCTAGAGGAGCTGATATAACATGTTTGACATTTATTATGACATTTATTATGTTTCTCTATTGTTGTAAAAAAATTATAACTCTACAAAGTACTCGTCTATTTCTGAAAATATAGTTTGTTATGTTTCCATGAATTTTTTTACAAGTAGAACATGTTGTGAGTCATGTTCATATTGATTGTTCCTTTTTTCTTACTTAATGCCTATTGATATCTATTTTATGGCATGACTTTCCCATGCTAATAGCTACATTGGCTAGAAATTCTACTCCCAAAATAAATTATTCCTATGTGTACCTTAAACTTTTATGACCTTTTGAACTTTACCCTATTCTCTAATCAAATACTCTTTTTATTATATAGTGTCGATTGATTGTGTTTCATGCCATTGCCCAAAAATGGCCTTTGAAACTGTCCATCATTAGCTGTAGCTCAAGTCAAACCCTTGAGGAACTAAATATTTCCAAATTCATTTTAGGAACTAAATATTTCTAATTTTCAAAAGTAATGGAGTTTTTTTGTTTCCTTGGAAAAGTTCAAATGTGTTATATCCATTTTGGTCCGTAAAATCTATCTATTCATAAGTTTTTGCAATTGGATAGAAGTAGTTTGTTTCCTTTGTTTGGTTTGCAAAATCAAGAGACTGGAACCAAAAGGAAACTTGAAACTTGGCATTCCAAAACATCTATAATTGGGTAGATGTAGGATGATACTGAAGTTACAAGATAACTTCTTACAATACTAGTCATTCCATTGCCGAGCTGAACAAATTGACCTATAATTTTGACCAGAAGTCTTTGATCGAAGAAGGTTTGTATGATCAGTTAGTGTGCAACTCTGCGTTCAGAGGAGCCTGCAGCAATCAAGAAGCTCGACCTAGGTGTCTTGCATGATTCAAATTCTGACTTTGAAGTTCAGGTGACATTATCTTACATAGTAAGGATACTTTGTTTCAGTTTCTAATTTGTTAAAACTGAAACTCATAGTAAGGATACTTTGTTTTATTAATGAATGTTCTCATTATGAAGTCTAGTACTAAGAAAGGAAGTAGATTTTCTTGTAATAGAAAAATAGGTTAACACATAGATGGAAAGAATGTTTAAGTCCCAATGACTGATCAATATGATCTTTAGTATTTCAGTTTATTTGTATCCCTTCACTACACATTACAATGGCTGGGTTCATTTGCATTGTCAAAATCCTAGCATATGTTTATAACTTTATATGAGTTTCTTAGTTTGTACTATAATATGTTTTCACGACCAATGTAAACTTTCAGTAAATGATATCCATTTCTTTTCATGGTCTACATAAAGAGCATGCCTTTTATCTTAACAAAGAATATAATAATCTAAAAACAAATTTAACTGTTCCTTAAATATGAATGGCATCACATAAAATTACTTATATATAATACTATCACAAATTTTAACTTTTTATGACTAATTCTTTAAACTTGCTTCGACGGTAACACATACTTTAATCAGGAAAATGTTAAGATGAAGCATCCCCACATTTGTTATACGAGTCAAAATTGTACAGAATCCTGCATGCCCAAAAGTAGTGCGAATTATTGAACCTCTTGTATCTGTAAATAACCGCTAAAACTTGTGGTGATGCCAACTCATTTTCTTTTACTTGAAATTGTTGTTACACAGCTGGGATTATGAATGTTAGATGGTTTTGTGTTGAAGGAGGCTATAATTTTCTTAATAAATCGACAATAATTCTTGCCTACTTTTGATGGAATATATACACACGTTTTGGCCTCTTGATTGAGGCATTATAATATTTTCTTCTTGAAATTGTGTAAGAGAAAAAAAATAGGCTTATTGTGGAGAATTTTGATGTCTTCTGACATGTCTAGTACAGGAGTAAGTATTGTCTATTACCAACTTCTTATAAACCTCCAATTGTGTGTTTAAGGGTTCTTTTGCTCAAACATATGTAGAACTTCTGTATTGTACCTAGTATCCTAATATAATTTTCATCAAATTAATTAAGGCTTTCTCTCTATCTTGACTCCCAAAATATTTCTGAGGGAAGGATGAAATTAGAGTTAATGGAATGGCTAGAAAGCATTTTAGATACATTTTCGATAAAAGGACATAAACTTCGAGACTAAACTCAACATATAATTAAATATAACAAGTTGCAAGTAATATTAAGTGGAATAGAAGTTGGATATATGCAAGATATGATAACCTTCATTACATATCTACTCCAATATTTGTTCTGTTTTAAGGTTTATACCTGAAACTTATGTTACTTTTATTTCCTTTAGGTAAAAAATTTTTCGTAAATCTAATACTTAGACATTTAGCTTACATAAATTTGAAATTATGAACAAAATTCCATACCTCAGTGCATAAGACCCAGACAATCTTGTAAGTGATTGACATAGTGTCAATTACATTTGGCCATTATGTTCACGATGATAATTATTATTTAAGATATTCTTATTCTGTTACATTAGATTAGTGATCCTTGGGCCAAATTTGACAGGTAGATTGTTGGGGAACTAAACATTTTTTATTTATCTTCATATTTTTAGTATGATTTGATTTGCTTATCTAGTGCATACTACTTTATAAATATTCTAGTTCTTTTTAATTTTAATATTTTCCTTAATACAGATTCTTGACTGTACTAATTTGATGGGGTTGCTTGTGACTTCTTGTTGTATTGTGTTGTTTTTGTATATAATAAAGATTCAACTCAGTGAGAATTAGCAGGGAAAAATATAATTTACTTTTTTTGAACTAATAATACTAGTTGCATCTACCTCCATTTTGTAAGAAGAAGAATAATTGACGTTGGATATCCTATTTTCATAATTCTTCGTGACTCATGTTTAAATTAGTATTGGAATTGCAATTTGTACATATGTTTAGGTTGCTTCTTTCAATATTAGGTACTAAAGATTTTCATAACCATGTTTGTAATTTCAGGAAAGATGGTAGAGATTGAAGAGGAGACATAAACACAAGGTTTGACATGGACACATGACGAAGTTGTTGAAAAAGTCTTAAAGGATCAATCAAGCTATATCCAGAGTCTTAGTGTGTATGTTAGGCCAAAAATTTCCTCTTGCTTAACTGCAACATACATAACCTTTGAGACAGATGTTAGGCTAAGGGCTGAGATAACAGAGATGAATGAGAGTTTTGATACAGAATTAGTATAGATGAATGTAATTATAAAATAATTAAATTTTATTATGGAAATTTTTATATTTTTTCAAATGGAATTTCAAATTATTGTGTGAATAACTGATTCAAAGATATTGTGCATAAATGAGCAAGGCAAAAAAAATGTTGTTGTTACCAAAATTATGACAAATTCTGAGATTTTTGGCAACGCATTAATATTGTTGTTAATTACACCATATAGTTAACAAGTTATGTGTGTTTCCAAAGAATTATACTTTTTGCAATGTTGTATTATCGTTGCTAAATGTACTATATAGCAACGGCAAACATGCGATGCTAAAGAATTCTACTTTTATCAACGAAAACTTTTTCCATGGAAGTAGCAATGAAAAGGAAGACGCGTTAATAAAAATGAAGGATTCAACAATGACTTCAGAATTTCGTTGCCGATACTTTAGGTGACGTACTTTAAACAACGGGTCTAACAACGAAAAAATATCGTTGCTAAAAGTTTTATCAACGATTTTGATACTTTTAGTAATGAAAAATTTGTTGCTAAAAATTCATTTTTTTGTAGTGAGGGTAGCAGATGCTAATATCATGAATTGAACAGTTTGAGATAGCGACGGAAATCAGGGTGCCAAGGTCCACCTCTTTCGGGGAGGCAATCCTTTAAACCGGGTGGTCTATCGCACTTATGGCCGAGTAAAAAAAATCGTTGGTGTACCGTGTCACACTTTATATGTGGCACGATATCCCTCAAGGGCAGAACCAAATTCGTCCTTTAGGGACGACATTTCCTTCAGAAAAAGTTTTACATCAACATAGGACGTCTATCCTTGCAAGCACATTTACAGTAGGTATATATGGATCTCGTCACTTAGATCATAGAACGCGTTTGACATATTTTGCATTACCAATCCTTCATACATCATTATCATGTGGAGTGGTACGAGGATCGAGATGATATATAGTAAGCATATACCATGTAAATTCGTGTTATTCTTTAAGAACATTGACATGCTTATCAACTCCTTACATCTAAAAGATATTGTCCCATTAAAATGACAATCAATAAATCTTACGGTAATGAGATCGCATGTCAATGGTTCTAAATAACGAATTATCAATAACAAAGCATAACCGACATTGACTCTCATCTTTCTATGTTGCCTGATTTTGGTATACTATAGTGGCGCAACTAGCACATATGTTGCACATACAAAAATGGGGGATGTTCTTAATCGCGGAGGGCGAGCCTCTAGACGAATTAATAGCGTCGTAGATGCTGTTTTAAGAGTCATTGTTGGCTAATTGATTCAAAGTGATCTATTGAAAGTGATACTTGATTATAGATAAAGATCTTAATGTAAGACAATTTTTGGCTGATAGATCTAAAATTTTAAATACAAGCCATTTCTGAATGATAGATCATAAGATCTTAAATGAAATCATTTCTGGTTGATAGATTAAGGTATCTTTTCCTTAGACTATAAAACATATATTCATGTTTTAAGAAGAAGAAAACAGAAAAGATGGAGAGATCAATTTTCAAATGGTTGATCAAAGGATCTTCAGATGGTATCTTGTAAAATTTATCATACTTAATCATGTCGTTCGAGGAGGATATTGTGATAGTAAGCTTTTGTATGGTAGAGTTTGGGTTGATAATGTATTATAGTCTATTTTTTTTAAAGTAATAAGTGAGAGAGATGGAGAGATTGAGAGATGAATTTTCAAATGGTTGAATCCTTTAATGGTTCTCCATTGGGGCATCTATTTATAATAGTCAATGACTAGTAAATGGTTACAAGATATGATTACATATAATCTCAAAGAGAGAAGGATATTTTTATTTATTGTTTGAGCACAATCAACCAGTTAGTTACAATTGAACGACAAACAAGTTTGTTAGTTTTAGAAGTTTGAAATAATGTAAGTGGAATGTTAAAAAAAAGTATCGATGATCTATTTGGAAATGTTTCGAATTAACACGAGTCGCAAAATAAAACAACTTTCCACTATAGCTCAGTGGTAGAGCGTCAGTCTTGTAAACTGAAGGTCTGTAGTTCGATCCTGCATGGGGGCAAAATTTTCTATTTGAACTTTCAATTTTTTTTTTTGTTTTGTTTCTATAACAAACTCAGTAAATCGATAATCTGTAACATTTTGGAAATATAATAACAAAGTCACATTTCAATAATTATCTGTAAAAGAGGTCAAAACCATGATTGTAAATTATATGTATAAGCTTTAAGTGTATGATTCCACATAAAAGGTTGTTGATAAACGCACTGCAAAGATGACTCGGACTGTTCCAATTTTTTTTTTCTAAATTTTTACTTAAAATTTTATTCAGGACTAGTCCAACAATTTATTTAGGACTGTCAAAATTTTGACAGTCCAATATATTGAAAGGAGTGTCAAATTGACAGTCCTAAATAAATTTTTGGACTAGTCCTGAGTAAAATTTTAAGTGAAAAATTTAGAAAAAAAATTTGGACTTTCCTGAGTGTATTTTGTAGTGCCTTTATCATCAGCCCACAGAAAAATAGGTCTTCCTCTTTGAATTCAAAGTCTTCTTGCATGCTAACTTATTGTCATACAAATTATGCAGCACGAGTACCATAAAATTGTGTTCGATTTCAAAGTCAAATGTTGATCCATTGATAGCTTAGATTAGGGATGAGTGTTTCTATTTATTAGGTTTCATTCGAGCCGAAATAGTTAAGATCGAATAAATCAAAATTATAAGTATCCAAAATCGAAAGAAATAGCTAAAATCGAAATCGAATCGAATAATCAATTCCGTTTAATCGAATCGAATAATCGAAATCGAATCAAATCGAACCGAATCTCTTATTGTATTCGTTTCAATTTTCATTCCACAAACGAATAATGTTTACCACCAACTGAGATGATGCCTTTGGTTTTACATAAAATGATCTCATTTTTCTCTCACTTTGCTTGTCTGCCTTGATTACATAAAAGATTTTAGGCGTAGCGACAGGCGGATCGAAAAAAATTCAGCTGGAGATGGACTGGAGTTGATTTGGATGGACTGACTGAAGTGAAAAAAAAAATTTAATAAAAAAAATTAAATAAATTGGGTGGACTGGATTCCGCCATTGGGCCGCGTGACTAGCTATCTTTGTATGCTTTTGGATTCTTGAACCATAAGAAGAACGGATTTCAGGAATTCAACCGCTTGTAACCGTTATAATTTCCAGATGGGCCCTTCAATGTACAACATACAAAAAACAAAATAACATTTCATAATTTTGTTTTGTCCCTAATTTATTTACTTTTTTCATTATATCAAAAGACTGATACCAGAAGGACATCCGTATGGACTATGAATGTAGGATTGGACCCTAGCTAGATAGATCGTGGTCAATTATAAGGAAAAGTTAGGTGCTTTTGTGCATGCAATATTCTTAATATGTGGTTTGGAGGCTAAGAAAGTTGGAAAAGAAAACATCGTACTATGAAAATGAATTCCAAGTGTATTAATAGGGAGTGAAATTAAACAAGAAATAGCATGCTCAACTAGTATGCCTCATGTAATTTAAAAATGTGGTTGAAAGAATTCTTTGTTACGTGGCTATATTGTTGGAAAAGAAACACGAAAATTGTCCTTCTAAATCAAGAGACTGCGAGAGAATCGATATAAATCGCACGAAAACCAACTTTCAAAAATCACAGACAAGGGCAAACGCAAACAAAAACGATTTTGACGTGAAAATTCCTTGAAGAAAAATATTACGGGACGATCGGAGTCCGACCTTAAAAAGCCTTCACTAATGATTAGAATAACGCACTCTCTACAAACTTCTTCATCGAACCAGTTGGATCACTGCAACTACTCAAAGTAATAAAACATATTACAGAAGTTACCGAAGAACGGAGATGACGAGTACAATCACCCGAAATGATCGCCCTTTGAAATAACCAAAATTTTCTCTTTCTTTTCTTCGAAAGTTACAAACTTGATAATAACTCTCTCCCTTTTGAACACTCTCTCTCTCTCTCTCTCTCTCTCTCTCTCTCTATATATATATATATATATATATATATATATATATATATATATATATATATATATATAGTAGATGTTATATTGAATTATGGTTAGAAATGTCCTATTTAAAGTCTCATAAATCCTGCAGCAATTTGGACCGTTGATGGATCCAACGGTGTAAATAAAACTCCCAAATTTGACTTCAGTCCCCTGACAACGGTATACCTGTGGTATATCGATATATAATGAATTGACAAGTAGAAAGATTTTGTAATGTAAAACGGTATACTGATGATATGGAGCGAGTTCCATATGCCTCAGTCGCGGGGAGTCTTATGTATGCTATGGTATGTACGAGGTCAGACATTGCTCACGTAGTCGGCACAGTTAGCAGGTACACTTCCAATCCTCGAAGAGTACATTGGAGTGGGGTCAAGTGGATTCTACGATATGTTCAGGGTACTGCCGATTCGAAACTTTCATTTGGTGGTGACGAGCCAAAGCTGGTTGGATATACCGATGCTGATATGGCAGGAGATGTAGAGACGAGGCGATCAACTTCGGGCTATGTGATAATGTTTGCTAGTGGAGCAGTATTGTGGCAGTCATGTTTACAGAAGTGTGTTTCCTTGTCGACGACAGAGGCATAATACATTGCGGCGACGGAGGTTTGAAAAGAGTTGTTGTGGATGAAGAAGCTGCTGCAGAAAATTGGGCTAAATCAAGAGCAATATTCTTTGCTTTGCGAAAGTCAGAGTGCTATTCACCTTGTGAAGAACCAGACATTTTATAACCAGTCTAAGCACATTGATACCCGGTATCATTGGATGCAGGATGTGGTTGACAAGAAGGAAGCGGCGGTTGAGAAGGTTCATACAGATGACAACGGAGCAGATATGTTCGTAAAGGTTCTACCAAGGAAAAATTTTGAGTATTGCAGGCGGATCGTCGGGATGATGATCCCCTCCACATAATTGTGAAGGGGAAGATTCGTTGGAGTGGGTGGGGTTCCCAACCTATGTGAAAAATATCCCGAAATATGATTGAGTATTTCTACATATAATAGGAATACCTTAATTTATTTGGATTGGATATTCCTAAATATAATAGGAATATCTCAATGGATTTGGATTGGATATTCCTACATATAATAGGAATATCTCAATGGATTTGGATTTGGATTTGGATTAGATATTCCTATCTATAATAGGAATGCTATTTGTGGGTTTGAGGCTATATATAGGTGTCTCCTGGCCCTAAAATATATCTCTATCTCTAAAAAAAAATTAGCAACAAGGAGAGAAAAGAAGGCAAGAGTGTCACTGCAACATTGGAGAGGAGAAAGAAGGATTGGAGGCCGTTTCGAAGAAGAAGATCAGTTTCAGGTATTTCTCGTTGTCTTTCTTCTTCGTGGTTATAATATATTTTCTGCCATTAGGCCGCGTGGCTAGCTATCTTTGTATGCTTTTGGATTCTCGAATCATAAGAAGAACGGATTTTAGGAATTCAAGCGCTTGTAACCGTGATAATTGCCAGATGGGCCCTTCAATGTACAACATACAAAAAAACAAAAAAACATTTCATAATTTTGTTGTCCCTAATTTATATACTTTTTTCATTATATCAAAAGACTGATACCAGAAGGACATCCGTATGGACTATGAATGTAGGATTGGACCCTAGCTAGATAGATCGTGGTCAATTATAAGGAAAAGTTAGGTGCTTTTGTGCATGCAATGTTCTTAATATGTGGTTTGGAGGCTAAGAAAGTTGGAAAAGAAAACATGGTACTATGAAAATGAATTCCAAGTGTATTAATAGGGAGTGAAATTAAACAAGAAATAGCATGCTCAACTAGTACGCCTCATATAATTTAAAAATGTGGTTGAAAGAATTCTTTGTTACGTGGCTATATTGTTGGAAAAGAAACATGAAAATTGTCCTTATAAATCAAGAGACTACGAGAGAATCGATATAAACCGCACGAAAACAACTTTCAAAAATCACAGACAAGGCCGAATGCAAACAAAAACGATTTTGATGTGAAAAATCCTTGAAAAAAAATATTACGGGACGATCGGAGTCCGACCTTAAAAAGCCTTCACTAATGATTAGAAGAACACACTCTCTACAAACTTTTCCATCGAACCAGTTGGATTACTGCAACTCTCAAAGTAATAAAAATATATCACAAAAGTTAACGAAGAACGGAAAAGACGAGAACAATCACCCGAAATGATCGTCCTTTGAAATAACCAAAAATTTCTCTCTTCTATTCTTCGAAAGTTACAAACTGAACACACACTCTCTCTCTCTCTCTTTCTATATATATATATATATATATATATATATATATATATATATATATATATATATATTAGATGTGATATTGAATTATGGTTAGAAATGTCCTATTTAAAGTCTCATAAATCCTACAGCAATTTGGACCGTTGATGGATCCAACGGTGTAAATAAAACTCCCAAATTTGACTTCAGTACCCCGACAACGGATACCTGTGGTATATCGATATATAATGAATTGACAAATAGAAAGATTTTGGAAAGTAAAACGGTATACTGATGATATGGAGCGAGTTCCATATGCCTCAGTCATGGGGAGTCTTATGTATGCTATGGTATGTACGAGGTCAGACATTGCTCACACAGTCGGCACAGTTAGCATGTATACTTCCAATCCTGAAAGGGTACATTGGAGTGGGGTCAAGTGGATTCTACGTTATGTTCAGGGTACTGCCGATTGGAAACTTTCATTTGGTGGTGACGAGCCTAAGCTGGTTGGATATAACGATGCTGATATGGCAGGAAATATAGAGGCGAGGCGATCAACTTCGGGCTACGTGATGATGTTTGCTAGTGGAGCAGTATCATGGCAGTCGTGTTTACAGAAGTGTGTTTCCTTGTCGACGACAGAGGCAGAATACATTGCGGCGACGGAGGTTTGCAAAGAGTTGTTGTGGATGAAGAAGCTGCTGCAGGAAATTGGGCTAAAGCAGGAGCAGTATTCTTTGCTTTGCGAAAGTCAGAGTGCTATTCACCTTGTGAAGAACCAGACATTTTATAACCAGTCCAAGCATATTGATACCCGGTATCATTGGATACGAGATGTGGTTGACAAGAAGGAAGCGGCGGTTGAGAAGGTTCATACAGATGACAACAGAGAAGATATGTTCATAAAGGTTCTACCAAGGAAAAAGTTTGAGTATTGTAGGCGGATCATCGGGATGACGATCCCCTCCACATAATTATAAAGGGGAAGATTCGTTGGAGTGGGTGGGGTTCCCAACCTATGTGAAAATTATCCCGAAATAGGATTGAGTATTTCTACATATAATAGGAATACCTTAATTTATTTGGATTGGATATTCCTAAATATAATAGGAATATCTCAATGGATTTGGATTGGATATTCCTATATATAATAGGAATATGTCAATGGATTTAGAGTTGGATTTGGATTAGATATTTCTATCTATAATAGGAATACTATTTGTGGGTTTGAGGCTATATATAGGTGTCTCCTGGCCCTAAAATATATCTCTCTCTCTAAAAAAAAATTAGCAACAAGGAGAAAAAAGAAGGCAAGAGTGTCAATACAACATTGGAGAGGAGAAAGAAGGATTGGACCCCGTTTCGAAGAAAGAGATCAGTTTTGGGTATTTCTCGTTGTCTTTCTTCTTCGTGGTTATAATATATTTTCTATTCCAAAAGAGTTGTGGTGATCCGTTTGGATCGGTGAGAAGTTTGTAAGGAGTCGGTGTATTTCTTATTCCATTAATGGAGGCTTTTCAGGATTGGACTTCGATCATCCTGTGGTTTTTTTTGCAAGGATTTTCCACGTCAAAAATTTCTGTGTCTGTGATTTGTGTTTAACGTTTTTGGTTTATGGGTTTTGCTCGGTCCTCTTGCAGGTACTCTCCGATTTGGTGAACGATTTTCGCCCTTTCGTTCCAACAAATTATAAGGAAAAGTTAGGTGCTTTTGTGCATGCAATGTTCTTAATCTGTGGTTTGGAGGCTAAGAAAGTTGGAAAAGAAAACATGGTACTATGAAAATGAATTCCAATTGTATTAACAGGAACTAGGGAACATTGAGTAAATATATACAATAACAAAATAAGGCTATCTCCAAATAAAAATTTTAAAATTGATTTTCAATTCTACTTGGCATTGTACTTATAGTTGGCAGAGTTTCTAGGTGACAGAAAATAAAATGAATAATTTAATGATTTAGTTTGAAAGTATGGTTCAATATTAATTGTTATGATAGATGAAAATCTTCTATAAAAGTTCCTAAATGTATAAATTCTTATAAAAAAATTTCTTCCTACATTTAGTATGTCATGTAGGAGAGAATAAATATTTTATTTTTTTAAAGAATTTCTACCATAATAGTTGGAGATGGCCTAAGGAAGCAGATCATTCCTAGGATGTAAACATATTTTCATTGACGGGAGACTTCTCTGAGTTCTAGCTATGCCACGAATCGGAGTCCAACTTTAAAAAGCCTTCACTAATGATTAGAAGAACACACTTCCTAGAAACTTCTCCATCGAACCAGTTGGATCACTGCAACTACTCAAAGTAACAAAAATATATTACAGAAGTTATCGAAGAAAGGAGATGACGAGAACAATCATTTGAAATGATCGCCCTTTGCAATTTGGACTGTTGATGGATCCAACGGTGTAAATAAAATTTTCAAATTTGACTTTAGCTCCCGACAATGGTATACCTGTGGTATATCGATATATAATGAATTGGCAAGTAAAAAAAAGTTAGAATGTAAAACGATATACTATCGATATATTATAGTATATCAGCAATATACTAAATCAGTGAATCAGAGTTTCCGGAACTAATCCGCAGATGCTTTACCAAAAATGGTATATCAATGAGGCTTGTTTTCCAATTTTGTTGCTTAAAATGTCTCATTTTATCGCCCTTTGACGAAAGCTTTCTGTCGAGTCTCCGCCGCCGTCGACGCCCGCAACCACCGAGGATCACTCTGTGACCTCGTCGAGATGCCCTTCCTCCAACACTTTAATTCTTTGCCACTCTAGTACTTCTCTAGGTGAGTTCTGATCCTCCTTGCATTATTACCCATTCATGAGAAAAACTATTGATGAACACTGAAATCTTATAATTGTATATAGTTGGTACGGGTACAACCCGGTTTAAGCGGAGGATGTATGTGCTTCATAAAGAAATCAGATAGTAAGTAATAAAAAGGGTTATAAGGAAATGTGAAGAATAGGATATGGCATATAACATTGCAGTACACTGAAATCTTATAATGATCATGATCTCGGATCATTATACGCCAAACAGATAACTATGAGCTTAAGCATGGAATAATTAATTGGTCGAGAATGAATTCATCTTAGGCTTTTATTAATTATTTATCTAGAGTTTGGGTAATCTCTTTTAATCATTTTAGGCTTTCATAAAAACTTGGACTGGGCCTAAGGGAACCTCTTGCTTAAACAAATCCAGTGACCTTTATTTATAAGTTGTGGATAAGTATTCAGGTATAGGTTCTATATTCTATATAGGCTTTGAAGCATAAGTTAATATTTAATGTTAAAGCAAGCCTTAAAATGAGTAAAATAGAGTTGGAAATGATAAATAACTCTAATAGTTTTTTTTGGCTAAATTATAACTTAATACCCTCAACTATTCAAGTTTTTCGAGCTAGATATCCTCAACTTTGATAGGTAGCAACTTAATATCCTAAAATAAAAAATGACGAAACTATCCCTTATCTTTCTCCCCCCTTCTCCCATCCGGCTATCCCCCCCATATGACCGGGTGAGGGGGAGGCTACGAGAGCGGGGGCGGAGGCAGGGGCCGTGTAGTCGGGTGGGGGGGGGGAGGGGGGTAGTTTTGTCTTTTTTTTTAATTTTAAGATATCAAGTTGATACTTATCAAAGTTGAGTGTATAAAGTTGAAAAACTTGAATAGTTGGGGATATCAAGTTGTAATTTAGCCTAGTTTTTTTTATATATTCGTAAAGGTTTTTTTTTTCTGAATCGACTATTATGTTAACTTTATGGGCATGGGTGATGGTTTGGTAAATATTAAATAGGAGGCACATCAATATAAATTCGAATTTGGGCCTTTTGATTTAATTGGATTAAGCTCATTTTGAGCTTCTATAATTAAAGATGTAATTAGTTAGACTTATATTATAATAATTTAGGCTTTGAGCATAAAAGAAATACTTGGACTTCAGAGTAGGTTTTTGAAAATATAAAAGTAATTAAGAATGAGTTTAGATAAATACTAATCTAATTGGTTTAATAAATATTTGAAATAAATAAGTGTGCTTTTAATGAGCAAATCTTTAGGATTGTTTAGGCTTGATCAAACTAAGGCATATGTGAGCTAGATATGCATTAATTGATCTTGACACACTTGTTTACATGAGATTAATGTTTTATTGATTCATATTCGTGATTATCATGGTTCATGTTTATCGTGTTTTTCGTGATTATCGTGTTCATGATTCTTCGTGTCGTGACTTGAATCCAGGAGTACTAGTCGGACAAAAAAATACCTTAGTTGAAACGTAAACTACCGAAAACTACTCTACGACGCAAGCAAATTGTTGATAAAACTCCAAAATAGCATTTTCTTTGTCTAATCTAGAAAGATAGCAGTCGCATAATACACATACGGGGTTCCATATTTACCTTCTAGCCTTTTACTTATCGAAAGTAGTATTTCAAAACACATAGTTTAGATGTAGATTATTTTTACCACTCTTGTTCTTGATATCACATGCCATGTTGTTCGTATTTACTTGTTTCCCTCAACTTGCCTTACCATATTTCTAGTTTTACCTGTTTATCATGTATCACATATTCTATTTTCTGTTTTGTAGTTTCTATCATGTTATGAATAGTTTATTATGTATGTACTTGTTCCAATTCTGATTAGATGATAATATTTTAGGAGATGAGTACGTTGACATATAGGTTACTCACATGGACTTCAAGCCTGAGTTTAAGGTTAGCTAATTTCTCTATTTACTTATCTTTATGTCATAGTCTAGCTTTTATTCGTATGCTTTTCAGCTTGTTCCTTTAGATATTGATATAGTTAATTATTAGGTAAAACTGTAGATGATATACTTGAGCACATATATATAGAGATAAAGAGCGTACTATCGTCGATGATGGAGCGTAGGCTGGGCGTACTCACGTACTCGCATTTGATCATCTGGACGTGGGTCGTGACACTAATAAACATCATAACATAGTCCAAATTCAATCTCATGTTATCCATCTCTCCGGGTATATCAGCATCGGTATATCAAACCATCTTCGTCTCATTAATCAAGAATAAAAGCTTCTAATCAGTAGTGTCCTGAAGATATCGAAGTATTGACTTGACTACTCTCCAACGTACCCTCCTTGGATTGAAAAATACTTGTTAACCATGCCAAGTACATAAGCAATATCTGGCATTGCACACACACCATGGCATACATGAGATTTTCCATAACTAAAGTATATGAAATTCGCGCCATATCTTCCTTTTTATCCTCGGTAGATGGACATTATTCCGTAGTGAGCTTAAAGTGAGCTGCAAATGACCCATCCATTCTGAAATACTAAAGTACCTCGTGAATGAACTATTTTAGGATAACTAAAGCAACTTGGAGTCTCTATCTCAGTTGATCTCCATCCCATGAATAATCTTTATTGCACCTAAATGCTTCATAGAGAAGTTTGTGCCTAGTTAGCACTTCAACCCCGCTATCTTGATGGGTTGGCTT
The DNA here is from genome assembly GCA_036927795.1 of Iris macrosiphon. Taxonomy (NCBI): domain Eukaryota; kingdom Viridiplantae; phylum Streptophyta; class Magnoliopsida; order Asparagales; family Iridaceae; genus Iris; species Iris macrosiphon. The sequence goes on along the minus strand of JAYESA010000001.1, from coordinate 84,466,541 downwards.
CTCCTATATCACGGGTCTCTGAGCCCTAGAACTGATAAGAACATGGTTGTTGCCGATGCCCTGATATGCAGGTATCGAGGAATGAAGTAAAAATACGATACAACCCCTGCTGGTTGGAGGGAGCTCTCCTTCATGACTGGATGGAGTTTCTTTACATCCGAGCAGGAGTTCACGGATGAGGAGAGGAATATTGTTCATCAGGATGGCATGGGGGGTGCCTCAAAATTTGTCTGAGAGGCTCTTTCGTTGGCTCCAAGCCATCCGTCCCTCCCACTTAGTGTACCAAAATAAATCTGTTGTTTTTGTGTAGCCTTATCTGCCCAGCCAGTTCGCTTGTCAGTTTGGCTACACTCATCTCATATTGGGTCATCCTAGTGCTTCCCTCAGATATAATGACAGCTTACTCGATGGGGGCCGAGCATGGAGTTATTATAGTGCCACTGACACTAAAGCTCAATTTCAGTTGCTGTCGGCTGGCGTCTTGCCCAGAATGTTATACACAGCGACAAAATATTATTGTATGGCCAATGCTCCACCGGCTAACTTTGACCCAGAGAAGAGTTATATCGAAGACACTATGCTGATGCCTCCGAAAGCAAGGGTACATAGGATGCCTAAGAAAGGTAAGGGAGTTGCTAGACCTCTGATCGTGTGACCTATTCCGAGGAGGCCGTCTCCGATGTTCTTGGAACCGTGGCTACTGGATCATCCTTCGAGGTTATCGTGATACAATCTGATGTTGGCATACAGGTGAGTGTAGACGACGTGGGACTCATTGGTACCCCTATTCCTAGTTGTATTGCTACCCAGCTGTCTGCTGCCGAGTTGCCGGGTGTGCAGACACTCCGTACGACCCTGAAAGACTTGGTAGAAAAAAACTGTCGGTCGATCTTCCGCTACTCCTTCACCTCTTAGAAGGTTGGGGGACGTCTTACAACCTATTGTGCCCGTGGCTACTCCTTCTTTCAAGCCACCTTTGACCCCGACTATGCTGGAGGAGATCGATAAAACCGTCAGGATCTTCCTACAGAGCTTTTATACGTTTCTGAAGCAAGGGGTCCAGAGCGTGTTGGATCGGAACAGATCCTTCGCCTGGGCTAGATACTTTGCTGACGGCTATGTCAAATCTTTGAGGGCCCTTTCCGGTGTTAGCTTCTCCTGCATTATGGGTCCCTAATGAGCCCTAGGACTGATTAGAACAAGGTGGCTGCTGATGCCCTGATTTACAGGTATTAGGGAATAAAGTAAAAATATGACACAGTCCCTGCTGGTAGGAGAGAGCTCTCCTTCATGATTGGATGGAGTTTCCTTACATCCAAGTCAGAGTTTACGGATGAGGAGAGGAATATTGTTTATCAAGATGTCAGGGGGGTGCCTTAAAATTTGTCTGAGAGGCGCTTTCGCTGGCTCCAAGCCATCCGTCCCTCCCACTTAGTGTACTAGAATAAAGCTGCTACTTTTGTGGAGCCTTATCTGCCCAGCCAGTTCACTTATCAGTTTGGCTACACTCAGCTCCTATTAGGTCATCATAGTGCTTTCCTTAGATACAATGACATCTTAATCGAAGGGGCTTGAGTATGGAGTTACTATAGTGCCACTGGCACTCAAGATCGATTTCAATTGCCGTCGGCCGACGTCGTGCCCAGAAAGTTATACACAGCGACGAAGTATTATTGTACGACCAATGCCCCACCGACTAACATTGACCCAGAGAGGAGCTATATAGAATATACTATATTGATGCTTCTAGAAGAAAGGGTGCATAGGATGCCTAAGAAAGGTAAGGGAGTTGCTAGACCTTTGATCGTGGAGCTGGACCAGTCAACCGGGGAAGAGGGAACATCTCCTTCCGATGATCCTTCGCCTGCTTAGCGCAAATCAAAGTTTGAGACACATCATGCTCGCTATTCCAAGAAGGCGAGAACTGAGGTGGCCCCAGGGACGTGACCTGCGGCAAAGTCGAACTTCTTTGTGAAGGGGACTGTGAGTGAAGAGGTAGGTCCCCATGCACTGGTAGTTTCTAAAATAAACCCCACTTTAGATGCTGTGGTGGTACCTGTAAAATCTTTTAGTTTGATTCTTCCTGGTCCTCTCTATAAATATCTTTCTTCTAGTATGTTTGAAAATATGTAGACGCCATCGAATAGGGATTATCCCCGATGAGATACTGCCTTAGTGGTCTCTTATGTTGAACCGGAAGAGGCAACTTCCCCAGAGTCCGATGTAGGACCCTCAGACCCTGTACCGGAGGCCTCGGGAGCTCAGGGCCTAGATGCAGCTTCGACGGAGCCTTATTCCCCTTTGGAGCATATATCTATGTATGAACTGGATGCCATAGGGAAGGCTATAACAACGCTGGGCCAGCCGCAACCTCCGCCGCCTCCGCCACCTCCCTCTACTATTTTATTTCGCAGCTTCACAAGAGATAAGATTTTTTGGCTTCAGCAATCTATTATATGGGTGAAGTTAATTACTGGTTGTTCTGGCTCTGCATACCTACCTCTCCCTTGAGAACGATGGATGTGGCTACTAAGGAAGGCATAAAAGAAGAAGGGGGATGGTGAACGGTGCATACCTACCTCTCCCTTCCAGCATTAAAGCCTATAATGGTAGTACTGGTAGAAGATAGTTTGTGTATTGGTATCTTCAATCCTCTCAGTAGACTTTTAGGAATAATGTTGAGTGAAGAACCAGGGTCAATGTGAATCATGTTCACCTTAATAGATCCGATATAATTGGTATAATACAGAGGCCTGTCAGGTTGATTATATTTGAGTATTATGTCATCTTGCATGAAGGTGATATTAGGAATATTATCGATCGCGCTATGACATTGAGGACATGCTAATAGCTCTTCATTATGAGTCTTGAGTTGAGCAAATCATGAGTCTGCATGTATCAGAGTTTCGCTCAGCTTCACGAGTCTCCTTCAACAAACGAAGCAACTCGAATATGGAGAGTTGGGCTGGGATATTGGCCAGTTATGCCAATATATCGAAATTGTAGAGCTTTTTAAATCCTTGAAGTACATTCTTTTTTAGATATTTATCGAAGCGTACTTCCTCTTGCTTTCCTTTATTTGCCAAAGTAGGCTTTAAAGGACCAAGTTTGGATGTGACCGAAGCAGCGAGAGTTGGTGAAGTAGGAAGAGTGTCAGGAATATCTTCCGGAACAGATTCATAAGTTTTATGATAATCTTTGTCGGACCTGGTATCATTCATGGATTCTCAGAACATGTAAAAAACCACGCTTCGCGCTGGGCCCTTCATGCGTCGGAGAAAGAAGTAGCATATTACAGGTTTTGAGTTTTTTTTATCATGCCCTTTCTTGGAGTGAGTCTGTGGGCTGGTTTCATCGTAGCCCAATCCACTATGGGATTTATTGGACTGTCCTTGGAGTTGTAGAGTAATACGTCGTCCCTTGCCAAAGTTTAAACATTCACCTTTCTGGAAGTCTTATCCCATTTTTGTATCAAACTTACAAATTATTAGCTGTACCGATGAAATTGGGGGCGATCCTGCTCAAGCACCTGGGTCGAGGTCGATGCTCTAATGGTTGAAAAAGGATAAAGAGGAATTTGTGTAGGAACACCTTCATAAATAATGAAGATTTGTTGTACCCTATATAGCGGAACTCTGCCAATCTTGGACCATTATCGATACGACAAGCAAAGCTTGCGAGTAGAGCTTGGTGGGGTAATGTTCAGATTTTGAAATCTGATATTGAGAGATACATATTCCTGATGTTGGTCCTCATATTGGTCCTGATCTCTGTCTGAATTAGGATCTGAAGAAATTATATTGTATGATTTATACTTCTTACCCTTCTTAGATTTTGAATTGGACGATGCTGCTTCCTGGTCCCAATTTGACAGCAGATCGGGATGAATTCACATAATCTCGCCATGTTATCTGGTAAGAGACACCAATTCCTCTGTTTGACTTTTAGGCGACAGAAGATTTACAACTTTCATACCTTGAGGTATTGGGACAATGCCATTCGGGACTTCTTGTGCTAGAAAGTCACTGAATTGAAAAGATGCCATATTGGCAGTGACTGTCTTTTCTTTGTTGTGAAGGGTAATAGCTTTAGCATCTATCAACTGCTTTATCTTTCTTTTTAAGACATAACAAGCCTTGGTAGGGTAATTTATGTATTGATGGTACAAACAGTACTTTGGGTCGTCTGTTTTACCAGTCTTATTTGGTCGTCTGACTTCAGGCAACTGCAACTTGTTATTTTTTATCAAGCATTCAAAAATACTGAGGATATCATTCTCATCAAAGGAATATTCTTCCTTATTCATGGAAGATTCTGGAGAATTTTGTGTTAAAGGAGAGTTGGGTCGCTAAGACAGATTTATCGCCAAGACCTCATTTTCTTTGCAGTTACGATTATTTACACTATTGGAGGGACACTTTCCTTCCATATTGCATGCCATTTTCGCATTGTCTTCAGTTGCTTCGGCCCCGGTGATGAACGTCGCCCATTTTTGGAATTGATTTGGTCCTGTCAAGAGCCCTACTATAGGCAGTAGGTTCTTTTTACATATATCAATGAATGCAGAGTCTAGAATACCGGAGGGTAACTTCAGAGTTGCCTACCTAAAATGCTCAACGAATTCATAAGCGGATTCCTTCTCCTTCTGTTTGATATTGATGAGTGAAGACATCGTCATATCCATGCCTTCCTTGTAGAATCGTGAAAGGAAAATACACTTCATGTTATCAAAAAAGGATATGTAGTTATCAGGTAAACTGATATACCAATCATAGGTTATGTCTACCAAGCATCCTACGAATAATTTGGTAAGGTCTGCATCATCTTTCTACAGATAAGCCATAATTATATTGAAGTAATTGATATATTGTCTCGGTGATATCCTGCCTTCAAACAAGACTATAAATTAGGGTTTGTATTTAGGAGGGAGTGGAACATTATCCTAATACGGAGGATAAGGTTGTTTCACCCCCATCTTATGGAGTTCGTCTTTATTCTTTAAAATATCGACATGTGCATGCAACTCTCAGATAGATTCAAGAGAATCGTCTGGTTGGAGTGGTGCGGCTGACTGATAGGATCCTGGTTGAACAGGAATCATCACTGGCGGAGATCTACCCCCAATGTGTGCTACTGACACTTGGTTTATGACCACTTCTAAATTTTTGTTATCATGTAAAGACGTTATTCCAGGAGTAGGTTACACAGGTATGAATGAAGCCACTTGGACGGGTGCTGGTGTAGAGAATATTGGACTGTTATTATTTGATGCATATTTTATATCATAATTAGCATATCCTTGAGACAGTCCTCTAGTAAGTTGAGGCATTGTTAAGTGGCTTCTGATGGAGAAGCGTCTTGTTCATCACCGACGACATAAATGCTAACATCCCTGTATATGACAAAAGGATTGGTAGAAAGAACCGAGTAGTTGGAGTCTACACTATCAGTTTTAGAATCGAGGGGATTGCTACCCCAGCCTCGGATTCTGAGGAATGAAGATTCTCGTGATGAACGAGTTTCCATCTTTGAGAACGAGTATTTTGGTATACTCCTTCAAAGGAGTCAACGAGTTCATCAAATCTTCTCTGGCTGGGTGTTCTTGAAGAACTTATTCTTGATTGTCTCCTACCACGAGAAATATGCAAAGCGATATATGCTGAAGCAAAGAGAGGGTCGTCATCGTGCTCCTGGTTGTTAACTTGCTTTGTATGTTGAGGCTTAGGAGACATATTGTAAGTCAATTGGTCAAACACAGACTGTTTTGTTGAAATAGGAAGAGATGATAAACAATAATAAGGATGTCGAGGGAAATAAAAGAGTAAAATTATGAAGTCCAAGGGCGATAATCAAATGCTAGGGAATTTTTAAGTCAATTGTGGATTGAGATATTAATACTGCTAATCCTAATTACAGGCTCGCTCAGTCCAAGGGCTATGCATTCGACCAGACTCTTTTCCGACTCGAATACGTATAAGCTATATAATAAGGGTAACTATCTAAGAATACTGAAAATGTCTATGTCTCAATCTACATAAAGAACAAAGTATCAAGAATGAACTACATGTGCAAAAGTCGGCCGCTAGTAATACATAAGCTCGAATGACTCGAGAAAGGAATATGAGTCTATAAAACTAGGCTATATTAGCAGATGATTAAAAAATGTGAACAAATAACCATAACTCCAGAAGAAATAATATAAGTACATGGCACCAATGCTTGCAAGACAAAGTAACACACATTAGCAACTCCAGGCAGGCTCCACAATGGTCTATGGTACAAAACTGGCAAGGGACCAGGTCAGAGGGACGTAACAAGGTACAAGAAACAACATACCAAAGTAAAACAGTATAATACCATATACTCAAGGGTAAACTACAATAACCGTCTAAGTGTTATGCAAATGAGAGCATCACTTATACTTAGGCTGAAACCACTACAGTCTCTGTGTCAGGGAGCCCATAGCGGCAAGTAGTATCTCGTAGGGCCAGTACATGTGTCAAAGCTCTGGTCAGAGACTAAGGCACTCTCCAGTAACATAAGTATATATATAAATAATTAGCCTGTAGTATAGTGGGTCTCTCCCCACCCAATGTAACCTCATGTCTCAAGTCTACGACGTCTCATGTCCATAACACGTAAGATCATAATGTTATGACCTGCACCCGGATATTCGGGCACGAGTACGTAGTTACGCCCAGCCTATGCCGCAGAATCGGTGGTAGAACGCTGTCTGGGTCATTTCTAACTATCTAACATCTCAATAATATAATATAGTACATGTCAATCATCTCAACTCCAAACGGAGGAATAATATGGTATCTCACAAGTATGAGTAATCTTAATCACAAAATAAACTAAGGAAGATAAAGCACGAATGGAATAGCGAAGAAAAGAATAAGATACAATCCACAATTTGAAATAATATATAAACTGTGAATCTTCACAAAATAATAGTCTAATATAAGTCAACACAAATAACTAGACCTCCTCGGGCTCTGTAACTAAGTCCTCCCGGTATATTGGAGTATCCTCTATAGGTATACGTCCCGCGGCCCGTAGAATATGGGACACTGCTCTAAAAGCCAATCATCTGAAAAAATATATCCAATCAGGATTGGAGCAAAGTACATACCTCTTAAAGCAGTTTCAATAACATAATCGAGCATATAAAACAGATAATAGAAATGAAATAAAAGATCACTAAATATATGAATAAATGAATAATAGATATACAGGTAAAAGATACAGGTAATGTACGAGAATATAGATCAACAATATGAATATCTGTAATATGATAAAATAACTACTATCTAAACTAATGTGCCCCACAATACAAGTTCATTATATGATCAGTTTGGGTGAACATGATCAGGTAAGACGATTACAAGTGAGGTATGTAACCCGAATGCACATGATGTAACAATGGGACTTTGATCACATAATTAACTCCTACTCTCCCATCCCTAACTAATACCAATGGATCCAATTATGACACGCTACGAACACGAATATGAACACTGAACACGAACAGTAGATGTACACGAATAAGAACACTGAACACTGAACACGATCAGTGTGTGAACACGAAATATAAATCAATACCCAATATACACGATGAAATACATTTACACTAGTACTCGCTGAACACGGTAGGGAATAACATCTCCTGACGGGATCCATGTAGTATAAGTCCATAAAATTACCGTATCGGAGTCAAGTATACAATTCTTGAACATGCATATATATACTATTAAGAATTAAAAAATATCAGAGAAATATACTCGCCTGAAGTCCTGAGAAAGGTGTGTCTCTCGATGCCCAAGCTGGTGTCACACAGACCTATATATGGTATGTTGCATCAATAGTAGGTTCAAGAATGAAAATAAGTTAATATGATACAATTCTAGGTCAATAAGCCATTTCTAGGTCAAACTGATTAAATCTAGGTTGAAAGAGTCTAACACTAGGACACTAAGTTAATGCACTATGAAACTAAACTATACAAGCTAATCTAAGATACTAAAAGACACTCAAAAAGCCGTATCCTAAGATATGCAAGTTCAATCATATAAAAATAGTACTTTAGTTATATATTCAAGTCAATAATTATAATACTATAACAAAACAATAAAATTTGGAAACCTTGGCCTTGCACCAATGTGTATCATACTTATCTCGATACCCAAACTCAATACCTTGGGTATCGACCCAATACCTTGGTATCCCGAGGTAATCCAAAACCTCTACATACAGCTAATACATAAAAATAAAACCAAAAACCAAAATACTATCTATAAGCTAACATATACTAACTACTATAATAGATATCAATATAATACATACTTACTAATTACCATACAATATCAACTAATACAAATATATATTTAGATTTGTAGCTAACTATTTACTAACATACAACATATATATACCTATACTAATATACATAGATACTAATTAGCTATTACCCAATCCACTACATAAAATATATATATATATATATATATATATAGCATATATAACTAATTAATAGCTATCATTGATACTAAACTAACCTACTGACTGATACACTGATACCTGACTGAATCTCACTGATACCAGAACTGTGAAGGCACTGATACTCCGTGTTGCTAATACTGAAACTGAAATATGCAGATACTGATACTGCACGCACTGGCTATGTGCATACAACATTCTTGCTGCTTCTTCAGGCCTCTTCATGGTTGTTCCTGTTGATGCATACTGAATCCTCCAAGTGTGCACGAGCTGCATTGTGCCTCCAGTTGACACTGCAGATGGAGTTGCAGGTAGTATGGCTATGAACACACAGTGCTGATAGGTTGCTGGGCCTTGAGATTATAGTGACTCCCCACAGTTGGCTGTGCCCCCCTAGATGCTGATCAAGAGGAAGCTGCTCTTTTCATGATATGCCTCGACTGAACTGATACCTTCTGCTGGATGCACTGGGAAGCATACTGTTTCCTTGCTCCCAGTATTGAAACTACCCACTGGTACAGTGCTGACCTATATACACGATAATGTGCTCCAACCATGCCCCTTGCTGCTCTATGCAACTCTCTCTCTCTCTCACACACACACACACACAAACACTCTCACAACACAAACACAAACCAACAACATAAACTGCTATATATATATATTGATATGTTTAAGAGATGTTATATGTATCTATACATATATATATGGATTTATATACTTATAGATGTATGTATATATATATATATATATATATATATATATATATATATATATATATATATATATATATATATATATACACTCTCTATAACACAAACACACATATGCATATATATATATATATAAACACACACACACACACACACACACACACACACACACACACACACACACACACACACACACACACACACACACACACACACACACACACATATACACTTAACTATATACATATTCATATACATTTATATTATATAAAATATCATATAGATATATATATATATACACATGTACATATAGAATTAAGAGCAAAGCACCAAACACGTGGAGTGCATCGCACCCGTATCACACTAACTCTATGATACACTTGCGATACGACTCCAACACACAACCAAATGCATCCAGGAGTAAACGAGCAATTCTAATACACTAAATATGAGCAATACGTATAGTAATTAGATCATCTACGTGTCTGTGTCACAATGTGATATGCACAAGTTCCCGTGTCGGAGGAAACCCCCCAAAATTAACCCGTTTCGTTAAATTAACGCGATATGACCTATACGTATCCAATTATGGACATGAACCTAGTCACAAACAAGCAATCATATGTCAATTTGATCTATTAGACCAATTGACAAATACCACATGTGCCAATCTCGGAATTTTTCCAAAATTGACAACAAAATGCATACAACTTCCACCATAGGTGTCCTATGAACCTAAAACCAATTCCTATTGGTAGCCTATGCATGTGGGTTGGTTTATCATAGTTAAATATTATATTTAGAGTCTACTAGAAGGGAAAAAACTGAAATGTACCTATTGGGAGATGGATTTCCAATAAAAAGTCCCCAAATAGAATGTAGCTCCTCTCCTTATAGATCTTGGCCTCCTCCTTGTTGCTCCTTGCTTCTTTCTTGTATATACTTGATGAAGAAGCCTCCAATGAAGAATAGGGAAGGAATTTGTGAAAATTTTGGTGGAGGAATGGTGAGGGAATGAAGAAAATTGGAAGTGAGAAAAACTAGATCTAAATGGAATTGAAAATTAAAATGAGGGAGACACTCTCTCTCCTCCTATGGTGGTCGACCATATACCCCCTCCCTAAGCAAGTATGAAATGTCCTAATTACCCCTTGGGGCCTCTCATAAAGAAATTAATTAGGGAGGGAAGGTTCTAGTCTAATGATTTCACTAATTAATAAAACCTTCTAATCCATGGGCCTAATTCATGGGCTCAATCTAAACTCATATGAAATATTGGTTCATGCATCTAATTAAATAGGTTAGGTTCACTACATAAGTCTAAAATAAATCTATAACTAATAATAAATAAATAATACAATAATTTAATAAATCATGCGTGAACAATATTTAAATACAAATAATCCTAAAATTTAAAACACCCATGTCAATTACTAAACTATCCTTGAATAAAAATGTGAGGGTGACAAACCTACCTACCTTAGAAATTTTTTGTCCTCGAAATTAAGGAAGAAACTAACTACCAAAAGCAAACAATACAATGCAAGAAAGAATTATACCTCACGGCTCGAACAGATATGGATATCGCTCGCGCATCTCGGCCTCTCGCTCCCAGGTACTCTCTCAGGGCGAGTGATGCCTCCACGCGATATACACCAAAGGAATTGTCTGGTTCCTCCGTACCTTCTCTTTTCGATGCAGAATCTCCACTGGCTGCTCTGGATAGCAAAGAGTAGGGCCCACCTCTATCTCCGAGTGATCCAACACATGCCTGGGATCTGCAATATACTATCTCAGTTGCGACACGTGAAACACGTTGTGCACTTCCTCCAATGCAGGTGGTAAGTCTAGTTTGTATGCAACTGCACCAACCCTCTCAAGAATACTAAAAGGATTGATGAATGGCGGACTAAGCTTCCCACCTCCACCAAAATGAATCGTGCCACGTGTCAGAGAAATCCTCAAGAAAACCAAACCGCTAACCTAGTACGAAATACTACCTTAGCACTTTAACAAAAACAAACAATCAATCACAAGTAATAAAAAAAAATCTATACCTCAAACTCCAAAGGTCTTTGGTGGCTATCGGCCCAATGCCGCTGCCTGTCCTGTGCCACTCGAAGTCTATCCCTAATAAGCTTTACCTTCTCGACTGCATCCACTACCATCTCTGGTCCCAATAAATCTCTCTCACCAACATCATCCCAGGATAACGGAGTACGACATCTCCGTCCATACAATACCTCGAATGGTGACATCTCAATACTGGCTTGGTAGCTATTGTTGTATAAAAACTCTACCAAATGAAGGTGATCCTCCCAAGAACCTCCAAGATCCAAAACACAGGTGCGTAGCATGTTCTCGAGAGTCTGAATAGTCTTCTCCGACTGTCCATCAATCTGAGGGTAATAAGCGGTACTAAACTTGAGCTGAGTGCCCAAGCTAGGCTGCAAACTCCTCCAAAAGTAGGACATGAAGTGACTATTCCGATCTGCAACTATGCTCACTGGAACACCGTGCAATCTGACAATCTGGCGTACATACATCTTTGTGAGCTTCTCCGTAGATGTACCCACTTTAAATGGCAGAAAGTGTGCTAATTTGGTGAACCTGTCCACGATGACCCAAATCGTATCTTTACCTCCTACAGAACGCGGAAGTTCTAATACAAAATCCATGGTCACATGCTCCCATTTCTACTCCGGAATGGGTAAAGGCTGAAGCAATCCACCTGGCCTCTGTCTCTCTGCCTTTACCTGCTAGCAAAGTAAGCATCTGGATACAAAGCTAGCTACCTCTCGCTTTATACCATACCACCATAAATGCTCTCTCATGTCTCTATATATCTTGTTGGCACCTGGATGCATAGAGTACTGAGAACGATGCGCCTCCTGCAGAATCTCCTCGCGCAATGCTCCTTTCGGTACACACAATCTGGTACCGTGCCGCAATAATCCATCATCTGCGACGATGAAGTCCTCTGTCAGCCCCATCTAAATCTATGCTCTGATGCTCCTCAGAGACTCATCCTCATACTGTCCGACTCTGACCCGGTCCATCAGCTCTGACTGTACCTGAAGTCCCCACATCTGTGCTGCGACTCCAGGAACTAGTACCTCAATGCCTAAACTGTCAAGATCGGCCAATAAATGTCTGTCTCTCGTCAAGCACATAGCCACGGGATACCTACTCAAGGCATCCGCGACTATGTTGGCCTTCCCTGGATGGTACTGCAAGAAAATGTCGAAGTCTTTTATCAGCTCTAACCATCGCCGCTGCCTCATGTTGAGCTCTTTTTTGGTAAACACATACTTCAAGCTCTTTTGGTCTGTGAAGATCTTCACTCTCTCTCCATACAAGTAGTATTTCCATAATTTGAGAGCAAGATAACCGCTGCCAACTCCAAGTCATGGGTAGGGTAGTTCTTCTCATGCGGGCGTTATTGCCTTGAAGCATAGGCAATCACCTTCCCATGCTGCTGTAACACACAACCCAAATCCTTTCCTGATGCATCACTGTACATGAAAAATCCTTCTGCTCCAGAGGGTAATATCAAGATTGGAGCTGTAGTCAAAACCACCTCTTCAGCTCCTCAAATATTGACTGACAATCCTCAGTCCAGACGAATTCTATGTCCTTCCTGGTTAGTCTAGTCATCGGCTCTGCAAGTCTGGAAAAGTCCTTAACAATCCTCCGGTAGTAGCCCGCCAATCTAAGGAAACTCCTGATCTCTGCTACTAAACTCGGGGTAGACCACGATTCAACTGCTAAAATCTTCTTCGGGGCCACTGAGATTCCATCTCCGGTAATAACATGCCCGAGGAATTCAACCTTATCAAGGAAGAACTCACACTTTGATTGTCACTACCGTATTTTCTAGAAAATAGTATTTTGGTCATTTTATAATTAATTAAATATTGTACATGTTAAATATTTATTTATTATATTATTTATTTATTATTAGCATGTTAGATTTATTTTTGGACTTGTGTTAGTGGACCTAACTAGTTTAGTTTAGACTCATGGACTAACATGTATTAATTGTTAGAATTGAGCCCAATTAGAAAGCCCATTAATTAGGAGGATAATTAAATTAATTAAACCATTAGACTAGAAGCTTCCCTCCTTAATTAATTTCTTCATGAGAGGCCCCAAGGGGTATTTTAGACTTTACATAGTAGCTTGAGGGAGGGGGCAAGTGAGGCCTATATAAAGGGGATGAAAACTTTCTCTCTCTTCATTTTTCATTCTAAATCTAGATCTATAATTTCCCTTAACCAAATTTCATCAAATCCCTACCAAATTTTCACCCAATTACTTTCCAAATCACCATTAGAGACTAAAAGAGCAAGGATCTAGAAGGAGGAAGCAAGGATCTACAAAGAGGAGCAAGGATCTACAAGTTGGAAGCTAATTTCCCCAATTTTGGAGGTTTCATTGGGAATCCATCTTCTAATAGGTATAATTCAGTTTTTTCCCTTAAAATAGCTTCTAAATCTGATATTTAATCATGAATAATCAACCCATACGTATGTACTACCCATAGGATTTGGTTTTGTGTTCATAGGAGACCTATGAAGAAAGTTATGGTGCTTTTTGTGTCAATTTTGGGGGAATTCCCAAAATGACTTTTGTTGTGTGTGTCAATTGATCCTATAGATCAATTTGGCATATGTTTATCTGTTTGGGGATAGTGTCGTGTCCATAATTGGGTACATGTAGGTCGTATCCCAACAATTTGGTGATACGTGTTGTTTTGGGGATTTTTTCTCCGACACGGGACTTGTACATGTCGTATTTTGACACGGACACATAGATCTATATTTGACACTTTGTTTTATTCATAAATATTATATGTGATTTGTTTGTGTCCTTCGGGGTGAAATTGGATGTTTGGTGGACTCGTGTCGCATGCGTATCCTAGATCTAGTGGGATACGGTGTGATACGCTCCAATTATTATGTGTTTATGTGTAGATCTAATTAATTGTGCTTTAATTCTTGAATTATAATTGTGTATGTATCTATATATATTATATATGTATTATGTATATTTATTATAGTGTTTATTGTATCATAGATCTATGTATTATATATGTATTAATAGAATATATATTATGTAGCTTTCTTCTACATGCATTAATATATATGTTATAATATATGTTAGGGATGTAAATATATGTATATGTTTTATATAATATATGTGTATGTTTAATTAAGTAATTAGATTATTTATAGTTATTATATGATTATTATATATATATATATATATATATATATATGTATGTAGATATATATTTATAAGTAGTAGCATATGTATATATAATATAGTAGATATATTTATATGTGGTTATATATATAGTTATATTATATATTGTTAGGTATTTATATTATTGTATGATTATATATATGTATACATATATGTATAGTTATATATACATATTACTATGTGTGTGTATGTATGTTACTATGTGGTATTTTATACAATTTACTGTGTATAAGTGTATGTCTAGTTATATATAGTTATATATATATATATTTTATAAATATATATTGTGGGTTATATATATGTATTTAAATATATATTATATAAATATATATGGTGGGTTATATATATGTATTTATATATATATATATTGTATATATATACATATATTTTCAGCGACAACAGCGAGTCAGAAGTGTCGCAACAGCAGCAACAAATGCAAATAATAGCAGCTTTTCAGCGATAGCAGTCAGCGACAATTGCAGAAAATTGTCGCTGAAATAACAGTGTATCAGCAGAGTATCAGAAGCTTCAGCGACAGTTTTTAGTGACAGTGCAAGAAACTGTCACAAAAAAACTGCAGTGTATCTATATACACAGCAGCTTTCTGTGACAGTGGACAGGGTATTTAGCGACAGTTTGGCAGTTTTTAATATATTAGATATTAATATATATATATAGATATATATGTATATATATATGGTAATTAATATATATATAAATATGTTCATAATTGCTATTTGTATTATAGTATACTATATATGTATATATTTAGTTGTAGCATATAAATTTATTAGAATAATTAGTATACTTTAGTTATCAATTGTTATGAGTATTTTTTATATATTATATATTTGTAGGTATGTATGTACGTATATATGTATTAATAGTTAGTGTGTAGTTGGTAGTTAGTATTATTCTATTAGTACATACTAGAGTTATATTGGATTGATATATGTAATTATTGATGGGTAGTTAGTATATATATGAGATTTTGGCAATTACCTTGAGATATCAAGGTAAGTATCAAGATATACCAAGGTATAAGTAGTAGGTATTGGCATAAGTAATAGGATAGTTGTAAACTAATTATGGGTTGGTATTAAGGTGACTAAAATAAGGTATATAGTATTATATAAATATTAAATGCATAGTAGTTTATAATTATTGTTGGGTAGTTAGTATAAATAAGGTTTTGAATTTACCTTGAGATGCCAAGGTAAGTATCAAGGTATTGGAGGATAATCCAGGTATTGGGTTTGGATATCAAAATAGAGCTTTAGTATTGCGATACCAAGTTGGTTCGAAACCAAGGTATCCATTTAGCATTTGTAATTAGGATTTTATATATATAATATTGTTTGATATGTACATATGTGTTATATTTATCCCTTGTTTGCGTATCCTGAGATACGGTATCTTAGTATCCTAAGATTTAGTTTGTATGGCCTAGATTCCTAGTGTGTGAGCCCAATATCTTTGAGTTAGACTCATGCAACATAGAAATAGGTAGTTGACCATAATTTGACTATAGTTGACCATAGTTGAGTTAGAGTTGACCTAGTTTGACTTTTGACTTAGAAATGACTTTATGACCTAGAAAGTTGACTAGTTTAATTTATTTCTCTTCCCCAAAACTTGTATTAATGCAATATTTCATATATAGGTCTGTAACACCAGTTCGGACATCATTTTTCATCATTTACTCTGGACCACAGGCGAGTACATTCTCTGATAGTTTCCATTATTTGATTACCACTATAATTCAAGTATTTAGAAATGTTACTTATGATTCTTGACACGATGGTACACGAATTGGTATTGTTATTGGATCGTTAGTCATGGGATGTTACCTTGATTATGGAGATGGTATCGGATACTGTCCTTGTTGGTATTGGATAACATTGAATATTGTAGATTAAACATTGGATACATTGGCTAGTGACGTGTCATGATTCGATCCATCATATTAGTCGGGGCGGGGGAAATACCAATTAAATATGTGATCAAGAAACTATCTGCTAGTAGTGTAATCATTGGCTACTAACTAACCATGCAATTCACGTATGGTTGAGTTAGCTCCTTAGTGTAATCATTGAATCTCCCAGGCCGATCACATATTTAGTTAGTATCTCAAATCACATAGTTATTGTAGATTCCATTATTCAGTTCATTGATTACCTTGTTCTATTCTGACATTATAGTTCATTCCTTTATTCTTGTACGCATTGATTATATTCTGTTTTTAGTATTGCATATTCTCTCATTGTTCTTGATTATCAGTTATATCCTCATCGTAGATAGCATCTTCTATTCTACTGCTTTATAGTTTTTGTCAATTAATTGAAACTGCTATTGGGTTGTACTTCGCTCCATTCCTGACTGGAAAATATTTTTCAGAGGATCCGGGAGATTGGTGTCCGACATACTACGGACCTCAGCCTATAGATGGTGCAGACTTGGACCCACTAGTTCTGGAGTGACTGTCGAGAGATTTAGCCGGATTCACTAGTTAGCATAGTTAGTTCTCTTTAGCATTTTAGTACCGGATTTGTTTCCGGCATATATTTGTGTTTGGATATTATTTATATTTGTTGTTGTTATATTTTTAACTTCTTAGTTATGTTAGACTTCTGTGATATCCTCTCGTGCCATAGAAATGTGATTGAGTATTGTGTTGAATTAAGTTAATTACTCTTCTTGGAGTTGAGATATTATTGGAGGATTATACATTTTGTGAGATAATTAGATAGTATAGTTGACCAAGACAGCGTTCTACCGCCGATGCTGCGGCGTAGGCTGGGCGTTGTTCCCGACTTGCATCCCTACACCGGGTGCGGGTCGTGACACGTTTTTAGTGGTGGCCCATGCAGGTCAGGCTTCGCAAGTTATGCGATGTCGTGGTAGTGCGACGACTTAGTTGTACTACTGCGTGCCTGCGATAGGACATAGGATACTAGGATGAGAGAGGGATACTCAATCACAACTAGGAATTCCAATCTGAATTGAATCGCTACTTTTGATTCCTTCTGAATACTTTTGTCCTTCCTTGATGATATCTTATCTTGTGTCGAATTGATCACTTTTGTTTCGATCTGTCTTCAGGATGCCGCCAAAGACTAGATCTCATCGATCGGGAGCAGTTTCTGCGAGGTCTGCCACCTCTCAATCTTCCACTCAGGCAGTAGGGTTTGTACCTCCTACGACATCAATTCATATAGGAGTCTCGGCTGCCTTCAGGGGTTCTCCTCCACCTGTTCCGAGGACTACTCCAATTGCTTCGAAGGGACATCCACCACCTCAATTTTCAGGAGATACCGCACCGATGGTTGCACTGTTTAGAGAGATGATGGAATTACAGAGGGCACAAATAGAAGCCCAGCACAGGCAGTCAGATTTGATGCGGCAGAGTATGGAAAACGCCCATCAGATAGCTATAACAGCAGTTCAGAAAGAGGCTCCTCCACAGCCACAGGATATTCAGATCAAGCCAGGCAACATTCAAAATTTTAAGAAGCTTGAGCCTCGAGTTTTCAAGGGTACAGAAGGTATAGTCTATGCTGACGATTGGCTTGAAGATATTGAGCGACTCATGAAGGTGTCCCGTCTTGCGGAGGATCTGAAGGTTGAGGCGGTAGGACTTCAAATGTTCGACGTTGCCCGCACTTGGTTCAGGAATGAGCCAATTCTTACTGATGTGGGGCAGTCTTGGGAGATATTTAAGGATCTCTTTAAGAAGAAGTTCTTTGCTCGGACGGACAGATTGGAATTAGAAAGGCAATTTGAGAGCCTTACACAAGGAAGCATGTCCGTAGAGGAGTATGCCGTAGAGTTCGGAAGGCTGAGCCGATTTGCGGGGTACTTAGTGAGAGAGCCAGAAGTTCGGGCTATCCGTTTCCGTGGTCTGAATTGGAAAGTGAAGATTCTCATTCCGTCTTTCTACGAGACGTATTCTGAGATACTTTCGAAGGCACGCAAGGTCGAGCGGGAGTGGAACTTGAAGCCGAAGAGGGACCGTGATATGTTTGGGGGTGACAGTAGCAGTGCGAGACCGGCAAAGAGGCCGCAGTTCCAGCAACAGCAGTTTTCAGTATAATTCGGAGCCTATCAGCAGCAATATCAGATGCCAGAACCTATTGTTGCTCCAGTACAAGCTCCAGTACAACAGATACCACAACAGCCTCAGAGACAGGTGCAACAGGCTCCTCAATGCACATATTAAAAGAAGGCTGGGCACACTTGGGAGATGTGCCGAAAGAGACTTAGAGCATGCTTACATTGTGGATCAACGGAGCATATGGTGAAGGATTGTCTCTGGACAATTCAACGTCCAGGCCAGGATGCAGATCGAGGCCAGAGAAGTGGAGTTAGGCCACCTGTAGCACCACAGATTGCTCATCACCCGCAGAGGGAGCTACCTCGGTAGGGCGGAGCATTTGCGATGACGGTCGAGGAGACCAATACTACAGGTGATGGGTTAGAGAGTCTGTTCTTTCTTTCTGTTCCTTTCATCTATTTTGATTGATTGATTCTTTAGTACCTTTTGGATGCTTGTGTTATATAGTTAGTGTAGCTATAGAATACCCTGATAGAGACAACAGTAATAAGACAGGTGGAGACTATGACAATGCATGTTATTCTTTGCATAGGACTGTTCTTGGTGAGATAAGACCTTATTAGACTATGATTGTTAGGGGTTTGACCTAGAAGGAGTACGATCACCCTTAAATTTTGAGGACGAAATTATTTTAAGGGGGATAGACTTGTCACTACCGTATTTTCTAGAAAATGGTATTTTGGTCATTTTATAATTAATTAAATATTGTACATATTAAATATTTATTTATTGTATTATTTATTTATTATTAGCATGTTAGATTTATTTTTGGACTTATGTTAGTGGACCTAACTAGTTTAGTTTAGACTCATGGACCAACATGTATTAATTATTAGAATTGAGCCCAATTAGAAAGCCCATTAATTAGGAGGATAATTAAATTAATTAAATCATTAGACTAGAAGCTTTTCTACTTAATTAATTTCTTCATGAGAGGCCCCAAGGGGTATTTTAGACTTTACATAGTAGCTTGAGGGAGGGGGCAAGTGAGGCCTATATAAAGGGGATGAAAACTTTCTCTCTCTTCATTTTTTATTCTAAATCTAGATCTAGAATTTCCCTTAACCAAATTTCATCAAATCCCTACCAAATTTCCACCCAATTACTTTCCAAATCACCATTAGAGACTAAAAGAGCAAGGATCTAGAAGGAGGAAGCAAGGATCTACAAAGAGGAGCAAGGATCTACAAGTTGGAAGCTAATTTCCCCAATTTTGGAGGTTTCATTGGGAATCCATCTCCTAATAGGTATAATTCAGTTTTTTCTCTTAAAATAGCTTCTAAATTTGAGATTTAATCATTAATAATCAACCCATATGTATGTACTACCCATAGGATTTGGTTTTGTGTTCATAGGAGACCTATGGAGAAAGTTATGGTGCTTTTTGTGTCAATTTTGGGGGAATTCCGAAAATGACTTTTGTTGTGTGTGTCAATTGATCCTATAGATCAATTTGGCATATGTTTATGTGTTTGGGGATAGTGTCGTGTCCATAATTGGGTACATGTAGGTCGTATCCCAACAATTTGGTGATACGTGTTGTTTTGGGGATTTTTTCTCCGACACGGGACTTGTACATGTCGTATTTTGACACGGACACATAGATCTATATTTGACACTTTGTTTTATTCATAAATATTATATGTGATTTGTTTGTGTCCTTCGGGGTGAAATTGGATGTGTGGTGGACTCGTGTCGCATGCGTATCCTAGATCTAGTGGGATACGGTGTGATACGCTCCAATTATTATGTGTTTATGTGTAGATCTAATTAATTGTGCTTTAATTCTTGAATTATAATTGTGTATGTATCTATATATATTATATATGTATTATGTATATTTATTATAGTGTTTATTGTATCATATATCTATGTATTATATATGTATTAATAGAATATATATTATGTAGCTTTCTTCTACATGCATTAATATATATGTTATAATATATGTTAGGGATGTAAATATATGTATATGTTTTATATAATATATGTGTATGTTTAATTAAGTAATTAGATTATTTATAGTTATTATATGATTATTATATATATATATATATGTATGTAGATATATATTTATAAGTAGTAGCATATGTATATATAATATAGTAGATATATTTATATGTGGTTATATATATAGTTATATTATATATTGTTAGGTATTTATATTATTGTATGATTATATATATGTATACATATATGTATAGTTATATATACATATTACTATGTGTGTGTATGTATGTTACTATGTGGTATTTTATAGTTATATATATATATATATTTTTTATAAATATATATTGTGGGTTATATATATGTATTTAAATATATATTATATATGTGATCAAGAAACTATCGGCTAGTAGTGTAATCATTGGCTACTAACCAACCATGCAATTCACGTATGGTTGAGTTAGCTCCTTAGTGTAATCATTGAATCTCCCAGGCCGATCACATATTTAGTTAGTATCTCAAATCACATAGTTATTGTAGATTCCATTATTCAGTTCATTGATTACCTTGTTCTATTCTGACATTATAGTTCATTCCTTTATTCTTGTACGCATTGATTATATTCTGTTGTTAGTATTGCCTATTCTCTCATTGTTCTTGATTATCAGTTATATCCTCATCGTAGATAGCATCTTCTATTCTACTGCTTTATAGTTTTTGTCAATTAATTGAAACTGCTATTGGGTTGTACTTCGCTCCATTCCTGACTGGAAAATATTTTTCAGAGGATCCGGGAGATTGGTGTCCGACATACTACGGACCTCAGCCTATAGATGGTGCAGACTTGGACCCACTAGTTCTGGAGTGACTGTCGAGAGATTTAGCCGGATTCACTAGTTAGCATAGTTAGTTCTCTTTAGCATTTTGGTACCGGATTTGTTTCCGGCATATATTTGTGTTTGGATATTATTTCTATTTGTTGTTGTTATATTTTTAACTTCTTAGTTATGTTAGACTTCTGTGATATCCTCTCGTGCCATAGAAATGTGATTGAGTATTGTGTTGAATTAAGTTGATTACTCTTCTTGGAGTTGAGATATTATTGGAGGATTATACATTTTGTGAGATAATTAGATAGTATAGTTGACCAAGACAGCGTTCTACCGCCGATGCTGCGGCGTAGGCTGGGCGTTGTTCCCGACTTGCATCCCTACACCGGGTGCGGGTCGTGACATTGATAACTTGTCATACAGCTTCTCCTCCCTGAGGGTCTCCAGAACTATCCTCAAGAGCTGCTCATGCTCCTCTGGGGTCTTCGAATATATTAGAATATCATCAATGAAGACTACAATAAACTGATCCAGGTTCTGATGAAACACCTTGTTCATCAGGTTCATGAATATTGTCGGGGCATTAGTCAACCCAAACGGCATCACCAAGAACTCAAACTACCCATAACGAGTCCTGAAAGTTATCTTCGGGATGTCTTCCCTCTTCACTTTCACCTGGTGGTACCCTGACCTCAAGTTTATCTTTAAGAATACCTTCGCTCCGTTTAACTGGTCAAACAAGTCATCAAGCCGCGGTAACGGGTATTTGTTCTTGATAGTGAGGTTGTTAAGTGCCCTGTAGTCGATACACATACGTACCAACCCATCCTTCTTTGGTAAAAAAATTACTGGGGCACCCCATGGTGATGAAATAGAACGGATAAAGCCCTTGTCTTGCAACTCATCTACCTGCTTGTTCAACTTGACCAGTTCGTTGTATTTACTCTATAGACGTGCTGAGATATCGGCTCTGCGTCTAGCACTAAATCTATAGAGAATTCTATATCTCTGTCCGGTGGCAACCCCAGAAACTCCTATGGAAAGACATCCATGAACTCTGTAATTAAAGGATGTTGCGGCTCCTACTCTTCTACCAAAGCTCCATAAAAGTCAAATTTGCTTTGCTCTGCTCCTCGGACAAACTCGAACTTTGTCTCTCCTGGCGTCTGAAATAAAACTCTGCCTCCATGATAATCAATACTAGCATGATGCCTACTCAACTAATCCATCCCGAGTACTATATCGTAACTCGGAAGTGGCATTACGAGTAAACATACGCTCAACTCCCGGCCACCCAAATAAACTCTCTGGTTCTTACAAACATCACTGACCAGGATAATACCACCCCCGGTCATGATCTTGTAAGTCCTCGCCAACGGTTCAGACTCAAGACGATGCCTTAAAGCAAAAGATACAGATACAAAGCTATAAGAAGCACCAAAATCGAACAAAACATGAGCGGGAAAGGAATCAAGATAAACTGAACCTGAGATGACATCGCCAACTGGCTCCTCCTCTTCGACAGTCAAGGCAAAAGCATGCCCCTGTCGCTGAGTACCTCTCTGCTGCTGATGCTGGGTAAACTGCTGCTACTGCGGTGGTAGAGGTCCTCTCTGCTGCTGTCCCGCTGGTGGTCTAGCGGGTGCCCTCTGTGCCTGTCCTCCACCCTGAACTGGACGAGTTGGGACTTTAGGACAAGCCCTCAACTGATGATCTCCCGATCCACAGAATAAGTATTGGCCTAGCCTCATCCTGTATGCATCCCATCCGTGTCCTTTCTTCTTATAGAAAGTGCAAAGAACTGCTGCCCTCTGGATCTAATGCATCTTTTGTGCCGGCGCTCTAGTTGGCCCATGATACTGCTGCCTCTGGTATTGGTAATACCTCTGGTGCTGCTGCTGGAAATGAGGCCTCTTCGCTGGACCCGTGTTGGTGTTGGATCCTCCTGTGTCCCTCGGCCTCTTAGAGCTAAGCTATAAGTTATCCTCGGCTCTCTGCGCCTGTCTGAGAATCTTCTCGAAGGTGGCGGTTGGATCTCCGTTGGTGTGGGATTTAACCTCCCAGTTCAGGCCCTTCCTGAACTTCTTGGCTCTGCCTCTAGGGTTCTGCCTCTCCATGAAGCGACCTAGTCGGCAATACTCCGTCGTATACTCGTCCACTGACATAATTCCCTGGACGAGGTACTGGAACTGGCTCTCCAAAGATGTAAGAGCCACGTCTGGGAAGAACTTCTCCTTGAAAAGCTCTTTGAAGGCTTTCCAAGTAAGTCCTGGTACTGCAATCCTGGGGTCTGTCCGGAACCATGTTAATGCAATATCGAACATCATACACCCCGTTGCCTCTATCTATAGTATCTCTGGAATCTGCGCCAGCCGCAGGTTTCGCTCGATGTCCTCGATCTAATCATCTGCATAAAGGATCCCTTCTGTGTCTCTAAAGTCCTTCGGGCCCATCCTCTTGAAGTCTATCATGGTACCCGGCCTCGGTTGCTGAGGAATAAATGGAGGTGGTGTCGTCTGTGACTGGACTGTAGTAGCTCTCTCAACTGCTGCAAGTGAGATCTTGTGAGCATTCTCCACGCTCTGTCGTAGGACCTCTGACTGACGCTGCTGCGCCTCCATCATCTGCTAGAAGAGCGCAAATATCTGCGTCTGATCAACTGCAGGTGGGAGGGTGGAAGATCTTCGAAAACTGTCTACTCTGTCCTCGGTACTGGAGGAGGAGTACCTCCGAAAGCTGCTGCTGATACCCCGACCTAGACCGGTGAAGCTGACCTCCTGAATGTAGGTGCTGGACCATCGTCTAAGGGTGCTGCCCTCAAGGGTGATGAAGTGACTGATCATGCTGTCACGGTACCTGATCGCTGGGAATGCGTCTTCGGTGGCATCCTGAAGATAGAATAAAATAAGGAATCAATATTGAATATGATACGATGTCATCAAAGAAGGACAAAACTTTATTCAATGTAAAGCAATATTCAATAGATAAGGATTGTAAAACGGACTTTGGAATTATTTCCTAGTTGTGATTAAGTAAACTCTCAGCCTAAATCATATTTCCTAAAGCAGGCTCGTAGCAGTACTCTAAGCGAGCAAAACTATAAAATTGCACTACTTACGAATCTAGACCTGCATGGACCACCACTAAAAATGTGTCATGACCACACCCGGATATTCAGGCACGAGTACGTGGTTATGCCCAGCCTACGCCGCAGAATCGGCGGTATAACGCTGTCTGGATCATTTTAACTATCTAACATCTCAACAATATAATATGGTACATGTCAATCATCCCAACTCCAAACGGAGGAATAATATGGTATCTCACAAGTATGACTAATCTCAATCACAAAACAAACTAAGGAAAATAAAGCCCGAATGGAATAGCGAAGGAAAGAATAAGAGACAATCCACAATCTGAAATAATATACAAATTGTGAATCTCCACAAAATAATAGTCTAATACAAGCCAACACAAATAACTAGACCTCCTCGGGCTCTGTAACTAAGTCCTCCTGGTCTATAGGAGTATCCTCTATAGGTACGCCGTCCTGCAGCCCGTAGAATATGGAACACTGCTCTAAAAGCCAATTATCTGGAAAAATATATCCAGTCAGGATTGGAGCAAAGTATATACCTCTGAAAGCAGTTTCAATAACATAATCGAGCATATAAAACAGATAATAGAAATGAAATACAAGATCACTAAACATATGAATGAATGAATAATAGATATACAGATAATGTACTAGAATATAGATCAACAATATGAATATCTGCAATATGATAAAATAGCTGCAATCTAAACTAATGTGCCTCAGAATACAAGTTCATTATGTGATCGGTTTAGGTGAACATGATCAGGTAAGACAATTACATGTGAGGTATGTAACCAGAATATAAACGATATAACAATGGGGCTTTGTCACATAATCAACTCCTACTCTCCCATCCCCAACTAATACCAATGGATCCAATCATGACACGCTAAAAATACGAATATGACCACTGAACACGAGCAGTGGGTGTACATGAATATCATAACCACTGAACACAAGCAGTGGGTATACACGAATAATCACACTGAACAAGAGCAATATGTGAATATGAAATATAAATCAATATCCAATATACACGATGAAATACATGTACACGAGTACCCGCTGAATACGGTAGGGGATAACATCTCCTGACGGGATCCATGTAGTACAAGTCCGTGAAATCACTGTGTCGGAGTCAAGTATACAATTCTAGAACATGAATATATACACTATTATGAATTGAAAACTATCAGAGAAATGTACTCGCCTGAAGTCCTGAGCAAGGCGTGTCTCTCGATGCCCAAGCTGGTGTCAAACAGACCTATATATGATATGTTACATCAATACTAGGTTCAAGAATAAAAATAAGTTAATATGATACAATTCTAGGTCAATAAGCCATTTCTAGGTCAAACCGATTAAATTTAGGTTGAAAGAGTCTAACACTTGGATACTAAGTCAATGCACTATGAAACTAAACTATACAAGCTAATCTAAGATACTAAAAGACACTCAAAAAGCCGTATCCTAAGATACACAAGTTTAATTATATAAAAATAGTACTTTAGTTATATATTCAAATTAATAATTATAATACTATAACAAAATAATAAAATTTGGATACCTTGGCCTTACACCAATGCGTATCACACTTATCTCGATACCCAAACTCAATACCTTGGGTATCGACCCAATACCTTGGTATTACCTTGGTATCCCGAGGAAATCCAAAATCTCTACATATAGCTAATATATAAATATAAAACCCCAAACCAAAATACTATCTATAAGATAACATATACTAACTACTATAATAGATATCAATATATTACATACCTACTAATTACCATACAATATTAACAAATACAACTATATATTTATATATGTAGCTAACTATTTACTAACATACTAACATATATATACCTACACTAATATACATAGATACTAACTAGCTATTACCCAATCCACTATATAACATATATATATATATAGCATATATAACTAATTAATAGCTATCCTTGATACTAAACTAACCTACTGACTGATACATTGATACCTGACTGAACCTCACTGATACCTGAACTGTGAAGACATTGATACTCAGTGTTGCTGATACTGAAACTAAAATGTGCAGACACTGATACTCCATACACTAGCTGTGTGCATACAGCATTCTTACTACTACTGCAGGCCTCTTCATAGTTGTGCCTATTGATGCAAATTGAATTCTCCATGTGTACACGAACTGTACTGCCATGCCTCCAGTTGACACTGCAGATAGAGCTACATGTAGTATGGCTGTGCACACACAGTGTTGATAGGTTGCTGGGCCTCAAGACTGTAGTGACTCCCTGCAGTTGGCTGTGCCTGCCTAGCTGCTGATCAAGAGGAAGCTGCTCTCTGCATGTTGTGCCTCGACTGAACTGATACATCCTGCTGGATGCACTGGAAAGCACATTGTTTCCTTGCTCCCAGTATTGAAACTACTCACTGGTAGAGTGCTGACCCTATATGAACAATACTGTGCTCCAACCATGCCCCTTGCTTCTTTATGCAACTCTCTCTCTCTCTCTCACACACACACACACAAACACTCTCACAACACAAACACAAACCACCAACATAAACTGCTATATATGTATCTATCCACACATATATATACATACATCTATAAGTATATAAATCCCTTTATATATGTATAGATACATATAACATCTCTTAAACATATCAATCTATATATATATATATATATATATATATATATATATATATATATATATATATATATATACACTCTTTATAACACAAACACACATATGCATATATACATATAAACGCTAATATACACACACACACACACACACACACACACACACACACACACATATATATATATAGACACACACATATACACTTAACTATATACATATTCATATACATATATTTATATATATTATATAAAATATTATATATATATATATATATATATATATATATATATATATATATATATATATATATATACACATGTACATATAGAATTAAGAGCAAAGCACCAAACACGTGGAGTGCACCGTACCCTTATCACACTAACCCTATGATACACTTGCAATACGGCTCCAACACACAACCAAACGCATCCTGGAGGACACAAGCAAGTCTAATACACTAAATATGAACAATGCTTACAGTAATTAGATCATCTACGTATCCGTGTTATAATGTGATATGCACAAGTCCCCGTGTCGGAGAAAAATCACCCAAAATTAACCCGTTTTGTCAAATTGACGAGATACGGCATACACGTATCCAATTATGGATACGACACTTGTCACAAACAAGTAATCATATGTCAATTTGATCTATTAGACCAATTGACAAACACCACATGTGTCAATCTCGAAATTCTCCCAAAATTGACACCAAAATGTATATAACTTCCACCATAGGTCTCCTATGAACCTAAAACTAATTCCTATGGGTAGCCTATGCATGTGGGTTGGTTCCTCATGGTTAAATCTCATATTTAGAGTCTACTAGAAGGGGGAAACTGAAATGTACCTATTGGGAGATGGATTTCCAATGAAAAGTCCCTGAATGGAATGTAGCTCCTTTCCTTGTAGATCTTAGCCTCCTCCTTGTTGCTTCTTGCTTTCTTCTTATAGATCCTTGATATAGAAGCCTCCAATGAAGAATAGGAAAGGAATTTGGGAAGAAATTGGTGGAGGAATAGTGAGGGAATAAAGGAAATTGGAAGAGGGAAAAACTAGATCTTAATGGAATTAAAAATTGAAATGAGGGAGACACTCTCTCTCCTCCTATGGTGGCCGACCATATACTCCCTCCCCAAGCAAGTATAAAATGTCCTAATTACCCCCTTGGGGCCTCTCATGAAGAAATTAATTAGGGAGGGAAGGTTCTAGTCTAATGGTTTCACTAATTAATACAACCTCCTAATCCATGGGCCTAATTCATGGGCTCAATCTAAACTCATATAAAATGTTGGTTTATGCATCTAATTAAATAGGTTAGGTCCAATACACAAGTCTAAAATAAATCTATAACTAACAAAAAATAAATAATTTAATAATTTAATAAATCATGCATACACAATATTTAAATACAAATAATCCTAAAATTTAAAATACCCATGTCAATTACTAAACTACCCTTGAATAAAAATATGAGGGTGACACATAACCTCTAGCTAGTACAACGAGTCATAATAATATCTATATAATATGCAAGTCTCATATCTCGAATCCAGCAAGCCAATACTGAATTACCATGAATAACTCAGGAAAGATTTTGTCACATGAATAGTATCAAATGTCCTATGATATGACGTACTTGGTAAAGCAAGCACGTAAAAATATATAGGATCGTGGTATCAACTCTCTATGTGATGTTACACGACTCCGCGTACGGCGTCAACACCCGAATCTTGTTCGAACGCTAAGCAACATCTCACGGTCCTAGGTTGAGCAGGCTCATCATAAGAATGTATAAAATAAAACACAAGTCGATAATATAACATGATTTACTGCAAGTTGGCAAGGTACACTTGACTGTGTTCTAAACTCAGTCAACTACTCCTGTAAAAGTGGAATCTCCATGTATGCCTCTGGATGCTGAAATAAACATCACCATTATTCTCAGAATACTTGAAATAGCTAGAATTGACTACCCATAAGTCCAATTTGGACACACGGTAGAATTGACAGTTTTGGGTTAA
Source organism: Iris macrosiphon (assembly GCA_036927795.1). Taxonomy (NCBI): domain Eukaryota; kingdom Viridiplantae; phylum Streptophyta; class Magnoliopsida; order Asparagales; family Iridaceae; genus Iris; species Iris macrosiphon. Next base: position 84,437,398 of record JAYESA010000001.1, on the reverse strand, counting down.
AGCAGAGTCCACCTGTGGCCCACTTCGTACCAAAAAATATGTCCGAGACAAAGTTCTCCAAATTTGTTAAACTTAGTGTCTACGAGTCCAGAATAATGATACGAAATCAACAAAATATCTAGAACTGGATTCCGATAAGCTGGTCCCAAAATCGTCCGTCAAGTAGAACCGTAGGGCCCACGAAACGACGTTTCGTCAACATTCTTAGAATCGAACCAAACTTGGGTCACAGGACTAGCGTAACACTGAGAATCCAATGGCGTAAGTTTTTTTGCGAAATGACAAGTACACACGAAGTTATGACATGTGTCAGAATAGGCTGATATGATGCCTTTCGACGGATACTCGTTGATTTCGGTGTGCATGCACATCCAAATCAAGTTTCACAAAATCTCACACATCTGCGTTGATCATATGCGCCTTTCGGTACAATTATCACACGACGAAGTCGCCTCGTTTAGCGAGACGCACCCCTTATCGAGAAAATTCAAGTTTAAGAAACCAAGTTTTTGACGAATTTCAATAGCAAATAAATCACAGCATACAACAAATTAAAAGAAAATATTTAAAGGGATTAAAACTAGGTTATATTGTCTAAATTACTGTTCAAGTAGAATTTAAAAATATAACTAGGATAGAAGTAAATTAGACATGAAATTGGGAGTTTGGAACAGTTTCTAATCTACAAATTGGGTCATTTTTTTCCTTTTTTGTGTCACGAATTACGATTGACACAGAACACGATAGATTAAACTAATTACACATGGTTCAAGGGGGTCATGTGGTCTTCACGTAGGATTCGATGGGTCAATATTAGGTTTATTGTGCAGGGAGATACAGGGGCGAGAAGAAGAGTATCTCATGATCGCTGTTGCTCATGATTTGGGCGGCTGCTCGGAGGCGTGCGACGATCGACGGTGGCAGCGTCGGCGGTGGTCGTTCGGCCGTGGAAATGATGGTGGTGGTGGTCTGCTCTAGTGTTGGGTTATATAAGGGTGAAAGAGGGAGGTTACGGGCAGTGGAAATGAGGGGGTACGGTGGTTGTAGGGAGAGGAATGTATCGGTCGGGTTGGTACTATAGCAGAAGGAGGGGATGCGGGTTCGGGTGTAAGTGATGAGCGGGTCTGGGGGTTAGTTGAGGGTTTCGGGTTGGTAGGTTTGGATCCGGTTTGGTTTAATATTAATCATTATTAACCATATATATATATATATATATATATATATATATATATATATATATATATATATATATATATATATATATATATATATATATATATGTATGTATGTATGTATGTATGTATGTATGTATGTATAGGCACTCAAAAATAGGTTTGAACCCCAAATAATTCCAGAAAAATTCTACAATACTCTAATATTAGTTGTATACCCAAAAATATATTTTTTGTACAATAATAGTAATTAATTAAATAAACATAATTATCAACCCATGAATATAATATATTCTAATTAGTTAAAAATAATAATAAAATTTTTCTTAATCACAATAATTACATAATACCAATTAAATAAATTTACAATGTACTTCTAAAAATTAGGGTGTTATAGGCTTCATATCAAGGAATCTTTAAAAGAACTCACCTAGAGTGTATGGAAAAAGATATAGGCCGTCTCTTGAGGAAAAACTTGTAGACGCCCAAAATATATACACCGAAATCAGATGTGCACAAGACCTTTAATGTACAACTGGAAGCATAGATGATGTCATTGTGTGGGTGGAAAGAATTGCAGCTATGGTGCAAAATTCAAGGATTAGTCCATTCTTGTATCGTACTGTTGTTCGACCCATGCGGGAAGATTCAAGTCGAAGCGAGATCTATCCTAATGCACGATGGACATTCATTGTGGGGAACGCTCAACCCATATATATTGAAATATGTGGGGGATTGTTGGTATTTTTGCCTTTGGACTAGTAAAGATAGTCCCACATTGGCTACACCACCAAGTGGGTATCTCAAAATAATATTTTTTATGAGTTGAGATGTGCACATGGGGTATGGTGGGGCACATGGGTACCATGTGGGGGTATTTTCCTAGGAGGAAAAATAATTAACTCCTCATTAAAGCATTTATACTTTTTGTCATGCTCTTGAAATTATTTCCATATGAGCTAAGCCCCAAAGGGGCTTAGCGAATCAGACTCGGACTCGGTCTCAAGAGAGCAAAGTGGCGCTTTGTTGGTGCATTTTTCACTTAGCACGTCAACATCGTCGCAAGGCTCTTGTGCGTTGTTGTTGCGCTCGTGCGCTCGTTTCATGCACGAATTTTTTGCTCTGGTTACAAGCGCATGTTGCATGAGCTGGTGCTGAACGGGCGTTGGACGTGCGCTGAGCGAGTGCTGAACGTGCGCTGAGCGGGTGTTGAATGTGCGCTGAGCGGGTGCTGAATGTGCATTGAGTGGTCTATGCATTGGCCTGCGATTGTGGGATATCAATTTTATATATTTTCTTTTTAGTCCTACATCGAAAAGAATAGGAGGATGGGCTTCCATCCTTCCCTATACAAAGAGTCCTCTAGCCTCCTTTTGAGACAGACCAAAAAGTTGAGAAAGAGGAGTCCAAGGAGTCCGTTCGAGTCCATAAGTTCTCTTGTGAACTTGCTGGCTCCTGGGAGCAGATCGTCGATAGAGGACAAATCCTGCTTTGAGCAACGGTGGTCTTCACTGCCCCAGTAAGAATAATTTTTTATTCTGTTTTATCTTTTTTTTTTTCTTGGTTCGTTCTGTTTGATTGCAACTGCGTTTTGCAAGGAAGAACGAAGGTAGTTTCATTTTATTGTAACTATGTTCTGTCCGTCTGCAACTGCGATTGTAAGGAAGAATGAGAAGTTTGGTTAAATCTGATTCTCTAATCAAATACTCTTTTTATTATATAGTGTCGATTGATTGTGTTTTATGCCATTGCCCAAAAATGGCCTTTGAAACTGTCCATCATTAGCTGTAGCTCAAGTCAAACCCTTGAGGAACTAAATATTTCCAAATTCATTTTAGGAACTAAATATTTCTAATTTTCAAAAGTAATGGAGTTTTCTTGTTTCCTTGGAAAAGTTCAAATGTGTTATATCCATTTTGGTCCGTAAAATCTATCTATTCATAAGTTTTGCAATTGGGTAGAAGTAGTTTGTTTCCTTTGTTTGGTTTGCAAAATCAAGAGACTGGAACCAAAAGGAAACTTGAAACTTGGCATTCCAAAACATCTACAATTGGGTAGATGTAGGATGATACTGAAGTTACAAGATAACTTCTTACAATACCAGTCATTCCATTGCCGAGCTGAACAAATTGACCTATAATTTTGACCAGAAGTCTTTGATCGGAGAAGGTTCATATGATCAGTTAGTGTGCAACTCTGAGTTCAGAAGAGCCTGCTGCAATCAAGAAGCTCGACCTAGGTGTCTTGCATGATTCAAATTCTGACTTTGAAGTTCAGGTGACATTATCTTACATAGTAAGGATACTTTGTTTCAGTTTCTAATTTGTTAAAACTGAAACTCATAGTAAGGATACTTTCTTCTATTAATGAATGTTCTCATTATGAAGTCTAGTACTAAGAATGGAAGTAGATTTTCTTGTAATAGAAAAATGGGTTAACACATAGATGGAAAGAATGTTTAAGTCCCAATGACTGATCAATATGATCTTTAGTATTTCAGTTTATTTGTATCCCTTCACTACACATTACAATGGCTGGGTCCATTTTCATTGTCAAAATCCTAGCATATGTTTATAACTTTATATGAGTTTCTTAGTTTGTACTATAATATGTTTTCAAGACCAATGTAAACTTTCAGTAAATGATATCCATTTCTTTTCATGGTCTACATAAAGAGCATGCCTTTTATCTTAACAAAGAATATAATAATCTAAAAACAAATTTAACTGTTCCTTAAATACGAATGGCATCACATAAAATTACTTATATATAATACTATCATAAATTTTAACTTTTTACGACTAATTCTTTAAACTTACTTCAACGGTAACACATACTTTAATTAGGAAAATGTTAAGATGAAGCATCCCCACATTTGTTATATGAGTCAAAATTGTACAGAATCCTGCATGCCCAAAAGTAGTACGAATTATTGAACCTCTTGTATCTGTAAATAACCGATAAAACTTGTGGTGATGCCAACTCATTTTCTTTCACTTGAAATTGTTGTTACACAACTGGGATTATGAATGTTAGAAGATTTTGTGTTGAAGTAGGCTATAATTTTCTTAATAAATCGACAATAATTCTTGCCAACTTTTGATGGAATATATACACACGTTTTGGCCTCTTGATTGAGGCATTATAATATTTTCTTCTTGAAATTGTGTAGGAGAAAAAAAATAGACTTATTGTGGAGAATTTTGATGTCTTTTGACATGTCTAGTACAGGAGTAAGTATTGTCTATTACCAACTTCTTATAAACTCCCAATTGTGTGTTTAAGGGTTCTTTTGCTCAAACATCTGTAGAACTTTTGTATCGTACCTAGTATCCTAATATATTTTTCATCAAATTAATTAAGGCTTTCTCTCTATCTTGACTCCCAAAATATTTCTGAGGGAAGGATGAAATTAGAGTTAATGGAATGGCTAGAAAGCATGTTATATACATTTTCGATAAAAGGACATAAACTTCGAGACTAAACTCAACATATAATTAAATATAACAAGTTGCAAGTAATATTTAGTGGAATAGAAGTTGGATATATGCAAGATATGATAACCTTCATTACATATCTACTCCAATATTTGTTCTGTTTTAAGGTTTATACCTGAAACTTATGTTACTTTTATTTCCTTTAGGTAAAAACTTTTTCGTAAATCTAATACTTAGACATTTAGCTTACATAAATTTGAAATTATAAACAGAATTCCATACCTCAGTGCATAAGACCCAGACAATCTTGTAAGTAATTGACATAGTGTCATTTACATTTGGCCATTATGTTCACGATGATAATTATTATTTAAGATATTCTTATTCTGTTACCTTAGATTAGTGATCCTTGGGCCAAATTTGACAGGTAGATTGCTTATCTAGTGCATACTACTTTATACATATTCTAGTTCTTTTTAATTTTGATATTTTCCTTAATACAGATTCTTGACTATCCTAATTTGATGGGGTTGCTTGTGACTTCTTGTTGTATTGTGTTGTTTTTGTATATAATTAAGATTCAACTCAGTGAGAATTAGCAGGGAAAAATATAATTTACTTTTTTTGAACTAATAATACTAGTTGCATCTACCTCCATTTTGTAAGAAGAAGAAAAATTGACGTTGGATATCCTATTTTCATAATTCTACGTGACTCATGCTTAAATTAGTATTGGAATTGCAATTTGTACATATGTTTAGGTTGCTTCTTTCAATATTAGGTACTAAAGATTTTCATAACCATGTTTGTAATTTCAGGAAAGATGGTAGAGATTGAAGAGGAGACATAAACACAAGGTTTGACATTGACACATGACGAAGTTGTTGAAAAAGTCTTAAAGGATCAATCAAGCTATATCCAGAGTCTTAGTGTGTATGCTAGGCCAAAAATTTCCTCTCGCTTAACTGCAACATCCATAACCTTTGAGACAGATGTTAGGCTAAGGGCTGAGATAACAGAGATGAATGAGAGTTTTGATGCAGAATTAGTATAGATGAATGTAATTATAAAATAATTAAATTTTATTATGGAAAATTTTATATTTTTTTTCAAATGGAATTTCAAATTATTGTGTGAATAACTGATTCAAAGATATTGTGCATAAATGAGCAAGGCAAAAAAAATGTTGTTGTTACCAAAATTATGACAAATTCTGAGATTTTTGGCAACGCACTAATATTGTTGTTAATTACACCATATAGTTAACAAGTTATGTGTGTTTCCAAAGAATTATACTTTTTGCAATGTTGTATTATCGTTGCTAAATGTACAATATAGCAACGGCAAACATGCGATGCTAAAGAATTCTACTTTTAACAACGAAAACTTTTTCCATAGAAGTAGCAATGAAAAGGAAGACGCGTTAATAAAAAGGAAGGATTCAACAATGACTTCAGAATTTCGTTATCGATACTTTAGGTGACGTACTTTAAACAACGGGTCTAACAACGAAAAAATGTCGTTGCTAAAAGTTTTAGCAACGATTTTGATACTTTTAGTAATGAAAATTTTGTTGCTAAAAATTCATTTTTTTGTAGTGAGGGTAGCAGATGCTAATATCATGAATTGAACAGTTTGAGATAGCGACAGAAATCAGGGTGCCAAGGTCCACCTCTTTCGGGGAGGCAATCCTTTAAACCGGGTGGTCTATCGCACTTATGGCCGAGTAAAAAAAATCGTCGGTGTACCGTGTCATACTTTATATGCGGCACGCTATCCCTCAAGGGCAGAACCAAATTCGTCCTTTAGGGACGACATTTCCTTCAGAAAAAGTTTTACATCAACATAGGACGTCTATCCTTGCAAGCACATTTACAGTAGGTATATATGGATCTCGTCACTTAGATCATAGAACGCGTTTGACATATTTTGCATTACCAATCCTTCATACATCATTATCATGTGGAGTGGTACGAGGATCGAGATGATATATAGTAAGCATATACCATGTATATTCGTGTTATTCTTTAAGAAAATTGACGTGCTTATCAACTCCTTACATCTAAAAGATATTGTCCCATTAAAATGACAATCAATAAATCTTACGGTAATGAGATCGCATGTCAATGGTTCTAAATAACGAATTATCAATAACAAAGCATAACCGACATTGACTCTCATCTTTCTATGTTGCCTGATTTTGGTATACTATAGTGGCGCAACTAGCATATATGCTGCACATACAAAAATGGGGGATGTTCTTAATCGCGGAGGGCGAGCCTCTAGACGAATTAATAGCGTCGTAGATGCTGTTTTAAGAGTCATTGTTGGCTAATTGATTCAAAGTGATCTATTGAAAGTGATACTTGATTATAGATAAAGATCTTAATGTAAGACAATTTTTGGCTGATAGATCTAAAATTTTAAATACAAGCCATTTCTGAATGATAGATCATAAGATCTTAAATGAAATCATTTCTGGTTGATAGATTAAGGTATCTTTTCCTTAGACTATAAAACATATATTCATGTTTTAAGAAGAAGAAAACAGAAAAGATGGAGAGATCAATTTTCAAATGGTTGATCAAAGGATCTTCAGATGGTATCTTGTAAAATTTATCATACTTAATCATGTCGTTCGAGGAGGATATTGTGATAGTAAGCTTTTGTATGGTAGAGTTTGGGTTGATAATGTATTATAGTCTATTTTTTTTAAAGTAATAAGTGAGAGAGATGGAGAGATTGAGAGATGAATTTTCAAATGGTTGAATCCTTTAATGGTTCTCCATTGGGGCATCTATTTATAATAGTCAATGACTAGTAAATGGTTACAAGATATGATTACATATAATCTCAAAGAGAGAAGGATATTTTTATTTATTGTTTGAGCACAATCAACCAGTTAGTTACAATTGAACGACAAACAAGTTTGTTAGTTTTAGAAGTTTGAAATAATGTAAGTGGAATGTTAAAAAAAAGTATTGATGATCTATTTGGAAATGTTTCGAATTAACACGGGTCGCAAAAAAAACAACTTGCCCCTATAGCTCAGTGGTAGAGCGTCAGTCTTGTAAACTGAAGGTCTGTAGTTCGATCCTGCATGGGGGCAAAATTTTCTATTTGAACTTTCAAATTTTTTTTTTTGTTTCTATAACAAACTCAGTAAATCGATAATCTGTAACATTTTGGAAATATAATAACAAAGTCACATTTCAATAATTATCTGTAAAAGAGGTCAAAACCATGATTGTAAATTATATGTATAAGCTTTAAGTGTATGATTCCACATAAAAGGTTGTTGATAAACGCACTGCAAAGATGACTCGGACTGTTCCAATTTTTTTTTCTAAATTTTTACTTAAAATTTTATTCAGGACTTGTCCAACAATTTATTTAGGACTGTCAAAATTTTGACAGTCCAATATATTGAAAGGAGTGTCAAATTGACAGTCCTAAATAAATTTTTGGACAAGTCATGAGTAAAATTTTAAGTGAAAAATTTAGAAAAAAAATTTGGACCTTCCTGAGTGTATTTTGTAGTGCCTTTATCATCAACCCACAGAAAAATAGGTCTTCCTCTTTGAATTCAAAGTCTTCTTGCATGCTAACTTATTGTCATACAAATTATGCAGCACGAGTACCATAAAATTGTGTTCAATTTCAAAGTCAAATGTTGATCCATTGATAGCTTAGATTAGGGATGAGTGTTTCTATTTATTAGGTTTCATTCGAGCCGAAATAGTTAAGATCGAATAAATCAAAATTATAAGTATCCAAAATCGAAAGAAATAGCTAAAATCGAAATCGAATCGAATAATCAATTCCGTTTAATCGAATCGAATAATCGAACCGAATCTCTTATTGTATTCGTTTCAATTTTCATTCCACAAACGAATAATGTTTACCACCAACTGAGATGATGCCTTTGGTTTTACATAAAATGATCTCATTTTTCTCTCTCACTTTGCTTGTCTGCCTTGATTACATAAAAGATTTTAGGCGTAGCGACAGGCGGATCGAAAAAATTTCAGCTGGAGATGGACTGGAGTTGATTTGGATGGACTGACTGAAGTGAAAAAAAAAATTTAATAAAAAAAATTAAATAAATTGGGTGGACTGGATTCCGCCATTGGGCCACGTGGCTAGCTATCTTTGTATGCTTTTGGATTCTCGAACCATAAGAAGAACGGATTTCAGGAATTCAACCGCTTGTAACCGTTATAATTTCCAGATGGGCCCTTCAATGTACAACATACAAAAAACAAAATAACATTTCATAATTTTGTTTTGTCCCTAATTTATTTACTTTTTTCATTATATCAAAAGACTGATACAAGAAGGACATCCGTATGGACTATGAATGTAGGATTGGACCCTAGCGTGGTCAATTATAAGGAAAAGTTAGGTGCTTTTGTGCATGCAATATTCTTAATATGTGGTTTGGAGGCTAAGAAAGTTGGAAAAGAAAACATGGTACTATGAAAATGAATTCCAAGTGTATTAATAGGGAGTGAAATTAAACAAGAAATAGCATGCTCAACTAGTATGCCTCATGTAATTAAAAAATGTGGTTGAAAGAATTCTTTGTTACGTGGCTATATTGTTGGAAAAGAAACACGAAAATTGTCTTTCTAAATCAAGAGACTGCGAGAGAATCGATATAAATCGCACGAAAACCAACTTTCAAAAATCACAGACAAGGCCAAACGCAAACAAAAACGATTTTGACGTAAAAATTCCTTGAAGAAAAATATTACGGGACGATCGGAGTCCGACCTTAAAAAGGCTTAACTAATGATTAGAAGAACACACTCTCTACAAACTTCTCCATCGAACCAGTTGGATTACTGCAACTACTCAAAGTAATAAAAACATATCACAAAAGTTACCGAAGAACGGAAATGACAAGAACAATCACCCGAAATGATCGTCCTTTGAAATAACCAAAAATTTCTCTCTTCTATTCTTCGAAAGTTACAAACTGAACACACACTCTCTCTCTCTCTTTATATATATATAAGATGTGATATTGAATTATGGTTAGAAATGTCCTATTTAAAGTCTCATAAATCCTGCAGCAATTTGGACCGTTGATGGATCCAACGGTGTAAATAAAACTCCCAAATTTGACTTCAATCCCCCGACAACGGTATACCTGTGGTATATCGATATATAATGAATTGACAAGTAGAAAGATTTTGGAATATAAAACGGTATACTGATGATATGGAGCGAGTTCCATATGCCTCAGTCGTGGGGAGTCTTATGTATGTTATGGTATGTACGAGTTCAGACATTGCTCACGCAGTCGGCACAGTTAGCAGGTACACTTCCAATCCTGAAAGGGTACATTGGAGTGGGGTCAAGTGGATATGTTCAGGGTACTGCCGATTAGAAACTTTCATTTGGTGGTGACAAGCCGAAGCTGGTTGGATATACCGATGCTGATATGACAGGAGATGTAGAGACGAGGCGATCAACTTCGGGCTATGTGATGATGTTTGCTAGTGGAGCATTATCGTGGCAGTCGTGTTTACAGAAGTGTGTTTCCTTGTCGACGACAGAGGCAGAATACATTGCGGCGACGGAGGTTTGCAAAGAGTTGCTGTGGATGAAGAAGCTGCTGCAGGAAATTGGGCTAAAACAGGAGCAGTATTCTTTGCTTTGTGAAAGTCAGAGTGCTATTCACCTTGTGAAGAACCAGACATTTTATAACCAGTCCAAGCACATTGATACCCGGTATTATTAGATACGAGATGTGGTTGACAAGAAGGAAGCGGCGGTTGAGAAGGTTCATACAGATGACAATGGAGAAGATATGTTCATAAAGGTTCTACCAAGAAAAAAGTTTGAGTATTGTAGGATCGTCGGGATGACAATCCACTCCACATAATTATGAAGGGGAAGATTCGTTGGAGTGGGTGGGGTTCCCAACCTATGTGAAAAATATCCTGAAATAGGATTGAGTATTTTTACATATAATAGGAATACCTTAATTTATTTGGATTGGGTATTCCTAAATATAATAGAAATATCTCAATGGATTTGGATTGGATATTCCTACATATAATAGGAATATGTCAATGGATTTAGATTTGGATATGGATTAGATATTCCTATCTTTAATAGGAATACTATTTTTGGGTTTCAGGCTATATATAGGTGTCTCCTGGCCCTAAAATATATCTCTCTCTCTAAAAATAAAAATTAACAACAAGAAGAGAAAAGAAGGCAAGAGTGTCAATACAACATTGGAGAGGAGAAAGAAGGATTGGAGGCCGTTTCGAAGAAGAAAATTAGTTTCGGATATTTCTCGTTGTCTTTCTTCTTCGTGGTTATAATATATTTTCTATTCCAAAAGAGTTGTGGTGATCCATTTGGATCGGTGAGAAGTTTGTAAGGAGTCGCTGTATTTCTTATTCCATTAATGGAGGCTTTTTAGGATTGGACTTCGATCGTCCCGTGGTTTTTTCCGCAAGGATTTTCCACGTCAAAAATTTCTGTGTCTGTGATTTGTGTTTAACATTTTTGGTTTATGCGTTTTGCTCGGTCCTCTTACAGGTACTCTCCGGTTTGGTGAATAATTTTTGCCCTTTCGTTCCCAAAAAATTATAATGAAAAGTTAGGTGCTTTTGTGCATGCAATGTTCTTAATCTGTGGTTTGGAGGCTAAGAAAGTTGGAAAAGAAAACATGGTACTATGAAAATAAATTCCAATTGTATTAACAGGAACTAGGGAACGTTGAGTAAATATATACAATAACAAAATAAGGCTATCTCCAAATAAAAATTTTAAAATTGATTTTCTATTCTACTTGGCATTGTACTTATAGTTGGCAGAGTTTCTAGGTGACAGAAAATAAAATGATCAATTTAATGATATAGTTTGAAAGTATGGTTCAATATTAATTGTTATGATAGATGTAAATCTTCTATAAAAGTTCCTAAATGTATAAATTATTATAAAAAAATTTCTTCCTACATTTAGTGTGTCATGTAGGAGAGAATAAATATTTTATTTTTTTTAAAGACTTTCTACCATAATATTTGGAGATGGCCTAAGGAAGCAGATCATTCCTAGGATGTAAACATAGTTTCATTGACGGGAGACTTCTCTGAGTTCTAGCTGGGCCACGAATCGGAGTCCAACTTTAAAAAGCCTTCTCTAATCATGATTAGAAGAACACACTTCCTAGAAACTTCTCCATCGAACCAGTTGGATCACTGCAACTACTCAAAGTAACAAAAATATATTACAGAAGTTATCGAAGAAAGGAGATGACGAGAACAATCATCTGAAATGATCGCCCTTTGCAATTTGGACTATTGATGGATCCAACGGTGTAAATAAAATTTTCAAATTTGACTTTAGCTCCCGACAACGGTATACCTGTGGTATATCGATATATAATGAATTGGCAAGTAAAAAAAATTTAGAATGTAAAACGATATACTGTCGATATATTATAGTATTCAACAATATACTAAATCAGTGAATCAGAGTTTCCGGAACTAATCCGCAGAAGCTTTACCAAAAATGGTATATCAATGAGGCTTTTTTTTTCCAATTTTGTTGCTTAAAATGTCTCATTTTATCGCCCTTTGACGAAAGCTTTCCGTCGAGTCTCCGTCGACGCCCGCAACCACCGAGGATCACTCTGTGACCTCGTCGAGATGCCCTTCCTCCAACACTTTAATTCTCTGCCACTCTAGTACTTCTCTAGGTGAGTTTTGATCCTCCTTGCATTATTACCCATTCATGAGAAAAACTATTGATGAACACTGAAATCTTATAATTGTATATAGCTGGTACGGGTACAACCCGGTTTAAGCGGAGGATGTATGTGCTTCACAAAGAAATCAGATAGTAAGTAGAAAGGGTTATAAGGAAATGTGAAGAATAGGATATGGCATATAACATTGCAGTACACTAAAATCTTATAATGATCATGATCTCGGATCATTATACGCCAAACAGATAACTATGAGCTTAAGCATGGAATAATTAATTGGCCGAGAATTAATTCATCTTAGGCTTTTATCAATTATTTATCTAGAGTTTGGGTAATCTCTTTTAATCATTTTAGGCTTTCATAAAAACTTGGACTGGGCCTATGGGAATCTCTTGCTTAAACAAATCCAGTGACCTTTATTTATAGGTTGTGGATAAGTATTCAGGTATAAGTTCCATATTCTATATAGGCTTTGAAGCATAAGTTAATATTTAATGTTAAAGCAATCCTTAAAATGAGTAAAATAGAGTTGGAAATGATAAATAACTCTAATAGTTTTTTTTGGGCTACATTATAACTTAATACCCTCAACTATTCAAGTTTTTCGAGCTCGATATCCTCAACTTTGATAGGTAGCAATTTAATATCCTAAAATAAAAAATAACGAAACTATCCCTTATCTTTCTCCCCCCTTCTCCCATCCGGCTTACCCCCCCCCATATGACCGGGTGAGGGGGAGGCTACGAGAGCGGGGCGGAGGCAGGGGCCGTGTAGTCAGGTGGGGGGGGGAGGAGGGGGGGGTAGTTTTGTCCTTTTTTTTAATTTTAAGATATCAAGTTGATACTTATCAAAGTTGAGTGTATAAAGTTGAAAAACTTGAATAGTTTGGGATATCAAGTTGTAATTTAGCCTAGGTTTTTTTTATATTCGTAAAGGTTTTTTTTTTCTGAATCGACTATTATGTTAACTTTATGGGCATGGGTGATGGTTTGGTAAATATTAAATAGGAGGCACATCAATATAAAATCGAATTTGGGCCTTTTGAGTTAATTGGATTGAGCTCATTTTGAGCTTCTATAATTAAAGATGTAATTAGTTAGAATTATATTATAATAATTTAGGCTTTGAGCATAAAAGAAATACTTGGACTTCAGAAGAGGTTTTTGAAAATATAAAAGTAATTAAGAATGAGTTTAGATAAATACTAATCTAATTGGTTTAATAAATATTTGAAATAAATAAGTGGGCTTTTAATGAGCAAATCTTTTGGATTATTTAGGCTTGATCAAACTAAGGCATATGTGAGCTTCAACCACTTTGGATCTAAGGCAAGTACTTATTCTGATTGCTTTCATTACTTGATAGTTTCTCTAACTCATGATCTAGATATGCATTAATTGATCTTGACACACTTGTTTACATGAGATTAATGTTTTATGGATTCATATTCGTGATTATCATGGTTCATGTTTATCATGTTTTTCGTGATTATCGTGTTCATGATTCTTCGTGTCGTGACTTGAATCCAGGAGTACTAGTCGGACAAAAAAAATACCTTAGTAGACATGTAAACTACCGAAAACTACTCTACGACGCAAGCAAATTGTTGATAAAACTCCAAAATAGCATTTTCTTTGTCTAATCTAGAAAGATAGCAGTCGCACAATACACGTATGGGGTTCCATATTTACCTTCTAGCCATTTACTTATCGAAAGTAGTATTTCAAAACACATAGTTTAGATGTAGATTATTTTTTCCACTCTTGTTCTTGATATCACATGCCATGTTGTTCGTATTTAATTGTTTCCCTCAACTTGCCTTACCATATTTCTAGTTTTACCTGTTTATCATGTATCACATATTCTATTTTCTGTTTTGTAGTTTCTATCATGTTATGAATAGTTTATTATATATGTACTTGTTCCAATTCTGATTAGATGATAATATTTTAGGATACGTTGACATATAGGTTACTCACATGGACTTCAAGCCTGAGTTTGAGGTTAGCTAATTTCTCTATTTACTTATCTTTATGTCATAGTCTAGCTTTTATTCATATGCTTTTCAGCCTGTTCCTTTAGATATTGATATAGTTAATTATTAGGTAAAACTGTAGATGATATACTTGAGCACATATATATAGAGATAAAGAGCGTACTATCATCGATGATGCAGCGTAGGCTGGGCGTACTCACGTACTCGCATTTGATCATCTGGACGTGGGTCATAACACTAATAAACATCATAACATAGTCCAAATTCGATCTCATGTTATCCATCTCTCCGGGCATATCAGCATCGGTATATCAAACCATCTTTGTCTCGTTAATAAAGAATAAAATCTTCTAATCAGTAGTGTCCTAAAGATATCGAAGTATTGACTTGACTACTCTCCAACGTACCCTCCCTGGATTGAAAAGATACTTGCTAACCATGCCAAGTACATGAGCAATATCTGGCATTGCACACACACCATGGCATACATGAGATTTTCCATAACTAAAGTATATGAAATTCGCTCCATATCTTCCTTTTCATCCTCGGTAGATGGACATTATTCCGTAGTGAGCTTAAAGTGAGCTGCAAATGACCCATCCATTCTGAAATACTAAAGTACCTCGTGAATGAACTATTTTAGGACAACCAAAGCAACTTGGGAGTCTCTATCTCGGTTGATCTCCATCCCATGAATAATCTTTATTGCACCTAAATGCTTCATTAAGAAGTTTGTGCCTAGTTAGCACTTCAACCCCGCTATCTTGGTCGTATTTTGACCCACAAATAGCATATCGTCAACATGGAACAATAAAATAATGAAATTATCCTCGACAAAATGCTTTACAAATACACAATGGTCTGATGTCGTACGTGCATAACCATCTCCCATAAATGACTCAAAATTTTTTGTTCCACTATCAGGGAGCCTGTTTCAAACTATATAAACTCTTCTTCAACCAAAAGACCAAATATGACTTATCATGTTCACAGAATACCTCGAGATGCTCATTATATAATTCCTTCCCTAAATAACCGTGGATGAATGGTGTATTTTCGTCCATCTATTCAACCTCTGAGTTGAAAATGGCTATTAGCGTTAGCCCCACTCGATTAGATGACAAATTGACGACCGACAAGAAGATTTTATTAAAATTTAAGCCCGTTCGCTAACTGTATCCTTTAAACTACCAGTCTTGCTTTGTATCGAGGGAGAGTAGCATCTTTCGTCTGCTTTACTCTGAACACGGATCAATGTTTTAAAGTCTTATTGCCCTTTGGCAATCGCACTAGCTCATAAGTAGAGTTTACCTATATATAAGAAACTCATCTCCGCCTACATGGCCTATATCCACTCCTACTTATATTCGTCTTCCATTACTTCTACGAAGACTTTGAGTTCTTCTCCGTCAATAGCATATACTCATCTTAAATGTACCTTGTGGAAGTTCGATTTGCTCTCTCATTCTCATCCTCAATGAAACCTCTTGTGCTGGCTATGTACCAACCACCTCATTCCCTTTAATAACTGCCTCCTCGACGTGCTCATCCTCTAGAGGGTCATCCTGATCATTATTAGCGGGATGATGATCAAGGTTGGAAGAATCTCCATGTATTATCTCTCCCATAATTAACTGGATTCTTTGTAGTGTCCTTTAGAAATAGCTTGAAGTATGATGAATCTAACCCAGGCAATTTCTCATCCTTAGAAGGCATCTCATAATATTGAGTGTTTGTCATGGTCTGATCATTGACAAAAAATATATTCCTGCTTCTGTAGAGTTTTCTTTCCACTAGATTGTAGAGTCTATACCTAAACTCATCTTGACCAAAGCCGACAAACATGCACTGTCTCATCTTTGGCTCAAGTTTGGATCTTTTGTCCTTCAGTACATGCACGAAGGCCTTATGTTCGCCATTACAAGTTT
Source organism: Iris macrosiphon (assembly GCA_036927795.1). Classification (NCBI taxonomy): domain Eukaryota; kingdom Viridiplantae; phylum Streptophyta; class Magnoliopsida; order Asparagales; family Iridaceae; genus Iris; species Iris macrosiphon. The sequence continues at coordinate 84,421,133 of JAYESA010000001.1, read as the reverse complement.
TAAAATTACTTGGTTTAATGAAAAACAAAAAAAGTACAAAAAAATCTGAACAGAAAAAATCTAAGTACAACTTTTTTGATTCTGTGGAGTGGGATGATGGAGATCAAGCGCTGTAGTGGCTCCTTTACTCCGTTGACAATCTGACTAAAGAAGGGGAAGTACTTTCTCTCTCTTTTTCCTATGTGTCTTCCCCTGGCCAGCCGTCCCAGTGGGGGTATGCTACCCTAGCTATTTATAAACATCCTGCTGACGGGCTATATGTGCCGCATATGCCTCTGTTTGGTAGCTGCATAGGACTCCTTCAATAGAATATAGTTACAACTGTAGCCGCATACCACGAGCCTGCTACCATGTGACCTTGGTTGGGATATGCTGTTGATAGGATCTCGGAATTATTTTTAACTCCGTTGTGTGCGTGACTCGGTCAGCTAGACACGCAGTCAACACTTATTGTGTGAAGATCTTTTTAGTTGCAACAGACAAATCTTGCAAGCTGAAACCCGCATAACATCTTGGCCTCATAACGTCTTGGCCGCATATGTGCTCTAATTTAGCCTTGGTCTTATGAACACTTTGGTCGTATGGCGTTGTGGTCGCATGCAAGCTCTAGTCTGGCCTTGGTCAAATGGATACTTTGGCCGCATGATTACAAGGCCACATAGGGCCATGGTCGTAAATGAGGGAACACGTTGCATGGTACATATGATGGTTATTAACGCACTGATGTGACTTTTTGTCTTTTTATGAGCCACCGTCTCTCTTGCAATTCTCGATGCGTTATGGTTGATTAGTGGTGTGTTAGGACTTCTGACAGGCATTAAATATCATATCAGGGGATCTCATGCGGCCCCTTACTTCGTGGCTGTTCAGGCCGAATGTGATCTTCTTATTAGGCTGCCAATTCCTTGGTTGTCTGGGCCGCGTGGGCTCTATGTGGCTCATCTGTAGCCTACTTTTATTTTGAAGGGATGAGCTCTATGCGGCCTGCATGATTTTCATGTTTCTACAAGACCCGCTTCAAAGTTTCTAGAATGATAAATTTGGAATACTTTGAACCAGAAGCATTGTCGAGGATTTTTGGTCGTATATGAGTGACTTACCGTATAGATACGTTGCCGTATAGTCGGCTCTACCAGGCTGTCAGATCATTAAATGATTGGATTTGCTTCGATCCTCAAGCGGATCTCTAGGGGTTTTGTGTCGTTAGGAAATAAAGTGGCTCAACAACCGAGAAGTTACCGTCATCCGTTGTCGTTATGCGAATCAAGATAGACCGAAACTCGAAACGACCGTCGTCGTTATCCTAAGCTGTATAGTCTCCCCTATATAAAGGGGCTTTGAGGAAAGAGAAAAGTTCTTCAGAAAACTTTTAAGTTCTTTCCTCTATTCTTCCTCATTGCTGCCATGGCTCTCAAAGCTTTCTCCTCCGTCTCTACTGCCAAGAAGACCTCGAAGGGCAAGGGAAAGACCAAGGGAAAGGGTCGCATCTCGCATTGTCGAGCCTGACCCTCCTATGTTTCCCAACGACGTTCAACCATCGATTAAGGGTAGGTCATTGGGGGAAAACGAAGTAGAGTTCTGAACATAGAGACACAAATGCACAGTTGGGCACTTGGATGAGTCTATGCGCCAACTTTTCCCTGCCGCATGGAAGCCCAGCCGCATGGGCAGCCCAGTCACATAAACAATGCTGCCGCATAAGAAGCTATGTCGCATAGAGAACCCTGCTGCATGGTTGATTCGGCCGCATGGGTTGACTCGGCCGCATGAGTAACCATGTCGCATAAACAACGATGCCGCATGGTTTGGCTCAGCCGTATGAGCAATCCAGCCGCATGAGTATATCACTTTGGAACATTGATACTCCTCTCAATGATTCTGACCAAACTCCTTTGTGTTTTTTGCAGTGACTTTGCCTACCGCACCCTCTAGCGAACTAGTTCTTTGTCTCGGTCTACTTCTATTGAACATGAACCTCGGAGACTTGATTGCGGTTATTAATACCCAGATTAACAAAGATCTCCTTCCTGAACATCAATATAATATTGCTAAGAAGACACCTTCCTTTTTGTTGAGCCAGATAAACTCAGGGTAGATCCCCGCTAAAGATGGGAAGAACTTCTTTAAGAAGCCGTAATTCTTATTTCTCAGTACGAGATGGAGAAGATTAGAAAGAACTGGTCTTTTACTTTTCATGAGACGGAGATGATATTTTCTTCTTTTGAACGTCACTTGCCTTTATCGGACCTGGATGTGATGATGGGTCCACGGCGGATAGACTGGAACTTAATCCCTGAGCCACATGGGACCCTCCTTGGTAATGTACGGTGTGGGACCGAAAAGAACAAATGGCAGTTTTATAGCGTGAAGGAGTCACCCTTGTACTCCTTACTTGTATTGAAGCCTGATCTTTTCAAATGTGAACTGGAACCGAACCTTAGCATATATGCGGCAATCAACTTCTTTTATCAAGTTGCCTAGAAGAGGACCTATCCCACGAGACAGCTGCGGTCTCTTAGCATGGCACATTATAGCCCCTACTGGTATAGTTTGAACCTATAGATTGTAAAGATGTACGAGCAGGAGCCCAGGGCCACCGACTTATTTTTTGCTGTAAGGGGTACGTGTTATGATTTAGAGATAAGCAGCCCCCTCTTCGTAGCCCTGACGGAATTGTACAACCTTCGTATAGGGACTTTCTTTACGCCTGACGGCGAGATGGGATTGGCCTTGCAAGAGATGCATACCATCTCCAAACTCCCTAGGGACGAAGAACCCTACAAAGAGTATACCCCGAGTAATACAAATCTCGGAAAATTAGAAGCAGAGAACCTGGAGGTCCTGGCGGTGCACCCGAAATTGCTATGCCACCAAGGCATTTGTCAGCAGATGTCGAAGAAGAAGAAGAAGTCCTCTGAGGGATCTTTACTTCATATCACAACTTGGACTCGCCAACTCTTTTCGGAGCTGAAGGAGTCCAGTAGAGTTCATTTTCGGGCACCACAATTAGAGCATAAAGTGGCTGATTCAATTCAGGTGCTGAGGAAACTGGCTGCTATTGAGGATGAAGATGTTGAGGGTTCCTCGAAGAAAGGGGACGAATCTGTTGACGAGCTGGGTCACCTCGAAGAGGAAATTAGCTACTTATATATGGACAATCACTGGTTATCCGCTAAGGCCGTGCTGGAGGGATACCTGATGCTCTGGTTGCGCAACTGCGTAGTCCCAAGCAGATTTGGAACAATAGAGAGGATCAGTCGCGCCCTCATCCTTCCGGCCGCAAAGTTGGATTTCGGCCATAAGCTGGCCCTTCTACCGGCTATGGTATGTTATATCCATCGGGGTCTCCGCAATTTTACTAAGAAGGTAGAGGACCATCCTAGTAAGGGGTATTTCAACAGGGTCGAGATCCCTTACCATTATTTGATGGGTTGGCTTCTCCTACATCACGGGTCTCTGATGTGCCGATGCCCTGATGTGCAGGTATCGAGGAATAAAGTAAAAATATGATACAACCCCTGCTGGTAGGAGGGAGCTCTCCTTCATGACTGCTGGAGTTTCTTTACATCCGAGCAGCAGTTCACGGATGAGGAGAGGAATATTGTTTATCAGGATGGCATGGGGGGTGCCTCAAAATTTATCTGAGAGGCTCTTTCACTGGCTCCAAGCCATCTGTCCCTCCCACTTAGTGTACCAAAATAAATCTGTTGTTTTTGTGGAGGCTTATCTGCCCAGCCAGTTCGCTTGTCAGTTTGGCTACACTCAGCTCATATTGGGTCATCCTAGTGCTTCCCTCGGATACAACGACAGCTTACTCGATGGGGGCCGAGCATGGAGTTATTATAGTGCCACTGGCACTCAAGCTCAATTTCAGTTGCTATCGGTTGACGTCTTGCCCAGAATGTTATACACATTGACAAAATATTATTGTATGGCCAATGCTCCACCGGCTAACTTCGACCCAGAGAGGAGTTATATCGAAGACACTATGATGATACCTCCGAAAGCAAGGGTACATAGGATGCCTAAGAAAGGTAAGGGAGTTGCTAGACCTCTGATCGTGTAACCTGTTCCGAGGAGGCCATCTTCGATGTTCTTAGAACCGTGGCTACTGGATCATCCTTCGAGGTTATCGTGATACAATCTGATGTTGGTATACAGGTGAGTGTAGACGACGTGGGACTCCTTGGTACCCCTATTCCTAGTCGTATTGCTACCCAGCTGTCTGTTGCCGAGTTGCCGGGTGTGCAGACACTCCGTACGACCCTGAAAGACTTGGTAGAAAAAAACTGTCGGTCGATCTTCCGCTACTCCTTCACCTCTTAGAAGGCTGAGGGACGTCGTGCAACCTATTGTGCCCGTGTCTACTCCTTCTTTCAAGCCACCTTTTATCCCGGCTACGCTGGAGGAGATCGATAAAACCGTCAGGATCTCCCTACAGAGCTTTTATACATTTTTGAAGCAGGGGGTCCAGAGCGTGTTGTATCGGAACAGATCCTTTGCCTGGGCTAGATACTTTGTTGACGGCTATGTCAAATCTTTGAGGGAACTTTTCGGTGTTAGCTTCTCCTGCATTATGAGTCCCTAATAAGCCCTATGACTGATTAGAACAAGGTGGCTGTCGATGCCCTGATCTACAGGTATTGGGGAATAAAGTAAAAATATGACACAGTCCCTGCTGGTAGGAGAGAGCTCTCCTTCATGATTGGATGGAGTTTTTTTACATCCGAGTCAGAGTTTACGGATGAGGAGAGGAATGTTGTTTATCAAGATGTCAGGGGGGTGCCTCAAAATTTGTCTGAGAGTCTCTTTCGCTGGCTCCAAGCCATCCGTCCCTCCCACTTAGTATACTAGAATAAAGCTGCTACTTTCGTGGAGCCTTATCTGCCCAGCCAGTTCACTTATCAGTTTGGCTACACTCAGCTCCTATTAGGTCATCATAGTGCTTTCCTCAGATACAACGACATCTTAATCGAAGGGGCCTGAGTATGGAGTTACTATAGAGCCACTGGCACTCAAGATCGATTTTAATTGCCGTCGGCCGACGTCGTGCCCATAATATTGTACACAGCGACGAAGTATTATTGTACGACCAATGCCCCACCGGCTAATATTGACCCAGAGAGGAGTTATATCGAATATACTATGTTGATGCCTCTAGAAGAAAGGGTGCATAGGATGCCTAAGAAAGGTAAGGGAGTTACTAGACCTTTGATCGTGGAGCTGGACAAGTCAACCGGGGAAGAGGGAACGTCTCCTTCCGATGATCCTTCGCCTGCTGAGTGCAAATCAAAGTTTGAGACACATCATGCTCGCTATTCCAAGAAGGCGAGGACTGAGGTGGCCCCAGGGACGTGACCAGCGGCAAAGTCGAACTATTTTGTGAAGGGAACTGTGAGCGAAGAGGTATGTCCCCATGCACTGGTGGTTTCTAAAATAAACCCTACTTTAGATGTTGTGGTGGTACCTGTAAAATCTTTTAGTTTGATTCTTCCTGGTCCTCTCTATAAATATCTTTCTTCTAGTATGTTTGAAAATGTGTAGAAGCCATCGAATAGGGATTGTCCCTGATGAGAGACTGCCTCAGTGGTCTCTTATGCTGAACCGGAAGAGGCAACTTCCCCGGAGTCCGACATAGGAGCCTCAGACCCTGTACCTGAGGCCTCGGGAGCTCAGGGCCTAGATGCAGCTTCGGCGGAGCCTTATACCCCTTTGGAGCATATATCTGTATATGACCTAGATGCCATGGGGAAGGCTATAACAACGCTGGGCTAGCCGCAACCTCCGCCGCCTCCCCCTACTATTTTATTTTGCAGCTTCACAAGAGATAAGATATTTTGGCTTCAGCAATCTATTCAATGGGTGAAGTTAATTACTGATTGTTCTGGCTCTGCATACCTACCTCTCCCTTGAGAACGGTGGATGTGGCTACTGAGGAAGGCGTAGAAGAAGAAGGGGGATGGTGAATGGTGCATACCTACCTCTCCCTTCCAGCATTGAAGCCTAGAATGGTAGTACTGGTAGAAGATAGTTTGTGTATTGGTATCTTCAATCCTCTCAGTAGACTTTTAGAAATAATGTTGAGTGAAGAACCAGGGTCAATGTGAATCATGTTCACCTTAATAGATCCGATATAATCGGTATAATACAGAGGCCTGTCAGGCTAATTATATTTGAGTAGCATGTCATCTTGCATGAAGGTGATAGTAGGAATATTATCGATCACACTATGGCATTGAGGACATGCTAATAGCTCTTTATTAGGAGTCTTGAGTTTAGCAAATCATGAGTCTGCATGTATCAGAGCTTCGCTCAGCTTCACGAGTCTCCTTCAACAAATGAAGCAACTCGAATATGGAGAGTCAGGCTGGGATATTGGCCAGTTATGCCAATATATCAAAATTCTAGAGCTTTTTAAGTCCTTGAAGTACATTCTTCTTCAGATATTTATCAAAGCGTACTTCCTTTTGCTTTCCTTTCTTTGCTAAAGTAGGCTTCAAAGGACCAAGTTTGGTTGTGACCGAAGCAGCGAGAGTTGGTGAAGTAGGAAGAGTGTCAGGAATATCTTCCGGAATAGATTCATAAGTTTTATGATAATCTTTGTCGGACCTGGTATCATTCATGGCTTCTCAGAACATGTACAAAACCACGCTTCTCGCTGGGCCCTTCATGCCTCGGAGAAAGAAGTACCATGTTACAGGATTTGAGTTTTTTTATCATGCCCTTTCTTGGAGTGAGTCTGTGGGCTGGTTTCATCGTAGCCCAATCCACTATGGGATTTATTGGACTGTCCTTGGAGTTGTAGAGGAATACGTCGTCCCTTGCTAAAGTTTAAACATTCAGCTTTCTGGAAGTCTTATCCCATTTTTTGTATCAAACGTACAGATTATTAGCTGTACCGATAAAATTAGGGGCGATCCTCCTCAAGCACCTGGGTCGAGGTCGATGCTTTAATGGTTGAAAAAGGATGAAGAAGAATTTGTGTAGGAACAACTTCATAAATAATGAAGATTTGTTGTGCCCTATATAGCGAAACTCTGCCAATCATGGACCATTGTCGATACGACAAGCAAAGCTTGCGAGTAGAGCTTGGTGGGGCAATTATCAGATTTTAAAATCTGACATCGAGAGATACATATTCCTGATGTTGGTCCTTATATTGGTCCTGATCTTTGTCTGAATTAGGATCTGAAGAAATTATATTGTATGATTTATACTTCTTACCCTTCTTAGATTTTGAATTGGAAGATGCTGCTTCCTGGTCCCAATTTGACAGCATATCGGGATGAATTCACATAATCTCGCCATGTTATCTGGTAAGAGGCACTAATTCCTCTGTTTGACTTCTAGGCGACAGAAGATTTACAACTTTCATAGCTTGAGGTATTGGGACAATGCCATTCGGGACTTCTTGTGTTGGAAAGTCACCGAATTGAAAAGATGCCATATTGGCAGTGACTATCTTTTCTTCGTTGTGAAGGGTAATAGCTTTAGCATCTATCAACTGCTTTATCTTTCTTTTTAAGACATAACAAGCCTTGGTAGGGTAATTTATGTATTTATGGTACAAACAGTAATTTGGGTCGTTTGACCAGCCTTATTTGGTCGTCTGACTTCAGGCAACTGCAACTTGTTATTTTTTATCAAGCATTCAAAAATGCTGGGGATATCGCTTTCATCAAAGGAATATTCTTCCTTATTCGTGGAAGATTCTGGAGAATTTTGTGTTAGAGGAGAGTTGGGTCGCTAAGACAGATTTATTGCCAAGACCTTATTTCCTTTGCAGTTACGATTATTTGCACTATTGGAGGAACACTTTCCTTCCATATTGCATGCCATTTTCGCATTATCTTCAGTAGCTTCGGCCCCGATGATAAACGTCGTCCATTCTTGGAATTGATTTGGTCCTGTCAAGAGCCCTACTATAGGCAGTATGTTCTTTTTACATGTATCAATGAATGCAGAGTCTAGAATACCGGAGGGTAACTTCAGAGTTGCCTACCTAAAATGTTCAACGAATTCACAAGCGGATTCCTTCTCCTTCTGTTTGATATTGATGAGTGAAGACATCGTCATATCCATGCCTTCCTTGTAGAATCGTGAAAGAAAAAGACACTTCATGTCATCAAAAAAGGATATGTAGTTATCAGGTAAACTGATATACCAATCATAGGTTATGTCTACCAAGCATCCTACGAATAATCTGGTAAGGTATGCATCATCTTTCTATATATGAGCCATAATTATATTGAAGTAATTGATATATTGTCTCGATGATGTCCTGCCTTCAAACAAGACTATAAATTAGGGTTTGTATTTAGGAGGGAGTGGAACATTATCCTAATACGGAGGATAAGGTTGTTTCACCCCCAGCTTACGGAGTTTGTCTTTACTCTTTAAAATATCGACATGTGCATGCAACTCTCAGATAGATTCAAGAGAATCTTCTGGTCGGAGTGGTGCAGCTGACTGATAAGATCCAGGTTGAACATGAATCATCACCGGCGGAGATCTACCCCCAATGTTGAGAGGATTAAGAGTTGGTACTACTGACACTTGGTTTATGACCACTTCTAAATTTGTGTTATCATATAAAGACGTTATTCCAGGAGTAGGTTGCACAGGTATGAATGAAGCCACTTGGACGGGTGCTGGTGTAGCAGAATATTGGACTGTTATCATTTGATACATATTTTATATCATAATTAGCATATCCTTGATAGCGTCCTCTAGTAAGTTGAGGCATTGTTAAGTGGCTTCTTATGGAGAAGCGTCTTGTTCATCATCGATGACATAAATGGTAACATCCCTGTATATGACAAAAGGATTGGTAGAAAGAACCGAGTAGTTGGAGTCTACACTATCAGTTTTAGAATCGAGGGGATTGCTACCCCAGCCTCGGATTCTGAGGAATGAAGATTCTCGTGATGAACGATCTCCCATCTTTGAGAACGAATATTTTGGTATACTCCTTCAAAGGAGTCAATAAGTTCGTCAAATCTTCTCTGGCTGGGTGTTCTTGAAGAACTTATTCTTGATTGTCTCCTACCATGGGAAAGATGCGAAGCCATATATGCTGAAGCAAAGAGAGGGTCGTCATCGTGCTCCTGGTTGTCAACTTGCTTTGTATGTTGAGCCTTAGGAGACATATTGTAAGTCAATTGGTCAAACACAGACTATTTTGTTAAAATATGGAGAGATGATAAACAATAATAAGGATGTCGAGGGGAATAAAAGAGTACAATTATGAAGTCCAAGGGCGATAATCAAATGCTAAGGAATTTTTAAGTCAGTTGTGGATTGATATATTAACACTGCTAATCCTAATTACAGGCTCGCTCAGTACCGAAAAGTAACATAAACGATTTAAACAGGACCTGCATGGGCCACCACAAAAATATGTAACGTCGCAGTCCCAAAATACTGAGGGACTAGGAATACGTAACATGCCAGCTATGCATTCGACCAGATTCTGGTCCGACTCGAATACGTATAAGCTATATAATAAGGGTAACTATCTAAGAATACTGAAAATATCTATGTCTCAATCTATATAAAGAACAAAGTATCAAGAATGAACTACATATGCTAAAGTCGGCCGCCAGTAACACATAAGCTCGAATGACTCGAGAAAGGAATATGAGTCTATAAAACTAGGCTATATCAGCAGATGATTAAACAATATGAACAAATAACCATAACTCCAGAAGAAATAATATAAGTACCTGACACCAATGCCTGCAAGATAAAGTAACAAACATTAGCAACTCCAAGCAGGCTCCACAATGGTCTATGGTACAAAACTGGTAAGGGACCAGGTCAGAGGGACGTAACAAGGTACAAGAAACAGCATGCCAAAGTAAAATAGTATAATGCCATATACTCAAGGGTAAACTACAATAACCGTCTAAGTGTTATGCAAATGAGAGCATCACTTATACTTAGGCTGAAACCACTACAGGCTCTGTGTCAGGGAGCCCATAGCGGCAAGTAGTATCTCGTAGGGCCAGTACATGTGCCAAAGCTCTGGTCAGAGACTAAGGCACTCTCCAGTAACATAAGTATATATATAAATAATTAGTCTGTAGTATGGTGTGTCTCTCCCCACCCAATGTAACCTCACGTCTCAAGTCTACGATGTCTCATGTCCATAACACGTAAGATCATAATGTTACAACCTGCACCCGGATATTCGGGCACGAGTACGTAGTTATGCCCAGCCTACACCGCAGAATCGGTGGTAGAACACTGTCTGGGTCTTTTCTAACTATCTAACATCTCAACAATATAATATGGTACATGTCAATCATCTCAACTCCAAACGGAGGAATAATATGGTATCTCACAAGTATGACTAATCTTAATCACAAAACAAACTAAGGAAGATAAAGCATGAATGGAATAGCGAAAAAAAGAATAAGATACAATCCACAATCTAAAATAATATATAAACTGTGAATCTTAAAAAAATAATAGTCTAATATAAGTCAACACAAATAACTAGACCTCCTCGGGCTCTGTAACTAAGTCCTCCCGGTCTATAGGATTATCCTCTATAGGTATGCCATCCTGCGGCCCGTAGAATATGGGACACTGCTATAAAAGTCAATCATCTGAAAAAATATATCCAGTCAGGATTGGAGTGAAGTACATACCTCTAAAAGCAGTTTCAATAACATAATCGAGCATATAAAACAGATAAAAGAAATAAAATAAAAGATCACTAAATATATAAATAAATGAATAATAGATATACAGTTAATAGATACAGGTAATGTACGAGAATATAGATCAACTATATGAATATCTGCAATATGATAAATAACTGATATCTAAACTAATGTGTCCCAGAATATAAGTTTATTATGTGATCAGTTTGGGTGAACATGATCAGGTAAGACGATTACAAGTGAGGTATGTAACCCGAATGTACACGATGTAACAATGGGGCTTTGATCACATAATTAACTCCTACTCTCCAATCCCTAACTAATACCAATGGATCCAATCAAGACACGCTACGAACACGAATATGACTACTGAACACGAACAGTGGATGTACACGAATAAGAACACTGAATACTGAACACGATCAGTGTGTGAACACGAAATGTAAATTAATACCCAATATACACAATGAAATACATGTACACTAGTACTCGCTGAACACGGTAGGGGATAACATCTCCTGATGGGATCCATGTAGTATAAGTCCATAAAATTACTGTATCGGAGTCAAGTATACAATTCTAGAAAATGCATATATATAAAATTAACAATTAAAAAATATCAGAGGAATGTACTCGCCTGAAGTCCTGAGCAAGGTGTGTCTCTCGATGCCCAAGCTGGTGTCACACATACCTATATATGGTATGTTGCATCAATAGTAGGTTCAAGAATGAAAATAAGTTAATATGATGCAATTCTAGGTTAATAAGCCATTTCTAGGTCAAACTGATTAAATCTAGGTTGAAAGAGTCTAACACTAGGACACTAAGTTAATGCACTATGAAACTAAACTATACAAGCTAATCTAAGATACTAAAAGACACTCAAAAAACCGTATCCTAAGATATGCAAGTTTAATTATATAAAAATAGTACTTTAGTTATATATTCAAGTCAATAATTATAATACTATAACGAAACAATAAAATTTGGAAACCTTGGTCTTGCACCATGTTTATCATACTTATCTCGATACCCAAACTCAATACCTTGGGTATCGACCCAATACCTTGGTATCCCGAGGTAATCCAAAACCTCTACATATAGCTAATACATAAAAATAAAACCATATCTATAAGCTAACATATACTAACTACTATAATAGATATCAATATAATACATACTTACTTATTACCATACAATATCAACTAATACAAATATATATTTAGATATGTAGCTAACTATTTACTAACATACTAACATATATATACCTATACTAATTAGCTATTACCCAATCCACTACATAATATATATATATATATATATATATATATATATATATATATATATATATATATATAACTAATTAATAGCTATCATTGATACTAAACTAACCTACTGACTGATACACTGATACCTGAGTGAATCTCACTGATACCTGAACTGTGAAGGCATTGATACTCCGTGTTGCTAATATTGAAACTGAAATGTGCAGATACTGATACTGCACACACTGGCTATGTGCATACAACATTCTTGCTGCTTCTTCAGGCCTCTACATGGTTGTGCCTGTTGATGCATACTGAATCCTCCAAGTGTGCACGAGATGCACTGTGCCTCCAGTTGACACTGCAGATGGAGTTGCAGGTAGTACGGCTGTGAACACATAGTGTTGATAGGTTGCTGGGCCTCGAGACTGTAGTAACTCCCTGCAGTTGGCTGTGCCCCCTTAGATGCTGATCAAGAGGAAGCTGCTCTCTTCATGCTATGCCTCGGCAGAACTGATACCTCCTGCTGGATGCACTGGGAAGCACACTGTTTCCTTGCTCCCAGTGTTGAAACTACCCACTGGTACAGTGCTGACCTATATGCATGATACTGTGCTCCAACCATGCCCCTTGCTGCTCTATGCAACTCTTTCTCTCTCTCTCTCTCACACACACACACAAACACTCTCACAACACAAACACAAACACAAACACAAACCACCAACATAAACTGTTATATATGTATCTATCCACACATATATATACATACATCTATAAGTATATAAATCCATATATATATGTATAGATACATATAACATCTCTTAAACATATCAATATATATATATATATATATATATATATATATATATATATATATATATATATATATATATATATATATATATATATATATATACACTCTCTATAACACAAACACTCATATGCATATATATATATATATATATATATATATATATAAACACTAATACACACACAGACACACACACACACATATATATATATATAACTATATACACTATTATATACACACATATAGACATACACATATACACTTAACTATATACATATTCATATACATATATATATTATATAAAATATCATATATATATATATATATATATATATATATATATATATATATATATATATATATATATATATATAGAGAGAGAGAGGATAAGAGCAAAGCACCAAACACGTGGAGTGTATCGCACCCGTATCACACTAACTCTATGATACACTTGCGATACGGCCCCAACACACAACCAAACGCATCCAGGAGGACATGAGCATGTCTAATACCCTAAATATGAATAATACGTATAGTAATTAGATCATCTACGTGTTTGTGTCATAATGTGATATGCACAAGTCTCCGTGTCGGAGGAAAACCCCCCAAAATTAACCCGTTTCGTCAAATTAACGCGATACGACCTATACGTATCCAATTATGGATATGACACTAGTCACAAACAAGCAATCATATGTCAGTTTGATCTATTAGACCAATTAACAAATACCACATGTGCCAATATCGAAAATTTCCCAAAATTGACAACAAAATGCACATAACTTCCACCATAGGTCTCCTATGAACCTAAAACCTTCCTATTGGTAGCCTATGCATGTGGGTTGGTTTCTCAAAGTTAAATATCATATTTAGAGTCTACTAGAAGGGAAAAAACTGAAATGTACCTATTGGGAGATGAATTTCCAATAAAAAGTCCCCAAATGGAATGTAGCTCCTCTCCTTATAGATCTTGGCCTCCTCCTTGTTGCTCCTTGCTTCTTTCTTGTAGATCCTTGATGAAGAAGACTCCAATGAAGAATAGGGAAGGAATTTATGAAAAATTTGGTGGAGGAATGGTGAGGGAATGAAGGAAATTGGAAGAGAAAAAAACTAGATCTAAATGGAATTGGAAATTGAAATGAGGGAGACACTCTCTCTCCTCCTATGGTGGCCGGCCATATACCCCCTCCCTAAGCAAGTATAAAATGTCCTAATTAACCCTTGGGGCCTCTCATGAAGAAATTAATTAGGGAGGGAAGGTTCTAGTCTAATGATTTCACTAATTAATACAACCTTCTAATCCATGGGCCTAATTCATGGGCTCAATCTAAACTCATATGAAATGTTGGTTCATGCATCTAATTAAATAGGTTAGGTTCACTACATAAGTCTAAAATAAATCTATAACTATTAATAAATAAATAGTACAATATTTTAATAAATCATGCATGCATAATATTTAAATACAAATAATCCTAAAATTTAAAATACCCATATTAATTACTAAACTACCCTTGAATGAAAATGTGAGGGTGACAAACCTACCCACCTTAAAAAATTTTTGTCCTCGAAATTAAGGAAAAAACTAACTACCAAAAGCAAACAATACAATGCAAGAAAGAATTATACCTCACGACACGAACAGATATGGATATCGCTCGCGCATCTCGACCTCTCGCTCCCAGGTACTCTCTCAGGACGAGTGATGCCTCCATACGACGCACACCAAAGGAATTATCTGCTTCCTCCGCACCTTCTCTCTTCGATCCAGAATCTCCACTGGCTGCTCTGGATAGCTAAGAGTAGGGCCCACCTCTATCTCCGAGTGATCCAACACATGACTGGGATCTGCAACATACCATCTCAGTTGCGACACGTGAAACACGTTGTGCACTCCCTCCAATGCAGGTGGTAAGTCTAGTTTGTATGCAACTACACCAACCCTCTCAAGAATACTAAAACATCTGATGAATCGCGGACTAAGCTTCCCGCCTCTACCAAAACGATTCGTGCCACGTGTCGGAGAAATCCCCAAGAAAACCAGACCGCCAACCTAGTACAAAATACTACCTTAGCACTTTAACAAAAACAAACAATCAATCACAAGCAATACAAACAAAATCTATACCTCAAACACCAAAGGTCTCCGGTGGCTATCGGCCCAATGCCGCTGCCTGTCCTGTGCCACTCAAAGTCTATCCCTGATAAGCTTTACCTTCTCGACTGCATCCACTACCATCTCTGGTCCCAATAAATCTCTCTCACCAACATCATCCCAGGATAACGGAGTGCGGCATCTCTGTCTATACAATACCTCGAATGGTGATATCTCAATGCTGGCTTGGTAGCTGTTGTTGTATAAAACTCTACCAAGTGAAGGTAATCCTCCCAAGAACCTCCAAGATCCAAAACATAGGTGCGTAGCATGTTCTCGAGAGTCTAAATAGTCTTCTCCGATTGTCCATCAATCTGAGGGTGATAAGCGGTACTGAACTTGAGCTGAGTGGCCAAGCTAGCCTGCAAACTCCTCCAGAAGTGGGACATGAAGTGACTATCCCGATCTGCAACTATGCTCACTGGAATACCGAACAATCTGACAATATGGCGCACATACATCTCTGTGAGCTTCTCCATAGATGTACCCACTTTAAATGGCAGAAAGTGCGCTAATTTGGTGAACCTGTCCACGATGACCCAAATCGCATCTTGACCTCCTAGAGAATGCGGAAATCCTAATACAAAATCCATGGTCACATGCTCCCATTTCCAATCCGGAATGGGTAAAGGCTGAAGCAATCCACCTGGCCTCTATCTCTCCGCCTTTACCTGCTAGCAAAGTAAGCATCTGGATACGAAGCTTGCTACCTCTCGCTTTATACCATACCACAATACATGCTCTCTCATGTCTCTATATATCTTGTTGGCACCTGGATGCATAGAGTACTGAGAATGATGCACCTTCTGCAGAATCTCCTCGTGTAATGCTCCTCTCGGTACACACAATCTGGTACCGTATCGCAATAATCCATCATCTGCGACGATAAAGTCCTCTGTCAGCCCCATCTAAATCTATGCTCTGATGCTCCTCAGAGACTCATCCTCATACTGTCCGACTCTGACCTGGTCTATCAGCTCTGACTGTACCTGAAGTCCCCATATATGTGCTGCGACTCCAGGAACTAGTACCTTAATGCCCAAACTGTCAAGATCGGCCAATAAATATCTGTCTCTCGTCAAGTACATAGCCACGGGATACCTACTCAAGGCATCCGCGACTACGTTGGCCTTCCCTGGATGGTACTACAAGAAAATGTCGAAGTCTTTTATCAGCTCTAACCATCGTTGCTGCCTCATGTTGAGCTCTTTTTTGGTAAACACATACTTCAAGCTCTTATGGTCTATGAAGATCTCCACTCTCTCTCCATACAAGTAGTATTTCCATAATTTGAGAGCAAAGATAACCGCTGCCAACTCCAAGTCATGGGTAGGGTAATTCTTCTCATGCGGGCGTTATTGCCTTGAAGCATAGGCAATCACCTTCCCGTGCTGCTGTAACACACAATCCATACCCTTTCCTCATGCATCACTGTACATGAAAAAATCCTTCTGCTCCTGATGGTAATATCAAGATTGTAGCTGTAGTCAAAACCACCTCTTCAGCTCCTCAAATGCTGACTGACAATCCTCAGTCCAGACGAATTCCACGTCCTTCCTGGTTAGTCTAGTCATCGGCTCTGCAAGTCTGGAAAAGCCCTGAACAATCCTCCGATAGTAGCCCGCCAATCTAAGGAAACTCCTGATCTCTGCTACTAAACTCGGGGTAGACCACGACTCAACTGCTCAAATCTTCTTCGGGGCCACTGAGATTCCATCTCTGGTAATAACATGCCCGAGGAATTCAACCTTATCAAGGAAGAACTCACACTTTGATAACTTGTCATATAGCTTCTCCTCCCTGAGGGTCTCCAGAACTATCCTCAAATGCTGCTCATGCTCCTCTGGGGCCTTCGAATATCATCAATGAAGACTACAATAAACTAATCCAGGTACTAATGAAAGACCTTGTTCATCAGGTTCATGAACATTGTTGGGGCATTAGTCAACCCAAACGACATCACTAAGAACTCGAACTGCCCATAATGAGTCCTGAAAGCTATCTTAGGGATGTCTTCCCTCTTCACTTTCACCTGGTGGTACCCTGACCTCAAGTCTATCTTTAAGAATACCTTCACTCCGCTCAACTGGTCAAACAAGTCATCAAGCTGTGGTAACGGGTATTTGTTCTTGATAGTGAGGTTGTTAAGTGCCCTGTAGTCGATACACATAAGTACCGACCCATCATTCTTTGGTACAAAAAGTACTGGGGCACCCCATGGTGATAAAATAGAACGGATAAAGCCCTTGTCTTGTAACTCATCCACCTGCTTGTTCAACTTGACCAGTTCATTGTGTTTACTCTATAGACATGCTGAGATATCGGCTCTGCGTCTGGCACTAAATCTATAGAGAATTCTATATCTCTGTCCGGTGGCAACCTCGATAACTCCTATGGAAAGACATCCATGAACTCTGTAATTAACGGATGTGGCGGCTCCTGCTCTTCTACCAAAGCTCCATAAAAGTCGCCTTCGCTCTGCTCTACTCCTCTGACAAACTCGAACTCCGTCTCTCCTGGCGTCTGAAATAAAACTCTGCCTCCATGACAATTGATACTAGCTTGATACCTACTCAACTAATCCATCCCGAGTACTATATCGTAACTCGGAAGTGGCATTACGAGTAAACATACGCTCAACTGTCGGCCTCCCAAATAAACTCTCTGGTTCTTACAAACATCACTAACCAGGATAATACCACCCCCGGTCGTGATCTTGTAAGTCCTCGCCAACGGTTCAGACTCAAAATGATTCCTCAAAGCAAAAGATACAGATACAAAGATATGAGAAGCACCGGAATCGAACAAAATATGAGCTGGAAAGGAATCGAGATAAACTGAACTTGAGATGACATCGCCAACTGGCTCCTCCTCCTCAACAGTCAAGCCAAAAGCTTGCCCCTGTCGCTGAGTACCTCTCTGCTGCTGATGCTGGGCAAATTGCTGCTGCTGTGGTGGTAGAGGTCCTCTTTGCTGTAGTCCCGCTGGTGGTCTAGCGGGTGCCCTCTGTGCCTGTCCTCCACCCTGAACTGGACGAGTTGGGACTTTAGGACAAGCCCTAAACTGATGATCTCCCGATCCACAAAATAAGCATTGGCCTAGCCTCATCCTGCATGCATCCCATCCGTGTCCTTTCTTCTTATAGAAAGTACAAGGAACTGCTGTCCTCTGGATCTGATGCATATGTTGTGCCGGCGCTCTAGTTGGCCCGTGATACTGCTGCCTCTGGTGTTGGTAATACCTCTGGTGCTGCTACTGGAAATATTCGCTGGACCCGTATTGGTGCTGGATCCTCCTGTGTCCCTCGTCCTTTTAGAGCTAAGCTCTAAGTCATCCTCGGCTCTCTGCGCCTGTCTGAGAATCTCCTCGAAGGTGGCGGTTGGATCTCCGTTGGTGTAGGATTTAACCTCCCAGTTCAGGCCCTTCATGAACTTCTTGGCTCTGTCTCTAGGGTTCTGCCTCTCAACGAAGCGAACTAGTCGACGATACTCCATCGTATACTCGTCCACTGACATAATTCCCTGGACGAGGTACTGGAACTGGCTCTCCAAAGATGTAAGAGCTACGTCTGGGAAGAACTTTTCCTTGAAAATCTCTTTGAAGGCTTTCCAAGTAAGTCCTAGTACTGCAATCCTGGGGTCTGTCTGGAACCATGTCAATGCAATATCGAACATCATACACCCCGTTGCCTCTATCTATAGTATCTCTGGAATCTGCGCCAGCCGCAGGTTTCGTTCGATGTCCTCGATCCAATCATCCGCATAAAGGATCCCCTCTGAAGTCCTTCGGTCCCATCCTCTTGAAGTCTATGATGGTACGCGACCTCGGTTACTGAGTAATAAACTAAGGTGGTGTCGTTTGTGGCTGGACTGTAGTAGCTCTCTCAACTGCTGCATGTGAGATCTGGTGAGCATTCTCCACGCTCTATCGCAGGACCTCTGACTGACACTGTTGCGCCTCCATCATCTGCTAGAAGAGCGCGAACATCTGCGTCTGATCAACTGCAGGTGGGGGGGTGGAAGATCCTCAGAAACTGTCTGCCCTGTCCTCGGTACTGGAGGTAGAGTACCTCCGAAAGCTGCTGCTGATACCCCGACCTAGACCGGTGAAGCTGACCTCCTGAATGTAGGTGCTGGACCGTCGTCTGAGGGTACTACCCTCAAGGGTGATGAATTGACTGATCGTGCTGTCACGGTACCTGATCGCTGGGAATGCGTCTTCGGCGGCATCCTGAAGATAGATTAAAATAAGGAATCAATATTGAATATGATACGATATCATCAAAGAAGGATAGAACTTTATTCAAAGTAAAGCAATATTCAATAGATAAGGATTGCAAAACGGACTTTGGAATTATTTCCTAGTTGTGATTGAGTAAACTCTCAGCCTAAATCCTATTTTCTAAAGCAGGCTCGTAGTAGTACTCTAAGCGAGCACAACTATAAAATTGTACTACTTGTGAATCTAGACCTGCATGGACCACCACTAAAAATGTGTCACGACCCACACCCGGATATTCGGTCACGAGTACGTGGTTACGCCCAGCCTACGCCGCAGAATCGGCAGTAGAACGCTGTCTGGGTCATTTTTAACTATCTAACATCTCAATAATATAATATGGTACATGTCAATCATCTCAACTCCAAACGGAGGAATAATATGGTATCTCACAAGTATGACTAATCTCAATCATAAAACAAACTAAGAAAAATAAAGCCCGAATGGAATAGCGAAGGAAAGAATAAGATACAATCCACAATCTAAAATAATATACAAATTATGAATCTCCATAAAATAATAGTCTAATACAAGCCAACACAAATAACTAGACCTCCTCGGGCTCTACAACTAAGTCCTCCTGGTCTATAGGAGTATCCTCTATAGGTACGCCGTCCTGCGGCCCGTAGAATGTGGAACACTGCTCTAAAAGCCAATCATCTGGAAAAATATATCCAGTCAGGATTGGAGCAAAGTATATACCTCTGAAAGCAGTTTCAATAACATAATCGAGCATATAAAACAGATAATAGAAATGAAATACAAGATAACTAAACATATGAATAAATGAACAATAGATATACAGGTGATGTACTAGAATATAGATCAACAATATGAATATCTGCAATATGATAAAATAGCTGCAATATAAACAAATGTGCCTCAGAATACAAGTTTATTATATGATCGGTTTGGGTGAACATGATCAGGTAAGACAATTACAAGTAAGGTATGTAACCAGAATGTACACGATATAACAATGGAGCTTTGATCACATAATCAACTCCTACTCTCCCATCGCCAACTAATACCAATGGATCCAATCATGACACGCTACGAACATGAATATGACCACTGAACACGAGCAGTGGGTGTACATGAATATCATAACCACTGAACACGAGCCGTGGGTATACACGAATAAGCACACTGAACACGAGAAGTATGTGAACATGAAATATAAATCAATACCCAATATACAAGATGAAATACATGTACAAGAGTACCCACTGAACACGGTAGGGGATAATATCTCCTGACGGAATCCATGTAATACAAGTCCGTGATATCACTATGTCAGAGACAAGTATACAATTCTAGAACATGAATATATACACTATTATGAATTTAAAACTATCAGAGAAATATAATCGTCTGAATTCCTGAGCAAGATGTGTCTCTCGATGCCCAAGCTGGTGTCAAACAGACCTATATATGGTATGTTGCATCAATACTAGGTTCAAGAATGAAAATAAGTTAATAAGATACAATTCTAGGTCAAAAAGCCATTTCTAGGTCAAACCGATTAAATCTAGGTTGAAAGAGTCTAACACTTGGATACTAAGTCAATGCACTATGAAACTAAACTATACAAGCTAATCTAAGATACTAAAAGACACTCAAAATGTCGTATCCTAATATACGCAAGTTTAATTATATAAAAAATAGTACTTTAGTTATATATTCAAATTAATAATTATAATACTATAACAAAATAATAAATTTGGATACCTTGGCCTTAAACCAATGCGTATCACACTTATCTCGATACCCAAACTCAATACCTTGGGTATCGACCCAATACCTTGGTATTACCTTGGTATCACGAGGAAATCCAAAATCTCTACATATAGCTAATATATAAATATAAAACCTCAAACCAAAATACTATCTATTAGATAACATATACTAACTACTATAATAGATATCAATATAATACATACCCACTAATTACCATACAATATCAACTAATACAACTATATATTTATATATGTAGCTAACTATTTACTAACATACTAACATATATATACTTACACTAATATACATAGATACTAACTAGCTATTACCAAATCCACTATATAACATATATATATATATAGCATATATAACTAATTAATAGCTATCCTTGACACTAAACTAACCTACTGACTGATACATTGATACCTGACTGAACCTCACTGATACCTGAACTGTGAAGACACTGATACCCAGTGTTGCTAATACTAAAACTGAAATGTGCAGACACTGATACTGCACACACTAGCTGTGTACATACAGTATTCTTACTACTGCAGGCCTCTTCATAGTTGTGCATATTGATGCATACTGAATTCTCCATGTGTACACGAACTGCACTGCCATGCCTCCAGTTGACACTGCAGATAGAGCTGCAAGTAGTATGGCTGTGCACACACAGTGCTGATAGGTTACTGGGCCTCAAGACTATAGTGACTCCCTGCAGTTGGCTGTGCCTCCCTAGCTGCTGATCAAGAGGAAGCTGCTCCCTTCATGCTGTGCCTCGACTGAACTGATACCTCCTGCTGGATGCACTGGAAAGCACACTGTTTCCTTGTTCCCAGTATTGAAACTACCCACTGGTACAGTGCTGACCCTATATGAACAATGCTGTGCTCCAACCATGCCCCTTGCTTCTTTATGCAACTCTCTCTCTCTCTCTCTCTCTCTCTCTCTCTCTCTCACACACACACACACACACACACACACACACACACACACACACACACAAACACTCTCATAACACAAATATAAACCACCAACATAAACTGCTATATATGTATCTATCCACACATATATATACATACATCTATAAGTATATAAATCCCTATTTATATGTATAGATACATATAACATCTCTTAAACATATCAATCTATATATGTGTATATATATATACACTCTTTATAACACAAACACACATATGCATATATACATATAAACACTAACACACACACACACACACACACACACACACAAAAACATATATATATATACATATATATATATATATATATATATATATATATATATATATATATAACTATATATATATATATATATATATATATATATATATATATATATATATATATATATATATATATATATATATATAACTATATACACTATATACACTATATACACTATTATATACACACATATAGACACACACATATACACTTAACTATATACATATTCATATACATATATATATATATATTATATAAAATATCATATAGATATATATATACACATGTACATATAGGATTAAGAGCAAAGCACAAAACACGTGGAGTGCATCGTACCCGTATCACACTAACCCTATGATACACTTGCAATACGGCTCCAACACACAACCAAACGTATCCCGGAGGACACAAACAAGTCTAATACACTAAATATGAACAATACGTATAGTAATTAGATCATCTACGTGTCCGTGTTATAATATGATATGCACAAGTCCCCGTGTCAGAGAAAAACCACCCAAAATTAACCTGTTTCGTCAAATTGACGAGATACGGCCTACACGTATCCAATTATGGATACGACACTAGTCATAAACAAGTAATCATATGTCAATTTGATCTATTAGACCAATTGACAAACACTGCATATGTCAATCTCGAAATTCTCCCAAAATTGACACCAAAATGTATATAACTTCCACCATAGGTCTCCTATGAACCTAAAACTAATTCCTATGGGTAGCCTATGCATGTGGGTTGGTTCCTCATGGTTAAATCTTAAATTTAGAGTCTACTAGAAGGGGAGAAACTGAAATGTACCTATTGGGAGATGGATTTCCAATAAAAAGTCCTTAAAAGAAATGTAGCTCATTTCCTTGTAGATCTTAGCCTCCTCCTTGTTGCTCCTTGCTTCCTTCTTGTAGATCCTTGATATAGAAGCCTCCAATGAAGAATAGGGAAGGAATTTGTGAAGAAATTAGTGGAGGAATAGTGAGGGAATGAAGGAAATTGGAAGAGGGAAAAACTAGATCTAAATGGAATTAAAAATTGAAATGAGGGAGACACTCTCTCTCTTCCTATGGTGGCCGGCCATATACCCCCTCCCCAAGCAAGTATAAAATGTCCTAATTACCCCCTTGGGGCCTCTCATGAAGAAATTAATTAGGGAGGGAAGGTTCTAGTCTAATGGTTTCACTAATTAATACAACCTCCTAATCCATGGGCCTAATTCATGGGCTCAATCTAAACTCATATAAAATGTTGGTTTATGCATCTAATTAAATAGGTTAGGTCCAATACACAAGTCTAAAATAAATCTACAACTAACAATAAATAAATAATATAATAATTTAATAAATCATGCATACACAATATTTAAATACAAATAATCCTAAAATTTAAAATACCCATGTCAATTACTAAACTACCCTTGAATAAAAATATGAGGGTGACACATAACCTCTAGCTAGTACAACGAGTCATAATAATATCTTTATAATATAAAAGTCTCATATCTCAAATCCTACAAGCCAATACATAATTGCCATGAATAACACAGGAAAGATTTTGTCACATAAATAGTATCAAATGTCCTATGGTATGACGTACTTGGTAAAGCAAGCACGTAAAAATATATAGGATCGTGGTATCAACTCTCTATGTAACGTTACACGACTCCGCGTACGGCGTCAATACACGAATCTTGTTCAAACGCTAAGCAACGTCTCACGGTCCTAGGTTGAGCAGGCACATCACAAGAATGTATAAAATGAAACACAAGTCGATAATATAATATGATTTACTGTAAGTTGGCAAGGTACACTTGACTGGGTTCTAAACTCAGTCAACTACTCCTGTAAAAGTGGAATCTCCATGTATGCCTCTGAATGCTAAAATAAACATCACCATTATTCTCAGAATACTTGAAATAGCTAGAATTGACTACCCATAAGTCCAATTTGGACACAGGATAGAATTGACAGTTTTGGGTTAAAGCGGGGTCTACCTATGGCCCACTTCGTACCAAAAATATGTCCGAGACAAAATTCTCCAAATTTGTCAAACTTAGTGTCTACGAGTCCAGAATGACGATATGAAATCAACGAAATATCCAGAACTGGATTTCGATGATCCGGTCACGAAATCGCCCGTCAAGTGGAACCGTAGGGCCCACGAAACGACGTTTCGTCAACGTTCTTAGAATCAAACCAAACTTGGGTCACAGGACTAGCGTAACACTAAGAATCCAATGACGTAAGTTTTTTTTGCGAAACGACAAGTACACACGAAGTTATGACATGTGTCAGAATAGGCCAATACAATGTCTTTCGACGGATACTCATTAATTTTGGTGTGCATGCACATCCAAATCATGTTTCACAAAATCTCACACGTCTGCGTTGATCTTATGCGCCTTTTGGTACAATTCTCACACGACGAAGTTGTCTCGTTTAGCGGGACACACCCCTTATCGAGAAAATTCAAGTTTAAGAAACCAAGTTTTGACGAATTTCAACAGTAAATAAATCACAACATACAACAAATTAAAAGAAAGTGTTTAAAGGGATTAAAACTAGGTTATATTGTCTAAATTACTGTTCAAGTAGAATTTAAAAATATTAACTAGGTTAGAAGTAAATTAGACACGAAATTGGGAGTTTGGAACAGTTTCTAATCTACAAACTGGGTCATTTTTTTTCCTTTTTTGTGTCACGAATTATGATTGACACAAAACACGATAGATTAAACTAATTACATAGGGTTCAAGGGGGTCATGTGGTCTTCACGTAGGATTCGATGGGTCGATATTAGGTTTATTATGCAGGAAGATACAGGGGCGAGAAGAAGAGTATCTCGTGATCGTTGTTGCTCCTGATTTGGGCGGCTGCTCGGAGGCGTGCGGCGATCGACGGTGGCAGTTATAGAAGCATAAAATACGCTGGAGAGTTGTACGCATATTATACAGTCAAAACCCCCAACATGCATGAAGCCGACGTAAAGCAACACTTCAAGGCTATGTGGCGTAAAATATGGCTTCAGAACTGCTCGCGTAAAACAGAGCTTCAGAGCTGTTTGGCATATCATAGAGCTTCAGAGCTGCCCGCGTAAAGCAGCACTTCAAGGCTGTTTTGGCATAAAAGGTTGCTACACCTTCCTCCGGCGTAAAATACGTTTGTTTTTAATGCAAACGTAAAGTCATACGTGGAACTCTTCATATTCCTCGGATGAATCTGTCAGACAAAATAGTAAACCTGACTCCTGACAAAAGTACTGCACGACGATCGAGAGGACGACTGTGATGATAATTTTGTACAGAGACCCAGACTATCGTTTAGTGACGTATCCTTGATACAAGTTATTTTTACGCATTCAAGGAATACGCTGCCTATTCTATACAGGCAGAGATGAGTTTTTACGCTCAAAGATAAGACAAAATCCAACGCCACGTCAAAAGCTATCACGCTCCAGTCCCAAAATACCGAGGGACTAGCCACGTGGCAATGGTCAGCAGCACACACCGATGGACAAACCCAATTTAATGGATCCATAGGGGCGTACTTAAGCTGTAATACAACAATATGGGTCTAGATATACTAATCTCATCCACAGAAATGAATATAACAATATCAGAATCATAAAGCAAGATCAATCTTAATAAAATATAAACTCAGGAAATAACCCGATAATGAGTTTGATACATCTGTCAAGATACAAGAATAAAGATAACCACAACAAATACTGAGTATGGATAAAGCCTATACTCAGTAGATACCCGCAGAGATCACTCGTCTACTGGATCTGGTACTGCTCCGGTGTCTGCACCTGTTCCTGCTTCTGCTAATGCTCCGGTCCCGCACACCTCGGGATAGATCTCGTCTGCCATCCTGGGGACATATTCCGGATCCAGGTCCTCAGGGGACATAGTAAGGTACAAAATAACTCAAGCCATAATAATGCAGTGCAGAAAATAAATGAGTAAATATGGTAATACTAAATAACCAGCTAAGTGAAATGCAAGATGAGAGCACCACTAAAACTCAGGCTGAAACCACTACAAGCTCTGTGTCGGGGAGCCGGTAGCAGTAATATCACTAGTAGAGTGCCTAGCTCCGATATAGAGTCTGAGGCCTCACAATAAATATAATAATAAATATAACACTAGTAGAGTGCCTAGCTCTGATGCAGAGTCTAAGGCCTCACCATAATAAATATATATAAATCAGCCTGTAGCCTGTGTGTCTCTCCCCATCCAATGTAATCACACGTCTCATATCCATGACACGCAAGATCAATATTAATGCAACAAGTCATATAATGTCTATGAATATAATGTCTATGTCATAAAACCTGTATCCTATACAGAATCACCATGAATATCTCAGGAAGATTCTGTCTCATAAATAGTGTCAAGTGTCCTGGGTTATGATGTACTTGATAAGACAAGTACGAGAATGTAAAGGGTCACGATATCCATCTCTAGGTGACGTTACACAACTCCGCGTACGGTGTTGGCACCCGACTATTGATCGGACGCTAAGTGAGTCACACGGTCCTAGGTCAAGCATGCACAACAATCACAAGAATAAGAGAATAACATGAATCAATATACTGCAATTATGGCAAGGTACACTTGCTTGTGGTTCTGGCTCCAATTGTAGCTCTGGTCTCAGTGTGAAATGCAGGTACTACTCCGGTTGCTGAAATAAATATCACCATTAGATTTAGAAAATATCAAATAGCTAGAAACGCCTATCCTTGAGTCTAATTTGGACACAGGGGCAAAAATTACAGTTTCGGGCCAAAGTGGGGTCCACTAGTAGGCCGCTTTGCACCAAAAAATGTGTCAGGATCAATGGTCTCCAAATTCGTCAAACTCAGTGTCAACAAGTCAGGAACGATGATACGAACCCAACGGAACTTCCAGAACCAGATTTCGTTGAGTCGATCACAAAATAGCTCGTCCAGTGGAGTCGCGGGGCCCACGATACGCGATTTTGTCAACGTTCTCAGAATCGAACCAAACTTGGGTCACAGGACCAACGTATTACTACGAGTCCGGTGGCACAAGTTTTGTTTAGATCCGACGTGTGTACACAAAGTTATAACATGTTCCAGAATAGGCGGATACGCGGTGTTGTCGGCGGATACGCATTGATTCCGGTGTGCACGCACATCAAAATCAACTTCTGCGAAATCCTGTACGTCCGTACTAATGGCGCGCATGTTTCTGTAAAGACCGCGTGCGACCAAGTCATCCCATTTGGCGGGGCACACTGAGTTCCGGGGTGAAACAAGGCATTGGTTTTCCTGTTTTTGGATCACGGTTCGCGATCGCCACAGGACGCGACGCATCGAGCGGGTTGCACGGGCATCGGGGGGGGGGGGTCACACAATCTACGCGTCACAACTGACGGAATAGAAAATGGGGCAACAAAGAGAGAGAACGGGTTACCTGAACATGGCTCCGTGGAACATGAAATTCCCGTGTCCGGGTCCTATGTCCGGGTCCTGTGTCCGTGTTCGCTGTGTCCGTCTAGGTTTTAGGTTAAGGGTTTATGCTCGATGTCGGGGTCGTCGATCAGCGGGACGGTCGGAGTTCTACGAGGCTGCGCGGGGCTGGGCGGAGGAGGAGGAGAAGGGAAGGCGGGTGACGGTGGAGCGGGGGAAGTCGAAGAAGACGGTGGGGGCTGGTCGAGGAGATGGCAGAGGCGAGCGGGTCGAGGGGAGAAGATGGGCGGTGGCAGTCGAGGGAAGAGATGAGGAGAGGGGCGGAGGAAGGTGGTGGGGAAGTCTAGGGATCAGGTGAGGGCGATAGGGGGTGCTCGGCTGGGCTAGGGCGGCGGGTCCTGGCCGAGCGGGGAGAGGAAAAGGGGATGATGGAGGTGCTCGGCTGGCTACGGGGTGTGTCCGGGCGAAGGATGGCTGAGGGGAGGTTCATCGTCGAGAGGGGAGAGGTGTTTAGGGTTTCGGCAATGGCGGAGGGGGAATTTATATAGGGACAGCCGCTTGCCGGAACAGTAATTCTGCTCGAATTTAGATTTAGGGTTTCGGTTAGGATTTGGGTTACGGGTCCGGGTCCGCGGGTCGGGTTCAACATGAATCCGGTCCGACCCGATAGTGTTTAAGTACGGGTTTGGGTCTGCGGGTTTCGTGTCGGGTTTAGATCCGACCCGACCCGATAAGGTTGGGTTTGGTTCAGTTGAACCGGGTCTGGGTTGGTTTGGGTTGGTTTGGTTCGATTGAACCGGGTTTATTTCTAGGGTTTAATTATGACTTAGTTTTTAGGGCTTTAAAAATGTTTCCGGAGTCCAATAAATTCACAGAAAATTACCCTATGTCTAGTTTTCCATTTTATACCCAAAAATATTATTTTTATAATATTTTAATATTAATTAACATTCTTTAAAAAATCATTTTATTTCAAAAATACCTAGGTTTTAATTAGTTAAAATACCAGAAAAATTCTAGAAAATTATATTTAAAAAAATTTAAAAAATCAGGGGGTTTACAATCTACCCAACTTATAAAAATTTCGTTCTCGAAATTAAAATAGGGTAGGGTCTCTCTATCAAATCTCACTTGATTACAGTATAAAGAATTCCTCTCAAGTGAGCATTACGGTCTCTACCCAACTTAGAATTTACCCATCTATCATCTAAGGCTATAAGTCTAAGAAAGCTATGCCCCAAATCATGTTATTGAATCCTCAAAGTTTTTAACACCAGCCATATCATCTATGATATGCCCTTAATCATGTTATAAAGGGTCATCAAACAATGCGACCGTCCTGTAGGGTATATCTAGTACTGTCTATATATCAAACTTATACCAAGCACGAGGTTTCGTCTTTCCGAAATAAGGGAAGACGGAGATCAATAATAAAGAGTTCAATGGAGAGGTAGTAGAATAGAAGTATCGGGGTCAAGGCGTTTTAAAGAATTCAAATAGGAATTGTCAAAGCAGTTGTGGATTGAAATCCTATTTTTTGGTAATCCCTTGTTCGCATGCTCGTATTAGTACAGTTATATAACCGATACGATATGTCAGACATGTCTAGGGCAAGTATATTTGTCTACTAATCACTACATATCCCAATCCACGTAAAGTAGTATTACGAAGGGCGAATCAAGCGTACTAAGGTTAGCTAGACCTTAATACACTGATTCTGAAATGTATTAGTGTACGCGTCCAATAATACATATGTCGTGAACAAGCTTGATAAAAGAATGAGCTTGTAAAACTAGGCTGTAACAGCAGCATAAGTCAAGGTAGTACAAAATATAAGTACGCTAGATGATGATGAGGGAAGGTACAAATTAATTCAAGTTCACAAGCAAAACAACAAAAATAAGACTCTACAGTCTCTCTAGTTGTCATACTACTCCTTATCTTAGCCACTAATCGACCAAATAGGGGTACGGGTCTCTAATTTCTACAGTCTGAATAAACACTATCTTCTTATACAAGTCTAAAGTTGTGTCATCCTAGTTTACTTCATCAATGGGTCAATAGGGCCAGGTGGTACTATGTTGTGAGGCATACTACCCAACTTAAAACAATAATTAATACTGAAATCGTCTTAAGGATACCGTGAAAACTCTTGTTAAGGACTACTAGAAGGGGTCTTGGTACCTATTAGGGTATCCTCCTATATTACATAGGTCATGGCCGTCAAGGGTAAGGGATCTAACTTGTATCGAGGTGGGGGTACTAATTACGTGACTTAAAGCTAAGGGGTAATCATTAGGTCATAATCTACAATAATAACTTAAACTGTCAAGTTCTAATTACCAATCACATAGTAAAAATTTTAGAGTAACAACCAAAATAAACAATAAGAGGCGCACAGAAATTAAAGCAGGATGCAAGTCAAGAAATTAATTCGAATCTGATATAGATGTCAAGAATGATTCAAGCAAGTGGATGAGATCCAAAAACTTATACTATTCTTATTGCAGGCTTGCTCGGTCCCTAAGTTGAAACCGAACAATTTAGTCGTTGACCTGCATGGGCCACCACAATAACCATGTCACGCCCCAGTCCCAAAATACCGAGGGACTAGCCACGTGGCAATGGCCAGCAGCACACACCGATGGACAAACCTAATTTAATGGATCCATCGGGGCGTACTTAAGCTGTAATACAATAATATGGGTCTAGATATACTAATCTCATCCACAGAAATAAATATAACAATATCAGAATCATAAAGCAAGATCAATCTCAATAAAATATAAACTCGAGAAATAACCCGATAATGAGTTTGATACATCTGTCAAGATACAAGAATATAGATAACCACAGCAAATACTGAGTATGGATAAAGCCTATACTCAGTAGATACCCGCAGAGATCACTCGTCTACTGGATCTGGTACTGCTCCGGTGTCTGCACCTGTTCCTGCTTCTGCTAATGCTCCGGTCCCGCACACCTCGGGATAGATCTCGTCTGCCATCCTGGGGACATAGTCCGGATCCAGGTCCTCAGGGGACATAGCAAGGTACAAAATAACTCAAGCCATAATAATGCAGTGCAGAAAATAAATGAGTAAATATGGTAATACTAAATAACCAGCTAAGTGAAATGCAAGATGAGAGCACCACTAAAACTCAGGCTGAAACCACTACAAGCTCTGTGTCGGGGAGCCGGTAGCAGTAATATCACTAGTAGAGTGCCTAGCTCCGATATAGAGTCTGAGGCCTCACAATAAATATAATAATAAATATAACACTAGTAGAGTGCCTAGCTCTGATGCAGAGTCTAAGGCCTCACCATAATAAATATATATAAATCAGCCTGTAGCCTGTTTGTCTCTCCCCACCTAATGTAATCACACGTCTCATGTCCATGACACGCAAGATCAATACTAATGCAGCAAGTCATATAATGTCTATGAATATAATGTCTATGTCATAAAACCTGTATCCTATACAGAATCACCATGAATATCTCAGAAAGATTCTGTCTCATGAATAGTGTCAAGTGTCCTGGATTATGATGTACTTGATAAGACAAGTACGAGAACGTAAAGGGTCACGATATCCATCTCTAGGTGACGTTACACAACTCCGTGTAAGGTGTTGGCACCCGACTATTGATCAGACGCTAAGTAAGTCACATGGTCCTAGGTCAAGCATGCACAACAATCACAAGAATAAGAGAATAACATGAATCAATATACTGCAATTATGGTAAGGTATACTTGCCTGTGGTTCTGGCTCCAATTGTGTACGAACCCAACAGAACTTCCAGAACCGGATTCCGATGAGCCGATCACTAAATCGCCCGTCAAGTGGAGCCGTGGGGCCCACGATACGCGATTTTGTCAACGTTCTCAGAATCGAACCAAACTTGGGTCACAGGACCAGCGTATTACTACGAGTCCGATGGCGCAAGTTTTGTTTCGATCCGACGTATGTACACAAAATTACAACGTGTTCTAGAATAGGCAGATACGGGGCGTTGTCGACGGATACACGTTGATTCCGGTGTGCACGCACATACAAATCAACTTCTGCAAAATTCCGTACGTCCGTACCAACGGCACGCACGTTTCGGTAAAGATCGCGTGCGACTAAGTCGTCCCGTTTGGCGGGGCGCACTCAGTTCCGGGGTGAAACAAGGCATTGGTTTTCTTGTTTTTGGATCGCGGTTCACGATCGCCACAGGACGCGACGCACTGAGCGGGTTGGACGGGCATCGAGGGGGTCACACAGTCTACGCGTCACAACTGACGGAATGGAAAATGGGGCAACGAAGAGAGAGAACGGGTTACCTGAACATAGCTACGTAGAACATAAAATTCCCGTGTCCGGGTCCTGTGTCCGGGTCCTGTGTCCGTGTCCGCTGTGTCCGTCTAGGTTTTAGGGTTAGGGTTTTTGCTCGATGTCGAGGTCGTCGGTCAGCGGGACGACGGGAGTTCGGCGAGGCTGCGCGGGGCTGGGCGGAGGAGGAGGAGAAGGGAAGGCGGGTGACGGTGGAGCGGGGGAAGTCGAAGAAGACGGTGGGGGCTAGTCGAGGAGATGGCGGAGGCGAGCGGGTCGAGGGGAGAAGACGGGCGGTGGAAGTCGAGGGAAGAGGTGAGGAGAGGGGAGGAGGAAGGTGGTGGGGAAGTCTAGGGTTCAGGTGAGGGCGATAGGGGGTGCTCGGCTGGGCTAGGGCGGCGGGTCCTGGTCGAGCGGGGAGAGGAAGAGGGGATGATGGAGGTGCTCGGCTGGCTATGTAACGCCCCGCTCCGCGCCGGCGTTATGTATCAAGGTGAGTGGGCAGAACTTCGTTCTCTGATTCTTGCACGCCTTAATAATAACCTGAGTTTTTGCTTGCAATGTTTTCTTAAGAGAATGATAGAACCTGCCTTGCATGTTAATGAACGAACTCACCTAGCTTGTCTTTGAAATAATGCCTTCTTAACGAGAATCCTGAATCTCCTGCTTAGAGTGCATGAACATGTTCACTATCGTCTATGCTTCGAGAGAACCATACTGTGCCTGAACGTGTTCAAGTGATAAGTCGGATCGCCCCGCAACAACGATATCTGTTCTGATGGTTCGTCTCGTCTGCATACTAGAGTTTATTTGATAGTGTTTCATGCATTCGCACGCGGTCGGACAATGGCTATTGGTGGAGAGCTGAACTGCATGTGTCCCGGCTGCTACCATGATAGTGCAAAGCAACCATGAGTCACAGCTGCCTCTAGCATCAGATAAAAGAGTCATTGGTATGCTGGACTAACCGCTACCGATCCTGAATACTCGGGGACCGCCCTGCATATAGCTAAGTCATTGTGTTGGCTTGGATAGTGACTGCCCCTAAGAATGTGCATCGTGTGTCTAGCTTTGCATCAGACCCTCGAGTCGCACGAGACACGCTGCGCACACCCTGGAACATAAACGGTTTGCTTGCTTGCATATTCAATATGAAACTCTGTTTCCAAACATGTTTCTAAACAAGTAAATCGACTATGCTAGAACTGCATGAAACGAACCTAGGTAAAACTAGAAAGATCACTAGTAATGTAATGTTTTATAACATGATTACTTAGTGCCTGTTTGAGTGAATGCTTGTTTCTGTTCAGTTGATTTATCTCACCAGTACTTGTATAAAGTGCTGACCCACCAACAGTTTACTTGTTCGCAGGTACTGGATCGTCAGAGGAAGCGATAGGCATGCCACAGTCCCGAAGACCCGGAATCCTGGTTTCGATTGATGCCCCGAGAATGCTATCGTATAAGGGGGCATAATGTATGGAACGAACGTGTGCCTTTGCTAAAGGAAACCCAAGTTGCCTCGATTGTCCCGAACACTCAGTTGGCTAATGCATTGCATTGCAACAAGTCCCTTTCCGCTGCTAACTCGATTGATGCGATGATAGCCAACTATCAACTTAAACGATTGGCCTTACACGGGCGCAACCCCAGGCCCGTGCGGCATCACGTCCCCCGAAAGCTCGAACAGGCCATTCGCTTGGCTCCTTTCCTCCCTCGCACTCGCGGGACGGGCGCGGTGATTCGCGTCCGACGCGCCGAGGCACGGTGATACGTGCCCGGTTCGTTGATTCCCGGCCGCACGGGGCGTGGCAGGGCGGAGCGGCGGCCCGGGCGGGGCCTGGGCGTGACAGGCTACTGGGTGTGTCCGGGCGGAGGATGGCTGAGGGGAGGTTCATCGTCGAGAGGGGAGAGGTATTTAGGGTTTCGTCAACGGCGGAGGGTGAATTTATATAGGGACAACCGCTTACCGGAACAGTAATTCCGCTCGGATTTAGATTTAGGGTTTCGGTTAGGATTTGGGTTACGGCTCCGGGTCCGCGGATCGGGTTCAACATGAATCCGGCCCGACCCGATAGTGTTTAAGTACGGGTTTGGGTCTGCAGGTTTCGGGTCGGGTTTAGATCCGACCCAACCCGATAAGTTTGGGTTTGGTTCAGTTGAACCGGGTCTGGGTTGGTTTGGGTTGGTTTGGGTCGATTGAACCGGGTTTATTTCTAGGGTTTAATTACGACTTGGTTTTTAGGGCTTTAAAAATGCTTCCGGAGTCCAATAAATTCACAGAAAATTACCATACGTCTAGTTTTCTATTTTATACCCGAAAATATTATTTTTATAATATTTTAATATTAATTAACATCCTTTAAAAAATCATTTTATTTCAAAAAAACCTAGGTTTTAATTAGTTAAAATACCAAAAAAATTCTAGAAAATTGTATTTAAAATTTTTTTAAAAAATCAGGGGGTTTACAAAAGTTGTTTCCCTTACAGGGCTTGAGGCATATCTCGATATTTAATGCATGAGATTGAGGCATATCTCTGCATTAAATGCACGAGATCTGGTTCTATTTCTTTTTAAATGACTGGGAGAGTTAAAACTAGGGCTAATATGCTTACATCACCATCCTTGTATTTTACT
This sequence comes from Iris macrosiphon, assembly GCA_036927795.1. Taxonomy (NCBI): domain Eukaryota; kingdom Viridiplantae; phylum Streptophyta; class Magnoliopsida; order Asparagales; family Iridaceae; genus Iris; species Iris macrosiphon. Next base: position 84,386,567 of record JAYESA010000001.1, on the reverse strand, counting down.
CCAACCAGGCTATTTTCAACTATAGAAGTACGCCGTATGCTATCTCCTCGAAATACGCCAACTCAGGCCATATTTGCAAAGGTACGTAATAAGGCTATTTGGCCCAGAATATGCTCAAGACCTCAGTCAGGAAGGATAACTGGCTACTTTTACGCTATTTATCTATTATTCATGCAGCATCAAGTTTTATGTAGAATTTGGCTTTTACGCCAACAAAACAGCTATTTAGCTTTTACGCCAACAAGACAGCTATTTGGCTTTTACCAACAAGACAGCTATTTGGCTTTTACGCCAACAAGACAACTATTTGGCTTTTACGTCAATGAGACAGTTATTTGGCTTTTTATGCCAACCATCTTTACGCGAGGGGCAGTTACCTACGTGGCTTGCATGCCATGATCTTCGAGAAGCAGTTATATATATTACCTCATAATGGGACACGTGTCATACGCGAATTCAGGATTAATTGTACTTTTTTTTCCTAGAATCATTTTTATTGTACTTAACATCCTCGTATAGGATTAATTGTACTATTTTTCTTTTTTGTAAATGAAGAAAGGATTTCGTATAAACCTAGTTTCATTCTTTTGTTTATCATCAAACACAAGATGGCGACTCTGCTGGGGACTACTTTCTCATCTGACGAGAAAGCAATTGCTCAATACGATGATGTATCCATCGAATCGACGAAGAAGACTTTGGTTGTCCAATTTGACCAATCTGCTTATAAAGACATGCTTCGTGCAGGGGGTAGCTCTCGTTCCCCCTCTATCCAGAACAACAGGAAGCTGCATAAAGTTTGGATGCCTAAGACATCCTCTACCCTTCCTACAAGCTCTCCTCCTCTGATCAACAAGGTTGTGACAACACAGCCTTCGCGCTCTGTGCGTAAAAATATTTCTCCCGTCTGTGACGTGGCAGACAAAACTTCTGGCAATGCCTCAGTGCCAATCCAGAAGTCTAGAATGCGCCCTGCGCGTAAAACTTCGTCTTCCGTCTGTGACGTGGTAGACAAAACTTCTGGAAAAGCCTCAATGCCAATCCAGAAGTCTAGAACGCGCCCTGCGCGTAAAACTTCGTCTCCCGTCTGTGACTGTCACTACCACATTTTAGGAAAAAGAGTATTTTAGTAATTTCTTATTTAAATAAATATTGTGCATGGTAAATAATTTTTGTTGTATTATTTAATTTTTGTTAGATGTTATTTAATTATTTTGGACTTATTTTAGTGGACCCAACTAGTTTAGTTTGGACCCATGGACCAACATGAATTAAATAGTTAGACTTGGCCCATTTAGAAAGCCCATGGTTAAGGAGATCGATTAAATTAATTAAGTGATTAGATTAGAAGCTTCCTTCCTTAATTATTTCTTCATGAGAGGCCCCAAGGGGTACATTGGACATTTTATAATTGCTTGGGGAAGGGGGCATGGCCGGCCTATATTAGAGGGGGGGAAATTTCTCTCTCCTCTCATTCTCATTTCCAATCTAGATCTAGAATTTCCAACTACCAAATTCCCTCCATTTCCATTCCAATTTTCCACCAAATTCATTCCAAATTCTTCCCAATTCACCATTAGAAAGTTGTGAAGCAAGGATCTAGAAGGAGGAAGCAAGGATCTACAAAGAGGAGCAAGGATCTACAATTTGAAAGCAAGTTCATCTCAATTGGAGGTTTCATTGGGAATCCATCTCCCAATAGGTATAATTCAGTTTTTCCCATTAAAATAGCTTCTAAATCTGAGATTTAATCATGTAAAATCAACCTATATGTATGTACTACCCATAGGACTTTGTTTTGTGTTCATAGGAGACCCATGAAGAAAGTTATGGTGCTTTTTGTGTCAATTTTGTTGGAATTCCGAATTTATATTTTGTTGTGTGTGTCAATTGATCCTATAGATCAATTGGGCATGTTCTTATGTGTTTGGGGCTTGTGTCGTGTCAATATTTGGGTACATGTGGTTCGTATCCCAACTATTTGGTGATACGTGTCATTTTGGGGGTTTTCCTCCGACACGGGGCTTTGAACATGTCGTATTTTGACACGGACACATAGATCTACTTTTGACACTTTGATTTGTTCATAAATATTATTTGTGACTTGTTTGTGTCCTTCGGGGTGCAATTGGTTGTGTGTTAGACTCGTTTCACATGCGTATCCTAGATCTAGTGGGATACGGTGTGAAACTTTCCAATTTGGTGTGTTTATGTGTAGATCTAATTATTTATGTTTTAAATTCTTTATTTATAATTAGTAAATATATATAGATATTATATATTTATTTTAGTGTATTTATTATGGTATTTATTGTAGCATAGATCTATATATTTCTATGTGTTCTAATGTGGTGTATAAATATATGTGTGTAGCTTTCTTGCATGCAATTATATATGTACTTATGTTAATAAAATAATTTATACATAAATGTTTATAAAATATATTTATGTGTTTAAATGTGTAATTATATTATTTATAATTATTATATAATTATTTGTATATTAATGAATATATTTTTCTGTGTGCTTCTAGCCATGTAAAATACATACATTAATATGTGCATGTGTTATGTAACTATTGATATTTAATTATGTAAGTTTATATGTATATATATATATATATATATATATATATATATATATATATATATATATATATATATATATATATATATATATATATAAGTATATAGTTATTAAATTGTTTTATATATATATATATATTTTGATTTATATATCTTATATATATATGTGCTTTTGTGAGGTATAATACTAGTAGTAATATATTATATTATTTGTATAAATATTGGTTTGTATATACTTTATATTAGAGTGTATATTATTTATACTTTGTGTGGGTATCATTTGGGATCTAATTTTGATTCCTAAATTGTTGTATTTTATTTCCATATTATTTTATATAGAGGTCTTGTGAGGTTGACCTTGGTTTGACCATGTTTGACTTTAGAGTTGACCATAGTTGACTTTTGACTTAGAATTTATTTATTGACCTAGAAGTTGACTAGTTTGACTTGTTCTCTTTCCGGGACCTTGTTTTAATGTGGTATTCCATATCTAGGTCTTCGAGGCACCGAGTCAGACATCTGTGAGACTTTTTATTTGGACTTCAGGCGAGTACATTCTCTGATAGTTTCTCATTTATGATATCCTCTATGTTCGTTGTATCTAGTGTAGATATACATGTTTCTCTTGACACTATGGTTACACGGATTGGTATATCCGGATCTCGTCATGAGATATTATTCCTTGGTATATGGTGTATATGGTGCAAGTATTGTTTCATTGGTTATCTTGTACATGTACAGACACCGATTTTTGGGAGGAGTCGCTCTCTTCTTGGGGAATCTAGTGCCATAGCATACCGTGGTTGGATCTACTATACCAGTTGGGGGTGGGGAGTATTAGTATAGATATGTGATCAAATCCCTATTGAATAAAGTATTGGTAAGCGAATAGTGTTGATCATGCACCGCACGTATGATTAGCCAGGCCACATTGTATCTTGCCCATGCCGATCACATGTTAAGCTAGTACTCACACACTTAGTCATTAGTATTATTGTTTCATTGGCATATTGTTCATTATTGTATTTCTTTCCAGTATTTCCTTATTGTCTATATATCTCTTGTATCTATTTTGTGCATCTTGTTTATCCACAGCTATTTACTGTTACATAGTTTTTATTATGGATTAGAACTGCTGTTAGAGATGTACTCTGCTCCTTTCCTGACTGGATATATTTTTCCAGATGACACTGAGGAGTACCCTACCTATTATGGACCCCAGGATGTTGTGGGTTTAGATTCGGAGACCCTAGCTCAAGAGGGACTTATCCCAACTGAGACAGTTGACCCTGGAGTGTAGCTTTGTAGTATGGTATTATTCTTTTGTACTGGATTTCTCTCCAGCTTATTTTTGTTACTCTTCAGACTCATTGATGTATTATTTTAAACTCATGAGTTGTATTGTGACTATTCTATTCTTTATCTGATTTGTGCTCATTCTATCTTAGTTCTGTGATTGAGTATTCTATCATGATTGGTGGTTCATTACTTTAGATAGACTATCTAGACAGCGTTCTACCGCCGATTCTGCGGCGTAGGCTGGGCGTTGTTTCCGACTAGTATCCTTACATCGGGTACGGGTCGTGACACGTTTTTGGTGGTGGCCCATGCAGGTCTAGCTTCACAAGTATGTGATGTCGTGGTAGTGCAACAACTTAGTTGTACTACTGCGAGCCTGCGATAGGATATAGGATATAGGCTGAGATACTCAATCACATCTAGGAAAATTCTTTTGATTCAACTATTCTCCTTTGACATTGATACTTGAACCCTTAAACTGTCCTTTCCTTGATGTCTTACATCTTGTGCCATATTGATCCTCATTCCGTCTTTTTATGAGACATACTCGGAGATACTTGCGGAGGCACGCAAGGTTAAGCGGGATCTGGGTTTGAAGACCAAGAGAGACCGTGATTCTTTTCTGGGGGCCAATGGCAGTGCAGTATCTGCCAAACGTCCTCATTTCCAGTCCAGACCTTTCCAGCAGCCACAACAGAACCAGACTCCAGCTAGAGCACCTTTTCACCAGGTACCTCAGCAGCAGAGACAGTTACAGCAAGTTCCTTGCAACTTTTGCAAGAAGCCTGGCCATATCTGGGAAGTTTGCAGGAGGAGGCTAGGAGTTTATTTGTATTGTGGTACTGAAGGGCATCAATCGACGGAGTATCCTCGTCGTGCAGTTCAGGGAGCAGCTCCAGCTCCGAGGACACAGACGAGACCACCTGCAGCACAGCCGAGGGGACCGCTTCCGACACAGCAGCAGCGTTTTGTCCAGTATCAACAGCAGGGAGGTGCTCGACAGGGACGAGCGTTTGCTATGACCGTCGAAGAGGAGGAACCCACCGGAGATGTCATCGCAGGTTCTATTCTTCTTGATTCCATTCCAGCTTTAGCTTTGTTTGATAGTGGTGCTTCCCATAGTTTTATATCTGTTTCTTTTGCTCTGAAGCATGGTTTGGTAGCTGAGTCTTTGCTTAGGACTTGCAAGATCATGACCGGGGGAGGCATTATCCTGGTTAATGATATTTGCAAGGATCGGAGAGTTACTCTGGGAGGCCGGGAGTTGAGTGCGTGTCTACTTGTAATGCCACTTCCGAGCTACGACATTGTACTTGGGATGGATTGGTTGAGTAGGCACCGTGCTAGCATAGACTATAGAGGAGGTAGAGTTTTGTTTGGTTCGCCAGGAGAGCCAGAGTTCGAGTTTGCTAGAGGAGCCGCGGAGCAGGGGGAAGGCATTATTTGTGGAGCTATGATGGAAGACAAGGAGTTGCCGCATCCGTTGATAGCAGAATTCTTGGATGTGTTTCCTGAGGAATTGCCAGGATTGCCACCAGATCGAGATGTTGAATTTTTTATATACTTGGTGCCAGGTACAGAACCAATTTTACAGCATGTCTATAGAGTAAACAACAGCGAGCTGGTCGAGTTGAAGAAGCAGGTGGACGAATTGCAGGATAAGGGGTTTATCAGATCGAGTTCTTCACCATGGGGAGCCCCGGTATTGTTTGTACCGAAGAAGGATGGATCGGTGCGCATGTGCATTGATTACAGAGCTTTGAATAATCTCACTATCAAGAATAAGTATCCTTTGCCACGGATTGATGATCTGTTTGATCAGTTGAGTGGTGCGAAGGTATTTTCTAAGATAGATTTGAGATCAGGCTACCATCAAGTGAAGGTGAAGCCGGAGGACATACCGAAGACTGCTTTTAGAACCCGGTATGGTCAGTACGAGTTTATGGTGATGCCGTTTGGTTTGACTAATGCACCGGCGGTATTTATGAACTTGATGAACAAGGTGTTCCACCAGTACCTTGACAAGTTCGTGGTGGTGTTCATCGACGACATACTCATATACTCGAGGACACCGGAGGAGCATGAGGAGCATTTGAGGATTGTGTTGGATATGCTGAGGAAGGAGAAGCTTTATGGGAAGTTGTCCAAATGTGAGTTTTTCTTGGACAAGGTGGAATTCTTGGGGCATGTTATGACTGGTGATGGTATTTCAGTGGATCCGAAGAAGATTTCAGCAGTAGAATCTTGGAAGACTCCGAGTTCGGTAGCAGAGATCAGGAGTTTCTTGGGATTGATAGGCTACTACAGGAAGTTTGTGCAAGATTTTTCGAGGATTGCCGAGCCGTTGACCAAACTCATAAGGAAGGATGTGGAGTTTGTTTGGACGGAGAATTGCCAGGTTGCTTTTAAAGAGTTGAAGAAGAGGTTGACGTCTGCTCCTATTTTGACGTTGCCATCAGGGTCCGGAGGTTTCACTATTTATAGTGATGCATCGGAAAAGGGTTTAGGTTGTGTTCTTCAGTAGTATGGGAAAGTGATTGCCTATGCATCCAGGCAATTGTGTCCTCATGAAAAGAACTATCCTACCCATGATTTGGAGTTGGCAGCCGTCATCTTCGCTCTGAAATTGTGGAAACATTATTTGTACGGAGAGCGTGTGGAGATCTTCACAGACCACAAAAGCTTGAAGTACATTTTCACGCAGAAGGAGTTGAACATGAGGCAGCATCGGTGGTTGGAACTGATGAAGGATTTTGATATCTCTTTGTAATATCATCCTGGGAAAGCCAATGTAGTTGCCGATGCTTTGAGCAGGTATCCGGTAGCTATGTTCTTAACGTAGGATCAATATTTGTTGGAGGACTTGGAGAGCTTGGGCATTGAGGTGATTGTTCCTGGGTATGCTATGCAGATGTAGGAATTGCAGATACACTCAGATTTGATGGACAGGATCAAGGCAGCACAGTATGATGATGTATCTTTGAGGAGTATCAGAGCTCAGGTGAGAGCAGGATTGGAGGATGATTTCACTATTGTAGAGGATGGATCTTTGAGGCATGGAGTTAGATTGTGTGTGCCTAGTGGAGAGTTGCGATAGGAGGTATTGCAGGAAGCGCATCGCTCTCAGTATTCCATACATCCAGGTGCTAACAAGATGTATCGGGATATGCGAGAGAGTGTGTGGTGGTATGACATAAAGAGGGAAGTGGCACAGTTTGTATCCAGATGCTTAGTGTGCCAGCAGGTGAAAGCCGAGAGGCAGAGGCCAGAAGGGTTACTTCAGCCATTACCCATTCCAGAGTGGAAGTGGGAACACATTACTATGGATTTTGTGTCCGGACTTCCACGATCTCCAGGAGGGAAAGACGCGATTTGGGTCATTGTTGATAGGTTGACCAAGTTGGCCAACTTTTTGACTTTTAAGGTGGGTTTGTCTACGGAGAAGCTGGCAGAAATATATGTGAGGCAGATCGTTAGGATACATGGAGTTCCCGTCAGCATAGTCTCAGATCGGGATAGTCGTTTCACTTCTCATTTCTGGGGGAGTTTGTAGGAGAGTTTGGGCACTCAGCTCAGGTTCAGTACTGCATATCATCCCCAAACAGATGGGCAGTCAGAGAGGACTATCCAGACTCTCGAGGATATGTTGCGCACTTGTGTACTAGATTTCGGGGGTTCTTGGGAGGACCATCTCCATTTGGTAGAGTTTGCTTACAACAATAGTTACCAGGCTAGTATAGAGATGTCACCTTTTGATGTTCAATATGGTCGGAGGTGTCGTACTCCTTTGTCTTGGGACGATGTTGGAGAGAGAGTTTTGCTTGGGCCAGAAATGGTTGTGGATGCAGCGGAGAAGGTTCAGTTGATCAGAGACAGACTTCGAGTGGCGCAGGACAGACAGCGGCATTGGGCCGATAGCCATCGGAGACCTTTGGAGTTCGAGGTATAGTTTAGATTTTGTTTGTGCTTGTTCTTGTTTGTTATAGATTAAGTTCTTAAGATGGTGTTTTGTTCTAGGTGGGTGGTTTGGTGTTTCTGAGGATTTCTCCGACACGAGGCACGATTCGCTTCGGTGGAGGCGGAAAGCTTAGTCCGCGATTCATTGGACCTTTCACTATTCTAGAGAGGGTTGGTGCAGTTGCTTATAGACTAGACTTGCCACCTGCATTGGAGGGAGTGCACAACGTGTTTCATGTGTCACAGTTGAGACGATACGTGGTAGATCCTAGTCATGTATTAGATCACTCAGAGATAGAGGTGGGCCCTACTCTTAGCTATCCAGAGCAGCCAGTTGAGATTCTGGATCAGAGAGAGAAGGTGCTGAGGAACCAGACTATTCCTTTGGTACGTGTCGCATGGAGGCATCACTCTCCGGGGGAGTCTACCTTGGAGAGAGAGGATGACATGCGAGAGCGTTATCCATATTTGTTTGTACCTTGAGGTATGTTATTTTCTAGTTATGTTCTGTTCATTAGTTAATTGTGAATCTTTAGTTCTGTTCTGTGATTTTTCTAGGGGTAGTTTTCATCTTTAAATTTCGAGGACGAAATTATTTTAAGGAGGGTAGACTTGTCACTACCACATTTTAGGAAAAAGGGTATTTTAGTAATTTCCTATTTAAATAAATATTGTGCATGGTAAATAATTTTTGTTGTATTATTTAATTGTTGTTAGATGTTATTTAATTATTTTGGACTTATTTTAGTGGACCCAACTAGTTTAGTTTGGACCCATGGACCAACATGAATTAAATAGTTAGACTTGGCCCATTTAGAAAGCCCATGGTTCAGGAGATGGATTAAATTAATTAAGTGATTAGATTAGAAGCTTCCTTCCTTAATTATTTCTTCATGAGAGGCCCCAAGGGGTACATTGGACATTTTACAATTGCTTGGGGAAGGGGGCATGGCCGGCCTATATTAGAGGGGGGAAATTTCTCTCTCCTCTCATTCTCATTTCCAATCTAGATCTAGAATTTCCCACTACCAAATTCCCTCCATTTCCATTCCAATTTTCTACCAAATTCATTCCAAATTCTTCCCAATTTACCATTAGAAAGTTGAGAAGCAAGGATCTAGAAGGAGGAAGCAAGGATCTACAAAGAGGAGCAAGGATCTACAATTTGAAAGCAAGTTCATCTCAATTGGAGGTTTCATTGGGAATCCATCTCCCAATAGGTATAATTTAGTTTTTTCCATTAAAATAGCTTCTAAATCTGAGATTTAATCATATAAAATCAACCTATATGTATGTACTACCCATAGGACTTTGTTTTGTGTTCATAGGAGACCCATGGAGAAAGTTATGGTGCTTTTTGTGTCAATTTTGTTGGAATTCCGAATTTACATTTTGTTGTGTGTGTCAATTGATCCTATAGATCAATTGGACATGTGCTTATGTGTTTGGAGCTTGTGTCGTGTCCATATTTGGGTACATGTGGTTCGTATCCCAACTATTTGGTGATACGTGTCATTTTGGGGGTTTCCCTCCGACACGGGACTTTGAACATGTCGTATTTTGACACGGACACATAGATCTACTTTTGACACTTTGATTTGTTCATAAATATTATTTGTGACTTGTTTGTGTCCTTCGGGGTGCAATTGGTTGTGTGTTGGACTCGTTTCACATGCGTATCCTAGATCTAGTGGGATACGGTGTGAAACTTTCCAATTTGGTGTGTTTATGTGTAGATCTAATTATTTATGCTTTAAATTCTTCATTTATAATTAGTAAATATATATAGATATTATATATTTATTTTTGTGTATTTATTATGGTATTTATTGTAGCATAGATCTATATATTTCTATGTGTTCTAATGTGGTGTATAAATATATGTATGTAGCTTTCTTGCATGCAATTATATATGTACTTATGTTAATAAAATAATTTATACATAAATATTTTATAAAATATATTTATGTGTTTAAATGTGTAATTATATTATTTATAATTATTATATAATTATTTGTATATTAATGAATATATTTTTATGTGTGCTTCTAGCCATGTAAAATACATACATTAATATGTGCATGTGTTATGTAACTATTGATATTTAATTATGTAAGTTTATATGTATATATATATATATATATATATATATATATATATATATATATATATATATATATATATATATATATATATATATATATATATATATATATATATATATATATAGTTATTAAATTGTTTTATATATATATATGTATTTTGATTTATATATCTTATATATATGTGCTTTTGTGAGGTATAATACTAGTAGTAATATATTATATTATTTGTATAAATATTGGTTTATATATACTTTATATTAGAGTGTATATTATTTATACTTTGTGTGGGTATCATTTGGGATCTAATTTTGATTCCTAAATTGTTTTATTTTATTTCCATATTATTTTATATAGAGGTCTTGTGAGGTTGACCTTGGTTTGACCATGTTTGACTTTAGAGTTGACCATAGTTGACTTTTGACTTAGAATTTATTTATTGACCTAGAAGTTGACTAGTTTGACTTGTTCTCTTTCCGGGACCTTGTTTTAATGTGGTATTCCATATCTAGGTCTTCGAGGCACCGAGTCAGACATCTGTGAGACTTTTCATTTGGACTTCAGGCGAGTACATTCTCAGATAGTTTCTCATTTATGATATCCTCTATGTTCGTTGTATCTAGTGTAGATGTACATATTTCTCTTGACACTATGGTTACACGGATTGGTATATCCGGATCTCGTCATGAGATGTTATTCCTTGGTATATGGTATATATGGTGCAAGTATTGTTTCATTGGTTATCTTGTACATGTACAGACACCAATTTTCGGGAGGAGTCGCTCTCTTCTTGGGGAATCTAGTGCCATAGCATACCGTGGTTGGATCTATTATACCAGTTGGGGGTGGGGAGTATTAGTATAGATATGTGATCAAATCCCTATTGAATAAAGTATTGGTAAGCGAATAGTGTTGATCATGCACCGCACGTATGATTAGCCAGGCCGTATTGTATCTTGCCCAAGCCGATCACATGTTAAGCTAGTACTCACACACTTAGTCATTAGTATTATTGTTTCATTGGCATATTGTTCATTATTGTATTTCTTTCTAGTATTTCCTTATTGTCTATATATCTCTTGTATCTATTTTGTGCATCTTGTTTATCCACAGCTATTTACTGTTACATAGTTTTTATCATGGATTAGAACTGCTGTTAGAGATGTACTCTGCTCCTTTCCTGACTGGATATATTTTTCCAGATGACACTGAGGAGTACCCTACCTATTATGGATCCCAGGATATTGTGGGTTTAGATTCGGAGACCCTGGCTCAAGAGGGACTTATCCCAACTGAGACAGTTGACCCTGGAGTGTAGCTTTGTAGTATGGTAGTATTCTTTTGTACTGGATTTCTCTCCAGCTTATTTTTGTTACTCTTCAGACTCATTGATGTATTATTTTAAACTCATGAGTTGTATTGTGACTATTCTATTCTTTATCTGATTCGTGCTCATTCTATCTTAGTTCTGTGATTGAGTATTCTATCATGATTGGTGGTTCATTACTTTAGATAGACTATCTAGACAGCGTTCTACCGCCGATTCTGCGGCGTAGGCTGGGCGTTGTTTCCGACTAGTATCCTTACATCGGGTACGGGTCGTGACAGTGACGTTGCAGACAAATTTACTGACAAGGCCTCAGTGCCAACTCGTAAAATTCAAACGGGCCCTGCGCGCAAAAATATATCTTCCATCTATGATGAGGCAGATGGACCCTTGGATCACATCAAGGGAAGACGAGTGGCGGATCTCCCAACCTCTAGGCTTATACGCCACTAAGAGAAGAAGTTGCCCACTCTTCAGATTATGAGTGACGCTGGAGGCCGCTTGAGGACAATCCCTATTTTATGTGAGCCTGTACAAAACTCTAAATTACGCCAAGATAAGTCTGTTTGCATAAAAAAGACCCGTTTCATGAGAAAATACGCTCCTTAGACAGATGATGGGTCGTATGTGACTCACATGGGTGAACTGCTGTATTCTTATGGCAGAGAGAAGGTTCTGGTTCCTAATCTCCACGTTCCTACTGATGTAAAAAGGCACAATAAGCCTTCTTCTTCTTCTGTTAATCCCCCTGATTTGCGTAATTTCTTGATCCAGAAACGTAAAGACAGGGGATCTTCTAATATGTCTATTACACCCCCTAGGGAGCATTGTTGTAATAGTCATAAGATTGTAATTAAGTACTGCTATTCTAAGGCAAAACAGTCAGTTTTTGACCGGTTGAACTACTCTTTGACCTTACAGGAAGAAGAACCGACATTCGCATATGTAAATATGGCTTCGCACATTCCTAGAGGAAGATCAAGTTTAAGACGTCATCCCTCTAGAACTCCAAGCCAAAGGAGATTTTAAAAACTCCTTGAGAATATTGAAGCAGGTATTTTTCAAAACACCCGCTCGAGGTTACGACAATCGGCTTCATATTCTTCTGATTCCGACGCTGGGGGTCGCCAGCTTTCTGAATTTGATGCTGAAAGTATAGACCCAATCTCTACAGAGATCTATACTAATCCCTCAGTGGCATCCAAAGAAATAGGAGTTTATGCCGTTGGAGACGAAAATGAAGAGGCTTGCCCATCAGGAAGTACAGAACAACGCATCGCTGTATTGGAAGCATCACTCAAAGAGATGCATACCATGATGGAGAGTATGCACCAAATAATGGTGACTCAACACATAGCAACGGTAGCTCAAACACCTGTTCCTCCGACTCAACTACGTGTGGGGGTAGATATACCATCAAGCCAGAAGCCTGTTCAAAATCAAGAATCAGCTGCTCCTCAACCTCTCAACCCAAAGAATGTATTACCTCCTGTTGGAGTTATAATACAACCGATCTCTCACCTCTCTGCGGTCCCTTTCCCAACTGAAGGTCCGATACAAGCAGTTCGGGAATTAAAAGCCCAATTTGATGCCTTGAAGCATAAGAATCAGCTCAAGAAGTTGGGAATCAACCAGCCATACCCAGCTGTCTGGGACGAGATCCCTTTCCCACCAAAATACAAACCACAGGCCATGGTTTTGTTTGAGGGAAAAACGTTACCAAGCTAGTATATGAATTACTTCAGCATGATGATGGTATTGTTGCAAGGGAATGACGCCCTTCTCACTCGAGTGTTTAAGGGTTGTCTGTCTGGAGTAGCCTACCAATGGTACCGTAGTCTAACAGACAACTGTATTACTTCTTTTGAAGATTTCAAGACTCTTTCTTCGCTCGATTCTATGAGGGAGGAATTAACATGTCTATGTCATCACTCATAGAAGTAAAGCAGAAGGAAAAAAAAGCGTTCATACTTTTATTGAACGTTTTTCGTTAGGCTACTTTGCAGATGCCTCATGGAGTTTTAGATTCAGCTTTGGTGGATATTTGCAGGAAGAACCTTCTCTCGCAGATCTCAGTATTCACGGGACCATATTAGTTCCATGATTGGCCCTGGTTTATCATATCGGCGATAGCCGCTGAAGATAACAGTCAGAAGGCTCGTGACAACGAAATCATGATCTCTACCTCTGATAGAGGGAAGCGGTCATCCTCCAATAATGACCATACTCGTAGTTCCAAAGGGAAGAAAGCTCTGGCAATCAACACGTCCAGGCAAAATACTCCAGCAACTACGCAGACGAAACCTGGGACTTCCAGACCTCAAGAAGAATATTCTTTTGACGACGACGATATCCCAAGCATATTCGATTGTCTGGTCAAAAGTGGCAAGCTTACTCTCCCCGAGATAAAGCGTCCAAATGAAGTCGGTAGTAAAAATAATCCTAAGTACTGTATTTTCTACAGATACATACATCACCCCACAAAGGCATGCTATGTACTTAAAAGGAAAATCCAGGAGCTGATCGATGCCAAGGCCATCACTCTGTGTAATAACGAGAAGACGGTCACTACAAACATGATCTCAATCCAGTTTGGAAATCTGCCCCCTCAAGAAGTCCCAGATGGTGTGGTACCTATTCCATGGGCAATGATGAACATTGTTAATCTCCCTCCTACCAGGGGTTAAAATCATGACTTAGTTCCCCTAACTACCAAGCATGGGGAGATCATGTGGGTTCACCCTGATCTGGTGTCATAAATTGAGGAAGAGACTAAAGCTGCTAAAGCTAAGTCTAAAAAGAACTCGAGATGTAAACCATGCCATATGGTTGCAGTATCCCCAATATCGGAAGAAGAGGCATTAGCAACCAGAACCCGGTTAGGAAAAGCCTACATTAAAGACCATGGAGGAAACCAGGAGGAAGCAACGACAGACACTTCGCCTGCCAAACATCCAAAACCAGAACCTGTTATGCCAGAGGCAGGTCCTTCTAAACCAACTTCGGTGGACAAAGGCAAGCAGAAAGAAGTTCGTTTCGATAAACCTTTAAAAAATATTCAAAACAAAGGTTTAGAGAAACCTTATAACTTCGACATCTTGGCTCAGTTGGCTAATACTCCAGCCAGATTGTCCATTTTCGAGCTTCTTAGGCTATCCAAAAACACTCGTCAAGCCTTGAGTGAAGCCTTAATGTAAGCAGATGTATGCTTGACTCAGCTCAAGTCCCCTGATAAAGAACCCGTGGCATGTTCTCAATGCCAAAGTGTGATGGAAGTGGTCCCTAACATCACTTTCACTCAAGAGGACATGTTGTTGAAACATAACAAACACGACATGCCTCTTTATTACACCAGATACGTCGACTCCGTTGAGGTAGACCGAATTCACATAGATCCGGGATCGTCGATCAGCATTATCCCTCATAGTCTGCTAAGACCGTTGAGAATTCCTACAAGCGAACTGGCTTACACTACCACTACAATCGTGGGCTTTAATGCTAGAAAGAGCAGAGCATTGCGCAAGATTCGTCTGATGATCCAGATAGGTGACCTTAGATCAATGGCTATATGCTACGTCATTGATTCAGAGGTATCTTATAATATTCTGTTGGGCAGACCATGGATCCACGATCATAATATTGTTCTTTCAACTCTACATCAATGCTTCAAATATGTAGACGTCCAAGGAACAGTGAAGACAAAATTCGCTGATCTCAACCCGTTCAAAGGAGTTGAGTCCTACTATTCTGATGCCATGTTGTACACCCAAGACTACATGAAGGAGGTGTCAAGCAAGATGGAGGAGGAATCCCACCGGGAGCCAGGAGAGCCGTCTGCTGAGCAACCTTTGCCAATCCAGGTGAAAGGGCGGACTACCCGTCCGAAAGTCATAGAACCTATGACCATCCACTTGGGAAAAATAAAATTGGGAGGAGGAAATGATCCTCTAGTGATCAATCTGAACAAGAAACCTCCACCTTTGGTCATTAACCTTAGGCACAACAAGCAGTCGACTGATGTAAATATAATCGGGAACGTGGTTTCTGACGATAATAAAGATTCTCTTTTCCAGTATACTGACGCTCAATTTCCTAATCAGGAATCTTCTCTTCATAACGATGTAGAACCCATAGCACAAAAATTCTTGGAAGTTATGTACCTCTATCATCCATATGTGTGGGAAGTAGCGTCAACATCTAATATCGTCATGACATATGGGTCGTATGAAGATTCTATCATTATTGTTCCACCAACTCGCAATGATCAGCATCTAATAGTCTTCGGTCGAATGCGGAATAGGCCGATTGTACAAGAAGATTCTCACGAGTCTGATGCTGGGAAAATGTAAGTCCGCAGATATAGCCCACAGGCTTTGAAGATTATGCAAAACATGGCTTATGATTTGTAGTTGGAGCCAGGTCTCAACTATAGAAAAGGCAGGCGAATGTCGTTGCATGGTGATCCTTACTGTCAACGAACTCGTTTCGGGTTAGGGTATACCACATCTTTTGCAGCTTCAAATACCTCTGAGTCAAGTGATGGGACAATGTCCTCTTCCCAAGATGATCTGTCATCCTCCGATTCAGATGATGAAATTGAACTGGCACTATCAGTAAATATGGTGTTGACAGATTCCCTCGAAACAGAGGAACAAGAATCTAAACCATTTTAGAATGAATTCTGGACACAATAAATGGATACACAATGGAAACTCCGGTTCGAACAAAAAGAATCACCCACTGAAGATAAGGTTATCCAAGTCAATGTTGGGGATGAATTTTCACCAAAGCCGATATTTATCAATAACAATCTTTCCGAAGAAGAAAGAGAAGAAATGATCCAGCTGATAAAAGAATATATCGATGTCTTTGCTTGGAATTATGAGGATATGCCAGGTCTTGACCCAAAGGTGGCTACCCATAAACTCAACATATTGTCCAATTCAAAGCCTGTAAAGCAACACCAACGCCTGTTCCGCCCAGATATGATGGATGCCATTGAAGCTGAAATCAAGAAGCTAATAGCATGTGGGTTCATCCGGAAAGAACAACATCCTGATTGGGTCGCTAATATTGTCCCGGTTATGAAGAAAAGCAGAAAAGTTCGTATTTGCATCGACTTTCGGGATCTAAATACGGCCTTCCCTAAAGATGAGTTCCCTCTTCCCATTACAGACGTCATGATCGATAATACGTGCAGTTTTGAGCGCATGTCTTTCATGGACGAATTTTCAGGATATAATCAAATTAAGATGAATCCTGAAGATGAGAAGCATATTGCCTTTCGTACACCATTGGGGGTATATTGCTATACAGTCATGCCTTTTGGATTGAAGAATTCTGGGACTATATATCAATAAACTATGAGTAACATATTCCATGAGCATTTGCGCAAAATGGTGGAATGTTACATAGACGATATTGTTGTCAAAAGTCGCCTCAAGGATAATCACATCCAAGACTTGAAGACAGTATTCGAGTTGATGCGCCAACATCAACTCAAAATGAACCTTACAAAGTCCTTTCTCGGAGTATCTAGTGGCAAATTTCTGGGATTTGTCATTACTGCTAAAGGCATTCAAGTTGACCCTGATAAAGTAAAAGCTATCTAGAAATGCGACCGTCCCGTAATCTCAGAGAATTTAGGGGATTTCAAGGACGTCTAGCTTATATCAGGAGATTCATATCCAACCTCTCTGGAAGATGTCAACCTTTTTCTCGTCTAATGAAGAAAGGTGTGTCATTCGTATGGGACGAATCCTGTTAGCAAGCGTTTAATGATATCAAACGCTATCTTACTAATCCTCCAGTTCTGGTGCCTCCCGTCATAGGAAGACCATTTTTGCTGTATGTTCGAGCAATGGATCATTCTTTAGGGGCTCTTCTCGCACAGAAGAACGATGAGGGTCATGAACAGGCTATCTACTATCTAAGCAGGATGATGGTCAGAGCTGAACACAGGTATAACCCAGTAGAAAAAGAATACTTTGCCCTAATGTTTACCATTCAGAAGACACGACATTACATAACAGGCCAAACTATTCATATCATCTCCAAGATCAATCCACTTCGGGTTTTAATGAATAAACCGAGTATTCTTAATTCTCGACTCGCGACTTGGGCAGTGCTACTGACACCGTATGATATGGTGTACGTCCCTCAGAAGTCCATGAAAGGTCAAGCCTTGGCTGATTTCTTAGCTACCCATCCAATTTCGGAAACCTCCAAATTATATGAGGACATTCTCGATGAAGTTGCAGAAAATAATTTGACAATGGAAGGTGATACATGGCAGCTATTCTTTGATGGTGCTTCCAGAACTGGTCCCAAGGGAAACGTGGTTTCAGGAGTAAGAATTGTTCTGGTGACTCCTGATAAACTCATCATCTATCGAGCATATTCTCTTAGTGAACCATGCTCTAACAATGTGGCAGAGTATAATTCCCTATTGATTGGGCTTCAAGTTGCTAAAGAATTGGATGTTGAATACCTGAAAGCTTTTGGTGATTCTCAGTTGATCGTCAATCAGGTCAGAGGGATATATGAAGTCCGCAATCCAGACCTCATTCCTTATCACCAAATAATGATCGAGATAGCAATGTCTTTTAAAGGATTCTTCTTAGAGAATGTTCCTCGATCTTAAAATTTGGAAGCTGATGCTCTGGCCAGTCTAACTGCAGAACTAGCTATTCTTATAAGAAGGCAGAATTCGGTGATCCTTCTTAACAGAGATTTATTTTGTGTGAAAAATAATTTTCACATAGAACGCAGCTATGTTACAAACATGGTTCCTCCTAGAAGAGATTGGAGAAGTCCCTTTATAGATTTTGTGTCATATGAAATCTTACCAGAGGATCCTAAAGAAGCAGTATCTATCAAAAGACGATCACTACGCTTCTATTTTGATGCTTCTTCACAAAGTCTATATCGCTGAACATATGATGGACTATTGTTACGATGTCTCTCTGACGATGATGCAAAGCGGATTATTCGAGAAGCTCATGACGGAGTATGTGGAGCACATCAACCCGTTCCTAAGTTACAGGATCGTATCAGGAGGATGGGCTACTACTGGCCTACTATGGTTACAGATGCCGTAAAATATGTAAGACAATGCAAAGCCTGTCAGGTTCATACAGATTTTATACATCAGCCTTCTGAGTATTTACATCCTACCATTGCATCATGGCCCTTTGAAGCATGGGGTATGGATATCATTGGTCCTATTCACCCTTCGTCTTCTAGAGGACATCGGTTTATATTGGCCATCACTGATTATTTCTCCAAATGGGAGGAGGCAATCCCTCTTGCTGAGGTAGAGACATCCAACGTGATCAGCTTTATCAAGCACCATGTAATTTATCGCTTTGGGATACCCCGAAGGATAATTCATAATAATGGGTCTCAATTCATCAGTCAAGCATTTTACCAATTTTGCAATAAGAATCCGATACAAAATATGGCCTCAACGGCATATAATCCTGCTACTAATGGTTTGGTGGAAGCCTTCAACAAAACCATCATCAAACTCTTGAAGAAGTTCGTCTCCTCGAACAAAAAAGATTGGAACGAGAAGTTGGGGGAATGTCTCTGGGCATACCGTACAACGGTACGAACACCAACGGGTTGTACCCTATTTTCATTAGTTTACGGGTGTGAAGCAGTTCTCCCTATTGAAGTTCAAATTTTATCACTCTGACTCAGGAAAATAATAATCGTTTAAGACTTCAAGAGCTAGAAGGATTAGACGAGAAACGCCTTCAAGCTCAACAGCACATTGAGTTCTACCAGGCACGCATCTCCAGAGCTTTTAATCAGAAAGTAAAGGAAAGAGTGTTCAAAGTTGGTGAGCTAGTTTTGGCTGTAAAGAGGCCAATGATCATTACGCACAAAAGTAAGGGAAAGTTCCAGCCCAAATGGGAGGGCCCTTATGTGATTGAAACCACATTTTCAAATGGCGCTTACAGATTAGCCAAGCCTAATGGATATTTGATAATGGCTCCTATCAACGGCAAATTCCTGAAGAAGTACTATGCTTGATCTCCCTCGCTTAACAGGGTATGATGAAGATCTCATTCTGACGATACTACGTACAAAACTTAGTTGGAGCATATTCTATCATGTTCTTATGACATCTGAATAGATATGTTTAACTAATTTGAAACGTCAAAACCTATCACGTCCATATTGCCTCTGATAGTGTTTTGTACACAAATTTAGTTGGATCATATTCTATCATGTCCATATTACCTCTAAATAGATATGTTCAGCTAAACCTTACCGAAAGTATATCACGTCCATATTACCTCTGATATCACTTTCATCTTAGCCTATCATTTATATTCTAAAGTGATGGGTCCACAAAGTCAGAAAATATATCTTTATTATCTCTGGGAATAGCAAATTATAAAAAAAGGGTACATCATTGGGGAGGAGCAGTTAAATCGCGGAGCTGTTTTGCCAAAGTAGCCATCCTCCCATTCCTGGAATTCAAGATGTTAGTATGAGCCCGCTCCAGCCTTGCTTCGTCATTGCTCAAGAGAGATAGTTCGGACAGAGTATCAACAAAACTTGCATGGGTGACACCCGCATATGCCAAGTTCTGCTGAGCTGTACTCACTTGGACCTCCAATACATTGCGAACTAGTGATGCCTCGAGAAGCCTCTCCCTTGCCTGAGCGAGTTCAGCATCCAATTCTCGAACCCTCGCTTCATATACCTCATATTCGGCCCGGCACTGATCTAGCTGAGAAATAATCTCCACCAATACTGCTCGCTCTGTCTTCTGAGCATGATCCACAGTTAGTGAGTCGTTCTCAGCCTGAACCAAGTCATTGATGCTGCCTCGGGATAGTTGCAAATATTCATTAATGGGTTGTTGTAAACCGTTAACTATTTGCTCTAGCGCATTAGCTCTTTCAGAGTCACTGAAATTTCTAATCTGCGCTATAGTGAGATTGGAGGACATCTTCAGAGCATCAAAGCCTAGATTCTTCTCCAGTACCAGGGATATCAATTCTTTCAAAGTGAGGTAGAATATGCTAGTATATTGTTCAACTAGCATAGCAAAGCTCGAATGGATGTTGGGAGTGGCCGCAATATCGGTAAATCTCCTTTCTGGAACGTCGGCAGAGGATGTTGCCACAGTCGTTGCTTCAACAGATGGCACGACAAAAGAAAAGACACCAATAACGGTCGAAGTTACTAGCATGCTCGACGAAGGAAGCACAATCGAGATGGTGGGTTCATCCACCTCTGATATGATTTGAAGTACTGCTGGCGGGATTACGTCTGAAAATGTTGCAAGATCAACTGTTTCAAAGTATGCTTCTTCGACGGTGGTCACCGCCGTTTCATCAGCTGGATCCACAAGAAAATTAGAAGTTCCTTCAACTCCGCCCTCCCCCGAGATGTCTTCGCCTGAAAATAAGATAAGAGAAAGTTAATATCAAATTGATGTTAATTTTTCTGAAAAAAGCGTGAAGACAACATTTACCCATGGCCGATGGTATGTATATGGCGTCTGCAGCCTGTATAGCTAAATTATTTCTTAATGACGTTAAATAAGCTATCATACCTGGAGACGAGGGTACACCAACTGACGCTTGAGGTTCGTCATCCCAGTCGTCACCCAGATCCACTCGAGGTTCATCGGGTGGAATCTCACTTGAGATACTTACAGACGAAGGAGGGGCTAGTCCCATTATTTGTCTTAGTAAAGGTATATTGATTCTTATTATGCTCGGCCTCGAAGGCGATCTAGAAGCACTACCAGTAATGGTGGTAGCGGCAGCAATCGCGGGCAAATAATCTCCAGCACTGTCAAGCTGGAACTGTGGAGGTTCCCTCTCTAAAAGGCGAAGGACCCCTGATCAAAGAATCATCCCCAACAGGGGAAACAATAGGCTCACTCCTGGAAGAAGTTCCCTTGGTGGAAGTCTTTTTAGGACCCCTGGTAGTCTGCTTTTTCTTGCGGGAGAAGGCTCTTTCAGAGTGGAATCCTTTCGTTTACTGGAGATAATAAGAGGCTCTGATGGCGGAGCTATTACGCCTCTCGATAAAATCAACAGATAATCATCTGCACCGGTGGTTTCATCACCTTCGTCAGAGGAAACAGAGGGCATCTCCTCTCTTTCGGTGGACTGATGGGAGGGCATTCTGAAACTTCCATGTACATCAAAATCATGATGGAAGGTATTGATGGACGCATAAATCTGCGCATATGAATGAAGAATGCGCAACTCCATGGAGAGAAAAGTCGCGGGCACAACAAAGGTTGCTCCAGTACAACCCATTATGAAGTACCGCCATCCTCTAGCTCCATCAATAAGTCCACCTTTGAACTTGAAGCTGGTGATGGGATTTTCCACGTGCAACTGATCATACCCAAATTGCCTGACAAAATGCCTAGGCAGATAAGGCTCCAAGTAGCAGTGGTCCTCACTTATGTATAGCAGATGGGAAGGTCTAATATAGACCAACCAGCAAAAGGCTTCAGGAGAAAGAATAGTCTTCCCCTAACCTGCATCCTGAAGTTTTGTCCCTTGTTGATTGATATATACGGGGGGGACGATGCAGAAGAACTTCCAACTGTGGGCAAAATTTAGTGCTAGCCGACAATCTATGACGCTAGTCACATTCGAAGAAGAATTCCTGTAATTCAACATAAAGTTATTGCCCGAACCACTGGCCGATCCGGGAGGCATCACTTTGGTGTTGTGAAGGATTAACCATCCCATCAGATATAAGAATGGCAATTCCACTCTGGGATATCCTTCACGTTGTGTATCATTAGCCAGCAGTCCCTCAGTAATGGCCCTCAGGCTAGCTTGAATCCTGCATACCATGGCAGGGAGCAGGCCCAATCTTGCTCCAAACACCAAATGCACTGCGGGCTATAAGGTGTTGCGATGAATGCGATCCGCAGACGCGATGCCAGGAACCACCCATCGGCGTAGCCAGATAGAAAGGAAGCCAGCCAGTTGAGCTTCTCTTGACAGAGGCTTTCGACGATGCCTCATATAACTGTAGGCTTTGGTTCCTGCAGGATAACCCCCAATCTCTTTATTGAGAACACAATCTTGAGTCCCCACATCTTCAATAAGATCATCGATTGTGTTGGCATTAGGAATGCTCAAGGGGTTCAAGGGTATATCTCTGCTATCTACAACCTTGTCCTGCTTGGCATTCCTGGCCTGATGAAAGAAGAGGTAGGATACCCATTTGTTGATATGAGCCAAATCGGAGGGCTCTTTGTAGAAGGTGGTGCAGGCAAGGTAGTGGCTCATCAGCTATTGGTACACTTCCACTGCCCGAGGGTTGGTTTCCTTCAGCTCCCTATTTGTGGGAACGTACTCTTCATAAGGAGTGTCTCCCATTGGCAGCTTTAAGATTTCTGCCATCTCATGAAGGGCTAAGCCCAACTCACCTAGCGGAGTGGTGAAAGTCCCAGTGAGCGAGTTATATCGCTACATCAAAGCTAAGAACAAGTTGTGGTTGAGAGGCAGCCCAACACTAGTGGCACTCACAGCCGCAAATAAGCCAATACTTTCCAGCTCTATCTGAAAGTGCTTCAGGGCCCATGTAGTTAAATTGGCCCATCGAAGATTCTGGGGGCTAAGCTATCCACTGGTGCCAGGGTTAACCTTGGGGTATACTTCTCCCTGCCCCATAAAGTCATTACAGAAAGTTGCTATTTGAAGTGGCTAGATCAGTGAAGTGTCTTCACTCAGGACGCTGCCCGGCAGTAATCCTTTGAAGGGCATGATAGGGCCTGAGGGACAGCTTACAAAGGATCCTCGGTTTAATCCTTTCCTATAAAAGATCTTCCCTGGCTGCCCATGAAGATCAGGAGTCAGAGTCCATACCATCTTTTTTTGATGTGTGGCATGGAAGAATGCAGAGATAGGGTAATCTCTGGGCATCTTTGGCAGAAACAGGATCGTGCCCTCAGTAGAAAATACCCAATCTTCCTTCTTGGGCTTCGTCTGGGATTGCTTATCGATCACATCCCCAAATAAGAAAGCTGGTTTCTTATACTCAGTCCCATCTATGTATGTCAGGGGCTCCCCACTGATCATACTCAGCAACATTCTTTCTCCTTGGGTCGAGATCAGAGTTTCCCTTTCTTGAGGATACTCATTTCCAGAGATAGGGAATATCACATGGGACAAGTCCTCCAGATAGTTGGAATTCAGCATTCCAGCAGCAGAGCCCATCACTTCAGCCAGAGGGGGGATCTGTAGGTCCACTGCAAAAGGCAAAGAAAATAAGTCAGTTTTATGCTAGATGCTACACTCTTAGCAGTATACGCCAGAACTTGACAGTCTGAGTTTTTACGCCAGACTGTAAAAATTTGACTTTTTACGTTGAAATTTACTTCCAATGAGTAAAAAAAAAACTCAAGGTCTGCAGTATACGCCAAAACCTAGCAGTCTGTGCTTTTACAGACTGCAAAAAATTGAGTTTTACGCTGGAATTTACTTCCAGTGCGTAAAATACAAGGATTGCAGTATATGCCAAATTTTGACAGTCTATGTTTTTACGCCAGACTGCAAAAATATGGAGTTTTACGCTGACACATTAGAAATATGGGCGTATTTGCGCGTACACGTACAACGTGTGCGGAGGGTTCTCTATTTCTCTCGAAACTTTACCTGTGATGCCTGGTGCACAGCTAGATGGCGGAGCACTTCGTTCAAAACGAGGCTCGCTTGGCCTAGTAGGCGTCGCTCGTACTTGATCAGAGGAGCAAGATAAGAAAATGACTTTCTTTCCCTTAGCAGTGGAGGCTTGTTTTGGTGCCATGGTGAATTTGAGTTCTCAGAAAGAGACGAAGACGAAGAGTTCTCAGAAAGAGGAGAAGAGTTTTCAGAAAAGAGACGAAGGGTTTTCTCTCTCTCGACCTAGGTCTATTTATAGAGTTCAGATAACTCTTTGAATCCTTAACCAAATTTGATCTTATCTGATCAGTTATGATTTGGGACCACGTCAGCCGATCATTTGAAAAGGAAGGCGGACAGTCATGCTGCGTAACGGATCCAGGATTTTACGTGCAGAGCAAGGATCCATGGTTTTATGCCCAGAAGCTACAAATCAATGATTTTACGCTCAGAAGCTTTTATGCTCAGAAGCTACAGATCTACGGTTTTACGCTCAGAAGCTACAAATATATGATTTTATGCTCAGAAGCTACAGATCTACGATTTTACGCTCAGAAGCTATAAATCTATGATTTTACGCTCAGAAGCTTTTACGCTCAAAAGCTACAAATTTACGGTTTTTCGCTCAGATGCTACTGATCTCTGATTTTACGCGCATCTTAAATTACGCGAAACAGATCAGTTAGCAGGATACGTGTATATCTAGATAATTCGGGCCTTACACTCGAAGAAAGCCAATTACAAGGGTTTACGCAGAAAATGCTCTTTTTTGGTTAGAAAATATTGCAAGTGCCTGAAACATACAAATGTCAGTATTGAAGATGACTCTTCTTCTTGGGCCATTGGAAGTTCATTCGAAGTCTAGCCATAATCTTTTACATCTAAGTTCAAGTATAGCCTGTTTGGCGGACATTTCGTGCCCTATTCCGAAAAACTTTTGGGAAGCCATTCTTGAAGATGATATTCTGAACAGATATTCTTCATATTAAAGAAGTGACAGTTCAGAATTCTACGTGACTCCTCATCCACAAACAGCATGATAATTGGATTTTCAAAATAATTTAATGCTGAAGAGCTTTTTACGCATACTACTCTATACATAAAATTTGGAGCATGACGGGAAGCATATTTGTCAGAATCAGCATAAAAAATTACTCAAGCATGTCGAAGTTGCATATTATCAGACTTCCTCACAGCAAACATGGCAAATCAATGATGCGTAAAATAAGACAAGTTTATTAATCATGATTACATATGATGGAAATCCATTTTACAAAAGATTTTTTATTAATATTCAAGATCATGATTACATATGATGGAAATCCATTTTACAAAGGATTTTTTATTAATATTCAAGATCACGATGGGAATCTATTACGTTAGGTCCTCGTCTGATGGAGATCTTCAGTTCTTCTTCTACGGCACTTTTTCGGCTTCTTCGGTCGATGAACAAGAAAATGGTTAATGGCGGGAGGATACAGAACTGGGCTTGTTTAAATTATTCAAGCCCCCCTCCATACGTCATTGGCGGCCATGCTCAGATTTGTGTTAGGGGTTCAGACCTAACACAATACTGGGAGACACGGCCAAGCTGCCCACCAGGGTCCAGCTTCATAATAGGGGAAAATACAGCTAGCAAGCTGTGTGGTCTAATGAGACCCTTCCTCTCTCCTTGACGAATCCCCATATAATTTGCTGACTATCTCGAGCAAAGGGAGCTATGACATCCTTCCATGATCCATCGTTGCAGAGGATATTTGCTCGAAGATGCCACTTTTTATGGCTCCTTACATGCTGGAAGAGCATAATCTTCTTCTTTCTCAGATCAGCCCAAGGAATCTCGGTAACCATCTTTGTGGTGAAGGGAGTATGGAAAAACAGGTTCACTCGCTTGCCTTTATATAGGCAGAAGAGAACATACCAAATCCCAACAACTTCTTAAATATTGCCAAAAAATCAGCCTCAAAGAACAAGTCAAATTTGACCATTTCATGCTTCATTCAAAGTATTTCAAATTACGAAAAATTTGAAAACTTTGAAGGGGGTCTTATAGAAGCATGAAATACGCTGGGGAGTTGTACGTGTATTATACAGTCAAAACCCGCAACATGCATGAAGCCCGCGTAAAGCAGCGCTTCAAGGCTGTGTGGCGTAAAACATGGCTTTAGAACTGCTCGCGTAAAACAGAGCTTCAGAGCTGTTTGGCGTATCATAGAGCTTCAGAGCTGTCCGCGTAAAGCAGCGCTTCATGGCTGTTTTGGCGTAAAAGGTTGCTACAACTCCCTCCGGCGTAAAATATGTTTGTTTTTAATGCAAACGTAAAGTCATACGAGGAACTCTTCGTATTCCTTGGATGAATCTGTTAGACAAAACAGTGAACCTGACTCCTGACAAAAGTACTACACGACGATCGAGAGGACTGCTGTGATGATGATTTTGCACAGAGACCCAGATTGTCGTTTAGTGACATATCCTTGATACAAGTCATTTTTATGCATTCAAGGAATACGCTGCATATTCTACACAGGAAGAGATAAGTTTTTACGCTCAAAGATAAGACGAAATCCGATGCCACGTCAAAAGCTGTTTCCCGAACAGGGCTCGAGGCATATCTCGGCATTTAATGAACGAGATTGAGGCATATCTCTGTATTAAATATACGAGATCTGGTTCTATTTCTTTTTAAATGACTGGGAGAGCTAAAACTAGGGCTAATACGCTTACATCACCATCCTTACATTTTACGCCAACCAGGCTATTTTTAACTATAGAAGTACGCCGTATGCTATCTTCTCGAAATACGCCAACTCAGGCCATATTTGCAAAGGTACGTAATAAGGCTATTTGGCCCAGAATACGCTCAAGACCTCAGTCATGAAGGATAATTGGCTACTTTTATGCTATTTATCTATTATTCATGCAGCATCAAGTTTTACGTAGAATTTGGCTTTTACACCAACAAGACAGTTATTTGGCTTTTACGCCAACAAGAAAGCTATTTGGCTTTTACGCCAACAAGAAAGCTATTTGGCTTTTACGCCAACAAGACAACTATTTGGCTTTTACGCCAACGAGATAGTTATTTGGCTTTTTATGCCAACCATCTTTACGCAAGGGACAGTTACCTACGTGGCTTGCATGCCGTGATCTTCGAGAAGCAGTTATATGCGTTACCTCATAATGGGACACGTGTCATACGCGGATTCAGGAGATTATTCAAACGTGGGTAGCAGTTATTATAACCGCCGCGTAAAAGGTGCATCTTTCTCCCCAGTTGGGCTTCTACGCCTACTGGAAGGTTATTGTGACTGATCTCTATAAATAGAGACCTCTGGTCACAAGATACGGGGGTCGAAGAAAAGGGAGACTACCAGAGATCAAGACACAGAGAGAGCACATACAGAGAGTGTTGATTGACAACTTTGGCGACGAGAGTTCAATCCCACCTGCAATCTTTGAAGCTTCTTCTTCTACAGCACTTCTTCATCATCATGGGGTCCAAGGGACAGTGATCGACCGCAGATCAGACTCCTATAGCAATTTTTCTCCAGAATTATTTTTATTGTACTTAACATCCTCGTATAGGATTAATTGTACTCTTTTTCTTGTTTGTAAACGAATAAAGGGTTTCGTATAAACCTAGTTTTATTCTTTTGTTTATCATCAAACAGCAACGTCGGCGGTGGTCGTTCGGCCGTGGAAATGATGGTGGTGGTGGTATGCTCTAGTGTTGGGTTATATAGGGGTGAAGAAGGAAGGTTACGGGGAGAGGAAATGAGGGGGTACGGTGGTTGTAGGGAGAGGAAGTGTATCGGTCGGGGGTTGGGGTTGGTACTGTAGCAGAAGGAGGGGATGCGGGTTCGGGTGTAAGTGATGAGCGGGTCTGGGGGTTAGTTTAGGGTTTCGGGTTGGTGGGTTTGGATCCGATATGGTTTAATATTAATCATTATTAACCATATATATATATATATATATATATATATATATATATATATATATATATATATATATATATATATATATGTATGTATGTATGTATTTATGTATTTATAGCCACTAAAAAATAGGTTTGAACCCCAAATAATTCCAAAAAAATTCTACAATACTCTAATATTAGTTTTATACCCAAAAATATATTTTTTGTACAATAATAGTAATTAATTAAATAAACATAATTATCAACCCATGAATATAATATATTCTAATTAGTTAAAAATAATAATAATTTTTTTTCTTAATCACAATAATTACCTAATACAATTAAATAAATTTAAAATTTAATTCTAAAAATTAGGGTGTTATAGGCTTCATATCAAGGACTCTTTAAAAGAACTCACCTAGAGTGTATGGAAAGAGATATAGGCCGTCTCTTGAGGGAAAACTTGTAGACGCCCAAAATCATGTGTGCACAGGACCTTCAATGTGCAACCGGAAGCACAGATGATGTCATTGTGTGGGTGGAAAGAATTGCAGCTATGGTGCAGAATTCAAGGATTAGTCCATTCTTGTATCATACTGTTGTTCGACCCTTGCGGGAAGATTCAAGTCGAAGCGACATCTATCCTAATGCATGATGGACATTCACTGTGGGGAACGCTCAGCCCATATATATTGAGATATGTGGGGGATTGTTGGTATTTTTGCCTTTGGACTAGTAAAGATAGTCCCACATTGGCTACACCACCAAGTGGGTATCTCAATATAATATTTTTTATGAGTTGAGATGTGCACATGGGGTGTGGTGGGGCACATTGGTACCATGTGGGGGTATTTTTCTAGGAGAAAAATGATTAACTCCTCATTAAAGCATTTATACTTTTTGTCATGCTCTTAAAATTATTTCCATAGGAGCTAAGTCCCAAAGGGGCTTAGCGAATCAGACTCGGACTCGGGCTCAAGAGAGCAAAGTGGCGCTTTGTTGGCACATTTTCCACTTAGCACGTCAACATCGTCGCAAGGCTCTTGTGCGTTGTTGTTGCGCTCGTGCGCTCGTTTCATGCGCGAATTTTATGCTTGGGTTACAAGCGCGTGTTGCATGAGCGGGTGCTGAACGGGCATTGGACGTGCGTTGAGCGGGTGCTGAATATGCGCTGAGCGGGTGCTGAACGTGCGTTGAGTGGTCTATGCATTGGCCTGCGATTGTGGGATATTAATTTTATATATTGGATTTTTAGTCCTACATCAAAAAAAATAGGAGGATGGGCTTCCATCCTTCCCTATATAAAGAGCCCTCTAGCCTCCTTTTAAGAAAGACCAAAAAATTGAGAAAGATGAGTCCAAGGAGTCCGTTCGAGTCACATAAAGAGGTGGCTTCAAGCATTCCATAAGTTCTCTTGTGAACTTGCTGGCTCCTGGGAGCAGATCGTCGATAGAGGACGAATCCTGCTTTGAGCAACGGTAGTTTTCACCGCCCCAGCAAGAATAATTTTTTATTTTGTTTTATCTCATTTTTTTTCTTGGTTCGTTCTGTCTGATTGCAACTGCGTTTTGCAAGGAAGAATGAAGGTAGTTTTCATTTTATTGTAACTATATTCTGTCCGTCTGCAACTGCGATTGCAAGAAAGAATGAGAAGTTTGGTTAATTCTGATTCTTTTTTAATCATGAGAGCAAGTTGTAATCAGAATCCTTATATACTTATTCGTAGAAATCGAGAATAGTCAGAGTAAAAACTTTTGTGTGAACCTCTGATCTTGACCACGCGTTCTTCCATCTTTGGTTAAGTCTCGCGACTAACAATTTGTGTTCTCTATTTTTATCTTGCTAGGGAACATAACTGATTGCCTTTATCATCTCTTATCGACATTTTGTTTGATTATATTCGCAAGTTGATTATGGAGTTTCAAATAAAGGATTACTAAAAGTGGGTTGGCAAAAGCCACTAGAGCATGCCAGCAAAGTTGACATATCTCCGCATTTTCTTCATGATGCAACAATGTTTCACCAGGAAATGTATCTTAAAAACCATGATACTCTTTTTGGTGGTATTTATATCTATCAAAACATGATATTAATTTTTTTTAGAGGCATTGAACACTTGTGCATGATTTCTCTTGTTCAGGTTATATCATTAAAGGAATGGGCATCTTTGGCATGGTTCTTGGAAAGGATTTTATAAGAAGTGGGTTCATGTATTCTGCTCTTTACTTGTTACTACAATAGCTTATTTTCTCTAATAGTCTAACGAGGATTGCTCTGATGTTTTCTTCTAAATGCTTCATGCTTCTTCTGGGCATGCTAGTGCGAGTTGTATTGCTTTAGAGGTAATCTTTAAAATGAATGTTGAGTGTTAATCCTTTTTCTTTCTTTCTTTTAAAAAGTAGGCATTTAGTCAGGGCAAATGTAGACTACATTATTGATTCTTTATCTAGATAGTTGTGCCATTTGGACCTCAATCCTTATGTTCCTGATCTCTTTGCTGCAATGCTATCCTAGTTTGGGGCTGCTCATGAATTTTACCACTTCTAGAGGAGCTGATATAACATGTTTGACATTTATTATGATATTTATTATGTTTCTCTATAGTTGTAAAAAAATTATAACTCTAAAAAGTACTCGTCTATTTCTGAAAATATAGTTTGTTATGTTTCCATGAATTTTTTTACAAGTAGAACATGTTGTGATTCATGTTCGTATTGATTGTCCCTTTTTTTTTACTTGATGCCTATTGATATCTATTTTATGGCATGACTTTCCCATGCTAATAGCTACATTGGCTAGAAATTCTACTCCCAAAATAAATTGTTCCTATGTGTACCTTAAACTTTTACGACCTTTTGAACTTTACCCTATTCTCTAATCAAATACTCTTTTTATTATATAGTGTCGATTGATTGTGTTTTATGCCATTGCACAAAAATGGCCTTTGAAACTGTCCATCATTAGCTGTAGCTCAAGTCAAACCCTTGAGGAACTAAATATTTTCAAATTCATTTTAGGAACTAAATATTTCTAATTTTCAAAAGTAATGGAGTTTTCTTGTTTCCTTGGAAAAGTTCAAATGTGTTATATCCATTTTGGTCCGTAAAATCTATCTATTCATAAGTTTTTGCAATTGGGTAGAAGTAGTTTGTTTCCTTTGTTTGGTTTGCAAAATCAAGAGACTGGAACCAAAAGGAAACTTGAAACTTGGCATTCCAAAACATCTACAATTGGGTAGATGTAGGATGATACTGAAGTTACAAGATAACTTCTTACAATACCAGTCATTCCATTGCCGAGCTGAACAAATTGACCTATAATTTTGGCCAGAAGTCTTTGATCGGAGAAGGTTCATATGATCAGTTAGTGTGCAACTCTGAGTTCAGAAGAGCCTGCTGCAATCAAGAAGCTCGACCTAGGTGTCTTGCATGATTCAAATTCTAAATTTGAAGTTCAGGTGACATTATCTTACATAGTAAGGATACTTTGTTTCAGTTTCTAATTTGTTAAAATTGAAACTCATAGTAAGGATACTTTGTTCTATTAATGAATGTTCTCATTATGAAGTCTAGTACTAAGAAAGGAAGTAGATTTTCTTGTAATAGAAAAATGGGTTAACACATAGATGGAAAGAATGTTTAAGTCCCAATAACTGATCAATATGATCTTTAGTATTTCAGTTTATTTGTATCCCTTCACTACACATTACAATGGCTGGGTTCATTTGCATTGTCAAAATCCTAGCATATGTTTATAACTTTATATGAGTTTCTTAGTTTGTACTATAATATGTTTTCATGACCAATGTAAACTTTCAGTAAATGATATCCATTTGTTTTCATGGTCTACATAAAGAGCATGCCTTTTATCTTAACAAAGAACATAATAATCTAAAAACAAATTTAACTGTTCCTTAAATATGAATGGCATCACATTAAATTACTTATATATAATACTATCACAAATTTTAACTTTTTATGACTAATTCTTTAAACGTACTTCGACGATAACACATACTTTAATCAGGAAAATGTTAAGATGAAGCATCCCCACATTTGTTATACGAGTCAAAATTGTACAGAATCCTGCATGCCCAAAAGTAGTGCAAATTATTGAACCTCTTGTATCTGTAAATAACCGCTAAAACTTGTGGTGATGCCAACTCATTTTCTTTCACTTGAAATTGTTGTTACACAGCTGGGATTATGAATGTTAGATGGTTTTGTGTTGAAGGAGGCTATAATTTTCTTAATAAATCGACAATAATTCTTGCCAACTTTTGATGGAATATATACACACGTTTTGGCCTCTTGATTGAGGCATTATAATATTTTCTTCTTGAAATTGTGTAGGAAAAAAAAATAGACTTATTATGGAGAATTTTGATGTCTTCTGACATGTCTAGTACAGGAGTAAGTATTGTCTATTACCAACTTCTTATAAACCCCCAATTGTGTGTTTAAGGGTTCTTTTGCTCAAACATCTGTAGAACTTCTGTATCGTACCTAATATCCTAATATATTTTTCATCAAATTAATTAAGGCTTTCTCTCTATCTTGACTCCCAAAATATTTCTGAGGGAAGGATGAAATTAGAGTTAATGGAATGGCTAGAAAGCATGTTAGATACATTTTCGATAAAAGGACATAAACTTCGAGACTAAACTCAACATATAATTAAATATAACAAGTTGCAAGTAATATTAAGTGGAATAGAAGTTGGATATATGCAAGATATGATAACCTTCATTACATATCTACTCCAATATTTGTTCTGTTTTAAGGTTTATACCTGAAACTTATGTTACTTTTATTTCCTTTAGGTAAAAACTTTTTCGTAAATCTAATACTTAGACATTTAGCTTACATAAATTTGAAATTATAAACAAAATGCCATACCTCAGTGCATAAGACCCAGACAATCTTGTAAGTAATTGACATAGTGTCAATTACATTTGGCCATTATGTTCACGATGATAATTATTATTTAAGATATTCTTATTCTGTTACCTTAGATTAGTGATCCTTGGGCCAAATTTGATAGGTAGATTGCTGGGGAACTAAATATTTGTTATTTATCTTCATATTTTTTGTATGATTTGATTTGCTTATCTAGTGCATACTACTTTAGACATATTCTAGTTCTTTTTAATTTTAATATTTTCCTTAATACAGATTCTTGACTGTCCTAATTTGATGGGGTTGCTTGTGAGTTCTTGTTGTATTGTGTTGTTTTTGTATATAATAAAGATTCAACTCAGTGAGAATTAGCAGGGAAAAATATAATTTACTTTTTTTGAACTAATAATACTAGTTGCATCTACCTCCATTTTGTAAGAAGAAGAAAAATTGACGTTGGATATCCTATTTTCATAATTCTTCGTGACTCATGCTTAAATTAGTATTGGAATTGCAATTTGTACATATGTTTAGGTTGCTTCTTTCAATATTAGGTACTAATGATTTTCATAACCATGTTTATAATTTCAGGAAAGATGGTAGAGATTGAAGATTAGACATAAACACAAGGTTTGACATTGACACATGAGAAAGTTGTTGAAAAAGTCTTAAAGGATCAATCAAGCTATATCCAGAGTCTTAGTGTGTATGCTAGGCCAAAAATTTCCTCTCGCTTAACTACAACATCCATAACCTTTGAGACAAATATTTGGCTAAGGTCTGAGATAACAGAGATGAATGAGAGTTTTGATACAAAATTAGTATATATGAATGTAATTATAAAATAATTAAATTTTATTTTGGAAAATTTTATATTTTTTTTCAAATGGAATTTCAAATTATTGTGTGAATAACTGATTCAAAGATATTGTGCATAAATGAGCAAGGCAAAAAAAATGTTGTTGTTACCAAAATTATGACAAATTCTGAGATTTTTGGCAACGCAATAATATTGTTGTTAATTAAACCATATAGTTAACAAGTTATGTGTGTTTCCAAAGAATGATACTTTTTGTAATGTTGTATTATCGTGGTTAATTGTACTATATAGCAACGGCAAACATGCGATGCTAAAGAATTCTACTTTTATCAACGAAAACTTTTTCCATGGAAGTAGCAATGAAAAGGAAGACGCGTTAATAAAAAGGAAGGATTCAACAATGACTTCAGAATTTCGTTGCCGATACTTTAGGTGACGTACTTTAAACAACGGGTCTAACAACGAAAAAATGTCGTTGCTAAAAGTTTTAGCAACGATTTTGATACTTTTAGTAATGAAAATTTTGTTGCTAAAATTTTGTTGCTAAAAATTCATTTTTTTGTAGTGAGGATAGCAGATGCTAATATCATGAATTGAACAGTTTGAGATAGCGACGGAAATCGGGGTGCCAAGGTCCACCTCTTTCGGGGAGGCAATCCTTTAAACCGGGTGGTATATCGCATTTATGGCCGAGTAAAAAAAATTGTCGGTGTACTGTGCGGCACGCTATCCTTCAGGGGCAGAACCAAATTCATCCTTTAGGGGCGACATTTCCTTCAGAAAAAGTTTTACATCAACATAGGACGTCTATCCTTGCAAGCACATTTACAGTAGGTATATATGAATCTCGTCACTTAGATCATAGAACGCGTTTGACATATTTTGCATTACCAATCCTTCATACATCATTATCATATGGAGTGGTACGAGGATCGAGATGATATATAGTAAGCATATACCATGTAAATTCGTGTTATTCTTTAAGAACATTGACGTGCTTATCAACTCCTTACATCTATAAGATATTGTCCCATTAAAATGACAATCAATAAATCTTACGGTAATGAGATCGCATGTCAATGGTTCTAAATAACGAATTATCAATAACAAAGCATAACCGACATTGACTCTCATCTTTCTATGTTGCCTGATTTTGGTATACTATAGTGGCGCAACTAGCACATATGCTGCACATACAAAAATGGGGGATGTTCTTAATGGCGGAGGGCGAGCCTCTAGACGAATTAATAGCGTCGTAGATGCTGTTTTAAGAGTCATTGTTGGCTAATTGATTCAAAGTGATCTAAAATATATTGGAAGTTATACTTGATTATAGATAAAGATCTTAATGTAAGACAATTTTTGGCTGATAGATCTAAAATTTTAAATACAAGCCATTTCTGACTAATAGATCATAAGATCTTAAATGAAATCATTTATGGTTAATAGATTAAGGTATCTTTTCCTTAGACTATAAAACATATATTCACGTTTTAAGAAGAAGAAAACAGAAAAGATGGAGAGATCAATTTTCAAATGGTTGATCAAAGGATCTTCAGATGGTATCTTGTAAAATTTATCATACTTAATCATGTCGTTCGAGGAGGATATTGTGATCGTAAGCTTTTGTATGGTAGAGTTTGGGTTGATAATGTATTATAGTCTCTTTTTTTTAAAGTAATAAGTGAGAGAGATGGAGAGATTGAGAGATGAATTTTCAAATGGTTGAATCCTTTAATGGTTCTCTATTGGGCATCTATTTATAATAGTCAATGACTAGTAAATGGTTACAAGATATGATTACATATAATCTCAAAGAGAGAAGGATATTTTTATTTATTGTTTGAGCACAATCAACCAGTTAGTTACAATTGAACGACAAACAAGTTTGTTAGTTTTAGAAGTTCGAAATAATGTAAGTGGAATGTTAAAAAAAAAGTATTGAAACAATGATCTATTTGGAAATGTTTCCAACTAACACTGGTCAAAAGTAAAACAGTCTTGTAAACTGAAGGTTTGTAGTTCGATCCTGCATGGGGGCAAATTTTTCTATTTTAACTTTCAAATAATTTTTTTTTTGTTTCTATAACAAACTCAGTAAATCGATAATTTGTAACATTTTATAAATATAATAACAAAGTCACATTTCAATAATTATCTGTAAAAGAGGTCAAAACCAGGATTGTAAATTATATGTATAAGCTTTAAGTGTATGATTCCACATAAAAGGTTGTTGATAAACGCACTGCAAAGATGACTCGGACTGTATCAAATTTTTTTTCTAAATTCTTACTTAAATTTTATTCAGGATGTTGGACTGTCAACATTTCAACCAGTTAGTCCTTTCAATATGTTGGACTGTCAAAATTTTGTCAATCCTAAATAAATTGTTGGACTAGTCCTGAGTAAAATTTTAAGTGAAAAATTTAGAAAAAAAAATTTGACCAACCTGAGTGTATTTTGTAGTGCCTTTATCATCAGCCCACAGAAAAATATGTCTTCCTCTTTGAATTCAAAGTCTTCTTGCATGCTAACTTATTGTCATAGAAATTATGCAGCACGAGTACAATAAATTTGTGTTCGATTTCAAAGTCAAATTTTGATCCATTGATAGCTTAGATTAGGGATGAGTGTTTCCATTTATTAGGTTTCATCCAAACCGATATAGTTAAAATCCAATATATCAAAATTTTAAATATCCAAAATCGAAAGAAGTAGTCAAAATTGAAACTGAACCGAATAATCGATTCCGTTTATTCGGTAGGACTATTTCTCTTATTTAATAAGATGGATCCAAAGGTCAAGTTTTAATTAAAAATATAATTGTTATACATCTATTTGTTATATTTCAAAGTTGCATTCAAAGTTGGAATAATATTAAATCATCAAACTTGGACTTCAAACAAATACATATAATTATTATTTTTCAAAATATACACATTTTTAATCATAAAATATGCATAGAATTAAAGATATTTATATAATTACACAAGTTTTTTTTATTTTTCTATTTTCGGTTTTAGACCGAAATCGAAATCCAAAATCGAAACTGGATAAGAAATTTTTTTTTTCAGAACAGAAATCGAACCGATTTTTTTTTTCAAATCGAAACGAATCTCTTATTGTATTCGTTTCGATTTTCGTTCCACAAACGAATAATGCTCACCACTAACTGAGATGTCTTTGGTTTTACATAAAATGATCTCATTTTTCTCTCTCACTTTGCTTGTTTGCCTTGATTACATAAAAGATTTTAGGCGTAGCGAAAGGCGGACCAAAAAAATTTCAGCTGGAGATGGACTGGAGTTGATTAGAATGGACTGACTGAAGTGAAAAAAAATTTAAATAAAAAAATTAAATAAATTGGGTGGACTGGATTCCGCCATTGGGCCGCGTGGCTAGCTATCTTTGTATGCTTTTGGATTCTCGAACCATAAGAAGGACGGATTTCAGGAATTCAACCGCTTGTAACCGTGATAATTGCCAGATGGGCCCTTCAATGTACAACATACAAAAAACAAAATAACATTTCATTATTTTGTTTTGTCCCTAATTTGTTTACTTTTTTCATTATATCAAAAGACTAATACCAGAAGGACATCCATATGGACTATGAATATGGCGGTCAATTATAAGGAAAAGTTAGGTGCTTTTGTGCATGCAATGTTCTTAATATATGGTTTGGAGGCTAAGAAAGTTGGAAAAGAAAACATGGTACTATGAAAATGAATTCCAAGTGTATTAATAGGGAGTGAAATTAAACAAGAAATAGCATGCTCAACTAGTATGCCTCATGTAATTTAAAAATGTGGTTGAAAGAATTCTTTGTTACGTGGCTATATAGTTGGAAAAGAAACACGAAAATTGTCCTTCTAAATCAAGAGACTGCAAGAGAATCGATATAAATCGCACGAAAACCAACTTTCAAAAATCACAGACAAGGCCAAACGCAAACAAAAACGATTTTGACGCAAAAATTCCTTGAAAAAAAATATTACGGGACGATCAGAGTCCGACCTTAAAAAGCCTTCACTAATGATTAGAATAACACTCTCTACAAACTTCTTCATCGAACCAGTTGGATCACTGCAACTACTTAAAGTAATAAAACATATTACAGAAGTTACCGAAGAACGGAGATGACGAGAACAATCACCCGAAATGATCGCCCTTTGAAATAACCAAAATTTTCTCTTTCTTTTCTTCGAAAGTTACAAACTTGATAATAACTCTCACCCTTTTGAACACTCTCTCTCTCTATCTCTCTCTCTCTCTCTCTCTCTCTCTCTCTATATATATATATATATATATATATATATAGTAGATGTTATATTGAATTATGGTTAGAAATGTCCTATTTAAAGTCTCATAAATCCTGCAGCAATTTGGACCGTTGATGTATCCAACGGTGTAAATAAAACTCCCAAATTTGACTTCAGTCCCCCGACAACGGTATACCTGTGGTATATCGATATATAATGAATTGACAAGTAGAAAGATTTTGGAAAGTAAAACGGTATACTGATGATATGGAGCGAGTTCCATATGCCTCAGTCGTGGGGAGTCTTATGTATGCTATGGTATGTACGAGGTTAGACATTGCTCACGCAGTCGGCATAGTTAGCAGGTACACTTCCAATCCTCGAAGAGTACATTGGAGTGGGGTCAAGTGGATTCTATGATATGTTCAGGGTACTGCCGATTGGAAACTTTCATTTGGTGGTGATGAGGCGAAGCTGGTTGGATATACCGATGCTGATATGGCAGGAGATGTAGAGACGAGGTGATCAACTTCGGGCTATGTGATGATGTTTGCTAGTGGAGTAGTATTGTGGCAGTCATATTGACAGAAGTGTATTTCCTTGTCGACGACAGAGGAAGAATACATTGCGGCAACGGAGGTTTGGAAAGAGTTGTTGTGGATGAAGAAGCTGCTGCAGAAAATTGGGCTAAATCAAGAGCAGTATTTGTCACGCCCCGATCTTCCGCAGGCAAATTGGCCATTCCCGCTAGCGGGAATCACCCTCGCCAGCGCTCCCACGGAACGATCGCTTGACCCATCCGATCGTGATGCCGCACGAGCGTGATCCACGCCCGTGCAAGGCCATGGTTCATTGGCTGGCGGTAAGAGTTCTAAGCCACAGAGTCGCACATATTGTCCGAGTGCAGCGGAGTCATAAACGCATAGCGATTTGATAATAGGTTCACTGAGTCGGCAATATAGCGAAAGTATTAAAACACAAGTTGAAGTAAAGCAAGCTCTTTTATTGATATGAACAAGTGTTACAGGCGGCATATAGCCGAGGTTACAAGTCGCTCAAGCCTCTCTTTCTGAAACAGTAAAAGTGTGCCAAGTGGCTACAATTATGGAATAATTGTACAGGCGATGTTCAGGCGATGTTCAGGCGACGCTCCAACATTATGTCTTGTATATGTGCTTCAGTCCCGGACGCACCGTTGCTTCGGAGTGATCTCCACACCTTAGCACGCACGAAGGAGGCATCCGCACCGAACGAGGTTCTCCTGCACCCTGCATACAAACTGGTGGATTATCAGTACATTGAATGCACTGGTGGAGAAGCTACTCGCCCGCTCGACAAATCCAAACACATAATAAAGGTTCCGTGCACAACTATTAAGTTGTCTTTCTATTTGCCTTAGGATCAGTTTCATGCAAAGATTGAATAGCCTAACGTGTCGGGAAGTGCGCCGTGCGATGTTAGAGGAAACACGACGAGACTTACCATTTTACCTTCCCTGTCCAAGGCAAACATTATAAATTTAAGCATGGGCAAGTATAACATTCAAGAGGCATAGCATATGCAAATACGATGTTGTGGGCAAGGTCACGTTTTACAAGTATACGATTTACAGGAGTATCAGGTGTGTTGCATACAATGATTTACTTGAAATATACTTGACACCATTCGGTGTCTTTTACCTGACTATCTGAATCACCTGCACAACTTACCATGCCTTCCCTGCCACGAAGACACAAGTTAATATGCAACAGGTTCAAATATACTTGATGATCACTGGCTTGATTGCCATAAAGGACAATAGTCTGTGACGAAGATGGTTTGCTACGTGCAAATATGAGAGGCGCCGCATACCACCCCGTCCAAGTACGTAAGACTAAACGTGAGTTCCGTCCGGAGCCGGAACGGTGCCAGTGCCCCAGTAGCCTCCCGCAGGAATTATACCTTGTGCACAAGTTGTCCGTGATCGAACAATAAC
Source organism: Iris macrosiphon (assembly GCA_036927795.1). Lineage (NCBI taxonomy): Eukaryota > Viridiplantae > Streptophyta > Magnoliopsida > Asparagales > Iridaceae > Iris > Iris macrosiphon. Next base: position 84,346,761 of record JAYESA010000001.1, on the reverse strand, counting down.
AGTCATTCGCCCGAAGGCTACGTGATTATCGCCCGGAGGGTACGTGAATATTCGCCCGGAGGCTACGTGATTATCGCCCGAAGGCTACGTGATTTATCGCCCGGAGGCTACGTGATTATTGCCCGGAGGCTACGTGAGTACAAGACAAGCAGTATTGCATGATTCATTTATATTGCATCTACGTTCCATTTATGCATTCATGATTGAGCTTATACATTGCACAATATGATAACGTTAGACATTCGTAAGCAGGCAAGCATGCGTTTCTAAGGAACATAAGTAAACACGTTTGCTCGGACCCGAAGGTAAGCCGAGAGATAAAACCGTTAGGGACTTAGCATGCGAGGGTCTGAATACAAGCAGTATTTTAAATTCCATGTTCTAACATAGCAATACGAGTTGGGATTATTCCCTTAGCTAGGTGCGTTGGATTCATTAGCATGCATGGGTGATTCACCTAGCGACTAGCATAAAATATTCCAGATTTTATGTGTGCTGGCTAAGCAAAGACAAGTTCACCGTAGCCACCTACCCTTAGCGATGATTCACCTCGGTAGAGCGATACGTCAAGCGAGCCTCTGAAAGCCTAAGCCGGATTCCTGTAGGGACAAGTCTGGATATCCTTTGCTTCTCGTTTGAGGCAAAGTGGGTCGAGACAGTTGCACTTTTTGCCGTTTGAGTCGGCAGTCCGCTAGAACGGAACGGGGTATTACAGTATTCTTTGCTTTGCGAAAGTCAGAGTGCTATTCACCTTGTGAAGAACCAGACATTTTATAACCAGTCCAAGCACATCGATACCCGATATCATAGGATACATGATGTGGTTGACAAGATGGAAGCGGTGGTTGAGAAGGTTCATACAGATGACAACGGAGCAGATATGTTCATAAAGGTTCTACCAAGGGAAAAGTTTGAGTATTGCAGGAGGATCATCGGGATGACGATCCCCTCCACATAATTGTGAAGGGAAAGATTCGTTGGAGTGGGTGGGGTTCCCAACCTATGTGAAAAATACCCCGAAATAGGATTGAGTATTTGTACATATAATAGGAATACCTTAATTTATTTGGATTGGATATTCCTAAATATAATAGGAATATCTCAATAGTTTTGGATTGGATATTCCTACATATAATAGGAATATGTCAATGGATTTGGATTTGGATTAGATATTCCTATCTATAATAGGAATGCTATTGGTGGATTTGAGGCTATATATAGGTGTCTCCTGGCCCTAAAATATATCTCTCTAAAAAAAAAATAGCAACAAGGAGAGAAAAGAAGGCAAGAGTGTCCCTGCAACATTGGAGAGGAGAAAGAAGGATTGGAGGCCGTTTCGAAGAAGGAGACCAGTTTCGGGTATTTCTCGTTGTCTTTCTTCTTCGTGGTTATAAAATATTTTCTATTCCAAAAGAGTTGTGGTGATCCGTTTGGATCGGTGAGAAGTTTGTAAGGAGTCAGTGTATTTCTTATTCCATTAATGGAGGCTTTTCAGGGTTGGACTTCGATCGTCCCATGATTTTTTCTGCAAGGATTTTCCACGTCAAAAATTTTTGTGTCTGTGATTTGTGTTTAATGTTTTTGGTTTATGCGTTTTGCTCGGTCCTCTTGCAGGTACTCTCCGGTTTGGTGAACGATTTTCTCCCTTTCATTCCCAACAAATTATAAGGAAAAGTTAGGTGCTTTTGTGCATGCAATATTCTTAATCTATGGTTTGGAGGCTAAGAAAGTTGGAAAAGAAAACATGGTACTATGAAAATGAATTCCAATTGTATTAACAGGGACTAGGGAACGTTGAGTAAATATATACAATAACAAAATAAGGCCATCTCCAAATAAAATTTTTAAAATTGATTTCTATTCTACTTGGCATTGTACTTATAGTTGGCAGAGTTTCTAGGTGACAGAAAATAAAATGATCAATTTAATGATTTAGTTTGAAAGTATGGTTCAATATTATTAGTTATGATAGATGGAAATTTTCTATAAAAGTTCATAAATGTATAAATTCTTATAAAAAAATTTCTTCCTACATTTAGTGTGTCATGTAGGAGAGAATAAATATTTTATTTTTTTTAAAGAATTTCTACCATAATATTTGGAGATAGCCCAAGGAAGCAGATCATTCCTAGGATGTAAACATATTTTCATTGGCGGGAGATTTCTCTGAGTTCTGGCTGGGCCGTGAATCGGAGTCCAAATTTAAAAAGCCTTCACTAATGATTAGAAGAACACACTCTCTAGAAACTTCTCTATCGAACTAGTTGGATCACTGCAACTACTCAAAGTAATAAAAATATATCACAGAAGTTACCGAAGAAAGGAGATGACGAGAACAATCATCCGAAATAATCACCCTTTGAAATAACCAAAAATTTCTCTTTCTCTTCTTCGAAAGTTACAAACTTGATGACTCCCTCCCTTTTGAACTCTCTCTCTCTCTCTCTCTCTCTCTCTCTCTCTATATATATATATATATATATATATATATATATATATATATATATATATATATATAGTAGATGTGATATTGAATTATGGTTAGAAATGTCCTACTTAAAGTCTCATAAATCCTGCAACAATAAAGATAACCACAGAAATGAATACAACAAATATCAGAATCATAAAGCAAGATCATATCTCAATAAAATATAAACTCGGGAAATCACCCGACAATGAGTCTGATACATCTGTCAAGATACAAGAATAAAGATAACCACAGCAATACTGAGTATGGAACAGTATATACTCAGAAGATAACCTCGGTGATCACTCGTCTAATGAATCTGGTACTGCTCCAGTGTCTGCTCCTGCTCCTGCTAATGCTCCGGTACTGTATAACTCTGGGTGGATCTCTTCTGCTAATCCTGGGGACATAATCCGGATCCAGGTCCTCAGGGGACATAGCAAGGTACAAGAAAGCTCAAGCCAAAATGTAGTGAAATAGTAAATGAAATAAATAGGGTAAACTATATAACCATCTATGTGAAAATGCAATTTGAGAGCATCACTAAACTCAGGCTGAGACCACTACAAGCTCTGTGTTTGGGAGCCGGTAGCAGTATTTACTATATGTTTTACTATGTGTTTACTATGTGTTATATATATATATATATATATAAACTTAGCCTGTAGCCTGTGTGTCTCTCCCCATCCAATGTAATCACACGTCTCATGTCCATGATGCCTCATGTCCATGTCACGCACGATCATATCTAATGCAGCAAGTCATCTAATATCTATGAATATAATGTCTATGTCATAAAACCTGTATCCTACACAGAATCACCATGAATATCTCAGGAAGATTCTGTCTCATGAATAGTATCAAGTGTCCTGGGTTATAGTGTACTTGATAGGACAAGTACGAGAATGAAAAGGGTCACGAATATCCATGTCTAGATGACAATACACAACTCCGCGTACGGTGTTGGCACCCGACTATTAATCGGACGCTAAGAAAGTCACACGGTCCTAGGTCACGCATGCACAAATATATATATATATAGTCAAAGGAATAAATAACAAGAACTGCAAGTTTGGCAAGGTACACTTGCCTGGGGTTCTGGCTCCAAATGTAGCTCTGGTCTCAGTGTGATTTGCAGGTATTACTCCGGTTGTTGAAATAAATATCATCATTAGATTCAAAAAATATCAAATAGCTAGAAACGCCTGTCCTTACGTCCAATTTGGACACAGGGGCAAAAATAATATTTTCGGGCCAAAGCGGGGTCCACATGTGGGCCACTTTGCACCGAAATCCGTGTCAGGGTCAAAGGTCTCCAAATTCGTCAAACTTAGTATCAATAAGTCAAGAACGATGATACGAACCCAATGGAACTTTCAGAATTGGATTCCGATGAGCCGATCACAAAATCGCCCGTCTAGTGGAGCCTGTGGGGCCCACGATACGCGATTTTGTCAACGTTCTCAGAATCGAACCAAACTTGGGTCACAGGACCAGCGTATTTCTACGAGTCCGATGGCGTAAGTTTCGTCTCGATCCGACGTGTGTACACGAAGTTACAGCGTGTTCCAGAATAAGCGGATACGGGGCGTTGTCGGCGGATACGTGTTGATCCCGGTGTGCACGCACATCCAAATCAACTTCTGCAAAATTTCACACGTCTGTATCAACGGCGCGCACGTTTTGGTAAAGACCACGTGGGACCAAGTCGTCCCGTTTGGCGGGGCACACTCAATTTCGGGGTAAAATAAGGCGTTGATTTTCCTGTTTTTGGATCGCGGTGTGCGATCACCACAGGATGCGACGCACCGAGCGAGTTGCACGGGCACCGAGAGGGTCACGCAGGGCTCGCAATGCAACAGACGGAATCAAAAACTGGTGAACGAGCAGAGAGAAACGGGTACCTGAACAGAGCTCCGAAAAACTGAGTTTTCGTGTCCGTGTCGACACAAAGGGGCCGTGTCCTGACCGTGTCCGAGTCCACCCGACCTAGGGTTAAGGTTTCGAGCTGCTGGGGCATCGCCGGAGGACGACGAGGTCGGTCCGGGGGCCGGAGGTGGCCGAGGGCTGTGCGGCGGCGCTCTGGGAGGCGGGTGGGCAGCGAGGCGAAGCCAGGGGAGGAAGGAGGCGGAGGTCGACGGCTGGGGACAGAGGGGATGGCCGGAGGAGATAGACGGGGGAGGTAGGGGCAGATGGGAGGAGACAGAGGAGAGGGGTTGCAGCGACCGGGCTAGGGCGGAGGATAAGAGGGGAGGGGCTAGGGTTTCGGTAGGGGATTTGACCGGAGAAGAGAGGGCATTAGGGCTTCGTGGAGGCGGACGAGTCTCAGGCGGCTGGAGGAGAGAGGGTGGCAGCGGAGGGCGGTGCTGGGGTTCGCGGGGACGATGGCGTGGGGACGTGAGATCCGGCGGGGGTCGAGGGGCAGCGCTGCGGGAAGAGGAGGAAGGAGGCAGGGGACTCCGGCGTGCGGGGGAGGACTCGAGCGGGGCGGTCAGGCGGCGAAAGAGGGGACAGAGGGTTTGCGGCGGACTGAGGAGGGAGGTGGTGACGGGGCAGCGGGCTAGGGCAGGGCGGAGAGGCCGGGGCTCGTCGGAGGAGATGATCGGCGACGGCGAGGACGGGTGGAGCGAGGTCGAGGCGAAGAGAATTAGGGTTTGCGACGGCGGCACAGAAGTCAAGGCATCTTTATATATGTGCGCCGCCGCGGAGTCGAGGCCGGATTAGGATTAGGGTTACGGTGTGGGTTAACGGGTTTCGGGTCGGGTTCGATTCGGATCCGACCCGACCCGACCCGTTAAGGCTAGGTTGGTCCGGTCCGGTTCAGTTTAGCGGTTCGGTTTGAGTTGGGTTGGTTCAATTGAACCGGATTTATTTAGGGGTTTAATTCGGTTTATTTTAAACTAGTATTTAGGGCTTTAAACGCGTTTCCGGAGTCCAATAAATTCACAAAAAATTACCCTATATCCGGTTTTCTATTTTACAGCATAAAATATTATTTTCATAATATTTTAATATTAATTAACAGTAATTAAAAATCATTTAATCACAAAAGCCTAGGTTTTAATTACAGAAAAATCCCAGAAAATTCTAGAAAATTATGAAAATTCAAATTTAGAAATTCCTGAAAATCAGGGGGCTTACAATCTACCCAACTTATAAAAATTTTGTCCTCAAAATTAAAAATATGGTAGGGTTCATTTATCCAATCTCACTTAATTATAGTCTGAAGGATTCCTCTCAAGTGAACACTATGGTCTCTACCCAACTTAGAATTTACCCATCTATCATCTAAGGCTATACATCTAATAAAGCTATGCCCCAACTTATTTAATCATGCTATTGAATCTTCAAAGTCTTTAACACCAAACATATTACCTATGGTATTCCCTTAGTCATTTATAAAAAAGGGTCATCAAACAATGCGACCAGCCTGTGGGGTATATCTAGTACTGTCTATATATTAAACTTATACCAAGCACGATGTTTCGTCTTTCCGAAATAAGGGAAGACGGAGATCAATAATAAAGAGTTCAAGGGTGAGGTAATAGAATAGAAGTATCGGGATCAAGGCGTTTAAAGAATTCAAATGGAAATTGTTAAGCAGTTGTGGATTAAAATCTGATTCTGGTAATTCTTCGTTCGCATGCTCGTATTAGTACAATTATGTAACCGATACGATATGTCAAACAAGTCCAGGGCAAGTTCATTCGTCTACTAATCACTATATATCTCAATCCACATAAAATCGTATTACGAAGGGCGAATCAAGCGCACTAAGGTTGGCCAGACCTTAATATACTGATTCTGAAATGTATTAATGTACATGTCCACTAATACATATGTCATGAACAAGCTTGATAAAGAATAAGCTTGCAAAACTAGGCTATAGAATAGCAGCGTGAGTCAAGTACAGCAAATTTAAAGTACGCTAGATGATGATGAAAGAGGTACAATTTAATCAAGTTCACAAAATAAAAACAAACAAGCAACCATAACAGACTCTACAATCTCTACAGTTATCATACAACCTCCTTGTCTAAGTCGCTAGTCGACCAAATAGGGGCAAGGACCGCTAAATTCTATTGTCTGAATAACCACTATCTTCTTATATAAGTCCTAAGTTGTGTCATCCTAGTTTACTTCATCATTGGGTCAATAGGGCTAGGTGGTATTATGTTGTGAGGCCTACTACCCAACTTAAAACAATAAACTAATACCGAATTCTTCTTAAGGTTACCGTGGAAACTCTTGTTAAGGTCTACGAGAAGGGGTCTTGGTACCTATTAGGGTATCCTCCTATACTACTTAGGTCATGGTCGTCTTAAGCCTTAGTCTTAGTGCTTATAGGACAAGTGTCGATAGTGAGGATAGAAGAGTTACTGGCCATCAAGGGTAAGGGATCTAACTTGTATCGAGGTGGGGGTACTAATTACGTGACTTAAAGCTAAGGGGTAATCATTAGGTCACAACCTACAATAATAACTTAAACTGTCAAGTTCTAATTACCAATCACCTAGAAAAAAAAAATTAGAGTAACAACCAAAATAAACAATAAGAAGCGCACAGGAATCAAGGCAGGATGCAAGTCAAGAAATTAATTCGAATCCGATATAGATGTCAAGAATGATTCAAGCAAGGGGATGAGATTCAAAAACTTATCCTATTCTTATTGCAGGTTTGCTCGGTCCCTAAGTTAAAACCGAACAATTTAGTCGATGACCTGCATGGGCCACCACAAAAACCATGTTACGTCCCAGTCCCAAAATACCGAGGGACTAGACACGTGGCAATGGCCAGCAGCACACACCGATGGATAAACCTAATTTAATGGATCCATCGGGGCGTACTTAAGCTGTAATACAACAATATGGGTCTAGATATACTAATCTCATCCACAAAAATGAATACAACAAATATCAGAATCATAAAGCAAGATCATATCTCAATAAAATATAAACTCGGGAAATTACCCGATAATGAGTCTGATACATCTGTCAAGATACAAGAATAAAGATAACCACAGCAATACTGTGTATGGAACAGTATATACTCAGAAGATAACCTCGGTGATCACTCGTCTAATAAATCTGGTACTGCTCCAGTGTCTGCTCCTGCTTCTGCTAATGCTCCGGTACTGTATAACTCTGGGTGGATCTCCTCTGCTAATCCTGGGGACATAATCCGGATCCAGGTCCTCAGGGGACATAGCAAGGTACAAGAAAGCTCAAGCCAAAATGCAGTAAAATAGTAAATAAAATAAATAGGGTAAACTATATAACCATCTATGTGAAAATACAATTTGAGAGCATCACTAAACTCAGGCTGAGACCACTACAAGCTCTGTGTCTGGGAGCCGGTAGTAGTGTTTACTATTTGTTTTACTATGTGTTTACTATATGTTATATATATATATATAAACTTAGCCTGTAGCCTGTGTGTCTCTCCCCATCCAATGTAATCACACGTCTCATGTCCATGATGCCTCATGTTCATGTCATGCACGATCATATCTAATGCAGCAAGTCATCTAATATCTATGAATATAATGTCTATGTCATAAAACCTGTATCCTACACAGAATCACCATGAATATCTCAGGAAGATTCTGTCTCATGAATAGTATCAAGTATCCTGGGTTATAGTGTACTTGATAGGACAAGTACGAGAATGAAAAGGGTCACGAATATCCATGTCTAGATGACAATACACAACTCCGCGTACGGTGTTGGCACCCGACTATTAATCGGACGCTAAGAAAGTCACACGGTCCTAGGTCACGCATGCACAAATATATATATATATATAGTCAAAGGAATAAATAACAAGAACTGTAAGTTTGGCAAGGTACACTTGCCTGGGGTTCTGGCTCCAAATGTAGCTCTGGTCTCAGTGTGATTTGCAGGTACTACTCCGGTTGCTGAAATAAACATCACCATTAGATTCAGAAAATATCAAATAGCTAGAAACACCTGTCCTTATGTCCAATTTGGACACAGGGGCAAAAATGATATTTCCGGGCCAAAGCGGGGTCCACATGTGGGCCACTTTGCACCGAAAACCGTGTCAGGGTTAAAGGTCTCCAAATTTGTCAAACTTAGTGTCAACAAGTCAGGAACGATGATACGAACCCAACGGAACTTCCAGAATTGGATTCCGATGAGCCGATCATAAAATCGTCCGTCTAGTGGAGCTTGTGGGGCCTACGATACACGATTTTGTCAATGTTCTCAGAATCGAACCAAACATGGGTCACAGGACCAGCGTATTGCTACGAGTCCGATGGCACAAGTTTCATCTCGATCCGACGTGTGTACACGAAGTTACAGCGTATTCCAGAATAGGCAGATACGGGGCATTGTCGGCGGATATGCGTTGATCCCGGTGTGCACGCACATCCAAATCAACTTCTGCAAAATCCCACACGTCCGTATCAATGGCACGCATGTTTCGGTAATGACTGTGTGCGACCAAGTCATCCCGTTTGGCGGGGCGCACTCAGTTCCGGGGTAAAACAAGGCGTTGATTTTCCTATTTTTGGATCACGGTGTGCCATCACCACAGGACGCGACGCACAGAGCGAGTTACACGGGCACCGAGAGGGTCACGCAGGGCTCGCGATGCAACAGACGAAATCGAAGACGGGTGAACGAGCAGAAAGAAACGGGTACCTGAACAAAGCTCCGAAAAATTGAGTTTTCGTGTCCGTGTCGACACAAAGGGGCCGTGTCCTAACCGTGTCCGAGTCCACGCGACCTAGGGTTAAGGTTTCAAGCTGTTGGGGCATCGCCGGAGGACGACGAGGTCGGGCCGGGGGCCGGAGGTGGCCGAGGGCGGTGCGGCGGCGCTCTGGAGGCGGCTGGGCAGCGAGGCAAAGCCAGGGGAGGAAGGAGGCGGAGGTCGACGGCTGGGGACAGAGGGGATGGCCAGAGGAGATAGACGGGGGAGGTAGGGGCTGATGGGAGGAGACGGAGGAGAGGGGTTGCAGCGACTGGGCTAGGGCGGAGGATAAGAGGGGAGGGGCTAGGGTTTCGGCGGGGGATTTGACCGGAGAAGAGAGGGCCTTAGGGCTTCGGGGAGGCGGATGGGTCTCAGGCGGCTGGAGGAGAGAGGGTGGCAGAGGAGGGCGGTGCTGGGGTTCGCGGGGACGATGGCGTGGGGACGTGAGATCCGACGGGGGTCGAGGGGCAGCGCTGCGGGAAGAGGAGGAAGGAGGCAGGGGACTCCGGCGTGCGGGGGAGGACTCGAGCGGGTCTGTCAGGCGGCGGAAGAGGGGACAGAGGGTTTGTGGCGGACTGAGGAGGGAGGTGGTGACGGGGCAGCGGGCTAGGGCAGGGCGGAGAGGCCGGGGCTCGTCGGAGGAGATGACCGGCGACGGCGAGGACGGGTGGAGCGAGGTCGAGACGAGGAGAATTAGGGTTTGCAACGGCGGCACAGAAGTCGAGGCATCTTTATATAGGTGCGCCGCCGCAGAGTCGAGGCCGGATTAGGATTAGGGTTACGGTGTGGGTTAACGAGTTTCGGGTCGGGTTCGATTCGGATCCAACCTGAACCGACCCGTTAAGGCTAGGTTGGTCCGGTTCAGTTTAGCGGTTCGGTTTGAGTTGGGTTGGTTCAATTGAACCGGGTTTATTTAGGGGTTTAATTCGGTTTATTTTAAACTAGTATTTAGGGCTTTAAACGCGTTTCCGGAGTCCAATAAATTCACAAAAAATTACCCTATATCCGGTTTTCCATTTTACACCATAAAATATTATTTTCATAATATTTTAATATTAATTAACAGCAATTAAAAATCATTTAATCATAAAAGCCTAGGTTTTAATTACAGAAAAATTCCAAAAAATTCCAGAAAATTATGAAAATTCAAATTTAGAAATTCTTGAAAATCAGGGGGCTTACACCAACGGTGTAAATAAAATTTTCAAATTTGACTTCAGTCCCCGACAATGGTATACTTGTGGTATATCGATATATAATGAATTGGAAAATAAAAAAAAATGGAATGTAAAATGATATACTGACGATATATTATAGTATATCAGCAATATACTAAATCAGTGAATCAGAGTTTCCGGAACTAATCCGCAGAAGCTTTACCAAAAATGGTATATCAATGAGGCTTGTTTTCCAATTTTGTCGCTTAAAATATCGCAGTTTGTCGCCCTTCGACGAAAACTTTCCATCGAGTCTCCGCCGCCATCGATGCCCGTAACCACCGAGGATCACTCTGTGACCTCTCGAGATGCCCTTTCTGCAATACTTTAATTCTCTGCCACTCTAGTACTTCTCTAGGTGAGTTCTGATCCTCCTTGCATTATTACCCATTCATGAGAAAAACTATTGATGAATACTGAAATCTTATAATTGTATATAGCTGGTACGGGTGTCACGACCCACACCCGGTGTAAGGGTACAAGTCGGAAATAACGCCCAGCCTACGCCGCAGAATCGGTGGTAGAACGCTGTCTAGATAATCAATCTAACAATATAATGAACCACCAATAATGATAGTATACTCAATCACAGAACTAAGATAGAAATCAGCACGAATCAGATAAAGAATAGAATAGTCACAATGTAACTCATGAGTCTAAAATAATACATCATTGAGTCTGAAGAAGTAACAAAATAAGCTGGAGACAAATTCAGTACAAAGAATACTACGAAGCTACAACTCCTGGGTCAACTATCTCAGTTGGGATAAGTCCCTCCTGAGCCAGGGTCTCAGAATCTAAACCCACAACATCCTGGGGTCCATAATAGGTAGGGTACCACTCCTCAGTGTCATCTGGAAAAATATATCCAGTCAGGAAAGGAGCAGAGTACATCTCTAACAGCAGTTCTAACCAATGATAAAAACTATGTAACAGTAATCGCTGTGGATAAACAAGATACACAATAGATACAAGATATATATATATATATATATATATATATATATATACAATAAGAAAATACTGGAAATAAATACAATAATGAACAATATGCCAATGAAACAAGAATACTAATGTCTAAGTGTGTGAGTACTAGCATAACATGTGATCGGCTTAGGCAAGATGCAATGCGGCCTGGCTAATCATACGTGCGGTGTATGATCAATACTATTTAGTAATCAGTGCTTGATACAATAGGGATATTGATCACATATCTATACTAATACTCCCCACCCCGACTGGTATAATAGATCCAACCATTGTATGCTATGGCACGAGATTCTCCAAGAAGATAGCTAGTCTTTCCGAGAATCGGTGTCTGTACATGTACAAGATAACCAATGAAACAATACTTGCACCATATACACCATATACCAAGGAATAATATCTCATGACGAGATCTAGATATACCAATCCGTGTAACCATAGTGTCAAGAGAACATGGATATCTACACTAGATACAATGAACATAGAGGATATCATAAATGAGAAACTATCAGAGAATGTACTCGCCTGAATTCCAATAAATAGTCTCACAGATGTCTGACTCGGTGCCTCGAAGACCTAGATATGGAATACAACATCAATACAAGGTCCCAAAAAGAGAATAAGTTAAACTAGTCAACTTCTAGGTCAATAAGTCAATTCTAAGTCAAAAGTCAACTATGGTCAACTCTAAGTCAACTATGGTCAACTATGGTCAAACCAAGGTCAATTATCTATTTCTAGGTTGCACAAGTCTAACACAAAAATCTTGGGTCAAGATATTGAAATCTAAGTCATAAAAATCACATCTTAAAATATTAGAATACCGTATCTCCGGATACGTAAATTCTAAGGTAAATATCACAATACATATATATCAAACAATTAGGTATAATAATATAGAATATTAACTACAGCATCAAATAGGTATCGTGGTTTTGAACCAACTTGGTATCTCAACAAAAATCAAAATCTTGATACCCAAACCCCGTATCTTTAGTATCCCACTTACCTTGGTTTCCACAAGGTAATACTCAATACCTTGATATACTAATACTCTCATATATAATATATAAATATATACTAATATTATACAAATAAGAAATATAGCAATAATAGTATATTATCTCAATATTAATACATATATATGTACATATATATATATCAATATAGTATATAAATACATATATATAATAATCTGCCTAACTGTCGCTGCAAACAGTATTGAAAAACAATGATACGCTGAAACAAAGCTTTTAGTGACAGTTCTGGCTGTCACTGAAGCCGCCGTCGCTACTGCTGTTTGGAATCTGTACTGCTGCTATTTTGGTGACGGTTTGCAACCGTCACCATTCTCGCTGTCGCTGCTGCTGAATTAAGTTTTCCTGCTGCTGCTGTATTAATGACAGTGGCTACTGTCATTAATAGCCCGCCACTGCTACAGTGGCTGCTGTTGTATTAATGACAGCAGCTGCTGTCATTAATACCTCTGTCGCTAAAACCTGAAATATATATATATATATCATCCATTTAAATATAAATATATATATAATAACTATACATCCCTCTCCTATTATTATGTACATATTTAATATAGTAACAACACACACATACAACATATATAATAAATATACATCTATACATAATTATAATAATCATATAATAACTATAAATAATCTAATTACTTAATTAATCATACACATATATTTTATAAAAACATATTCATATATTTATTTCCATAACATATATTATAACATATATACTAATGTATGTAGAAGAAAGCTACATAATATATATTCTATTAGTACATATATAATACATAGATCTATGCTAAAATAAACACTATAATAAATACACCATAATACATATAATATATATATATATATACAAAATTATAATTCAAGAATTAAAGCATAATTAATTAGATCTACACATAAATACACAACAAATGGAGTGTATCACACCGTATCCCACTAGATCTAGGATACACATGTGACACGAGTCCACCACACATCCAATTACACCCCGAAGGACACAAACAAGTCACATATAATATATATGAACAAACCAAAGTGTCAAATATAGATCTATGTGTCCGTGTCAAAATACGACATGTACAAAGTCCCGTGTTGGAGGGAAAATCCCCAAAACAACACGTATCACCAAATTATTTGGATACGACATATAAGTACCCAATTGTTGATACGACACTAGCCCCAAACACATAAACATATGCCAAATTGATCTATAGGATCAATTGACACACACAACAAAAGTTATTTTCGGAATTCCTCCAAAATTGACACAAAAAGTACCATAACTTTCTCAATAGGCCTCCTATGAACACAAAACCAAATCCTATGGGTAATATATGCATATGGGTTGATTTTCCATGATTAAATATCATATTTAGAAGCTATTTTAAGGGGAAAAACTGAATTATGCCTATTGGTAGATGGATTCCTATTGAAACCTCCAATTGAGATAAAATTGCTTACAACTTGTAGATTCTTGCACCTCTTTGTAGATCCTTGCTTCCTCCTTCTAGATTCTTGCTTCTCAAGTCTCTAATGGTGATTTAGGAAGAAATTGGAATGAATTTGGTAGGAAAATAAAGTGGAAATGAAGGAAATTTGGTAGTGGAAAATTCTATATCTAAATTTGGAATGAAAAAGAGGAGAGGAAATTTTCTCCCTCTTTTTAAATAGGCCGGCCCCTATTCCCCTCCCTCAAGTTATCATATAATATCCATTATACCCCTTGGGGCTCTCATGAAGAAATAATTAAGGAAGGAAGCTTCTAGTCTAATGATTTAATTAATTTAATCCATCTCCTTAACAATGGGCTTTATAAATGGGCTAAGTCTAACTAATTAATTCATGTTGGTCCATGGGTCCAAACTAAACTAGTTAGGTCCACTAACACAAGTCCAAAATAAATAATATCTAACAACAATTAAATAATATAATAAATAATTATTTATCAAGCACAATATTTAATTAAATAAGAAATTACTAAAATACCCTTTCCTAGAAAATGTGGTAGTGACAAGTCTACCCTCCTTAAAAAAAATTTCGTCCTCGAAATTCAAAGACGAAAACTACCCCTAGAAAATAACAGAACAAAACTAAAGAATCACAACTAACTATGAAAGAACATAACAATGAACATAACATAACTAGGAAATAACATACCTCAAGGTACAAACAAATATGGATAACGCTCTCGCATTTTATCCTCTCTCTCCCAGGTAGACTCCTTTGGAGAGTGATGCCTCCATGCGATGCGCACCAAAAGAATAGTCTGGTTCCTCAGCCCCTTCTTTCTCCGATCTAGAATCTCAACTGGCTGCTCTGAATAGCTAAGAGTAGGGCCCACCTCTATCGCCGAGTGATCCAATACATGACTAGGATCTGCCACGTATTGTCTCAACTGCGACACATAAAATACGTTGTGCACTCCCTCCAATGCAGGTAGCAAGTCTAGTCTATAAGCAACTGTACCGACCCTCTCTAGAATAGTGAAAGGTCCAATAAATTGCGGACTAAGCTTTTCGCCTCCACCGAAGCGAATCGTGTCTCGTGTCGGAGAAATCCTCAGAAACACCAAACCACCCACCTAGAACAAAATACCACCTTAAGAACTTAATCTATAACAAACAACTAAGAACAAACACAAAACAAAAATTTAAACTATACCTCGAACTCCAAAGGTCTCCGATGGCTATCGGCCCAATGCCGCCGTCTGTCCTGCGCCACTCGAAGTCTATCTAGGATTAACTGAACCTTCTCTGCTGCATCCACAACCATCTATGGCCTAAGAAAAACTCTCTCTCCAATATCGTCCCAAGACAAAGGAGTACGACACCTTCGGCCGTATAGAGCTTCAAAAGGTGAATCTCTATACTGGCCTGGTAACTGTTGTTGTAAGCAAACTCTACCAAATGGAGACGGTCCTCCCAAAAACCTCCAAAATCTAGTACACAAGTGCGTAACATATCCTCGAGAGTCTGAATAGTCCTCTCTGACTGCCCATCTATCTGGTGATGATATACAATACTGAATTTGAGCTGAGTGCCCAAACTCTCCTACAAACTCCTCCAAAAATGAGAAGTGAAACGACTATCCCGATCTGAGACTATGCTGATGGGAACTCCATGTATCCTAATGATCTGCCTCACATATATCTCTGCCAGCTTCTCCGTAGACAAACCCACTTTGAAAGGCAAGAAGTGGGCCGACTTGGTCAACCTATCAACGATGACCCAAATTGCGTCTTTCCTTCATGGAGATCGTGGAAGTCCAGACACAAAATCCATAGTAATATGTTCCCACTTCCACTCTGGAATGTGTAATGGCTGAAGTAAACCTCCTGGCCTCTGCCTCTCGGTTTT
Organism: Iris macrosiphon; assembly: GCA_036927795.1. Taxonomy (NCBI): domain Eukaryota; kingdom Viridiplantae; phylum Streptophyta; class Magnoliopsida; order Asparagales; family Iridaceae; genus Iris; species Iris macrosiphon. The sequence continues at coordinate 84,330,983 of JAYESA010000001.1, read as the reverse complement.
TACCTGCTGGCATACTATACATCTGGATACAAACTGTGCCACTTCCCTCTTCATGCCATACCACCACACACTCTCTCACATATCCCGATACATCTTGTTAGCACCTGGATGCATGGAATACTAAGAGCGATGCGCTTCCTGCAATACCTCCTCACGTAGCTCCCCACTAGGCACACACAATCTAACTCCATGCCTCAAAGATCTATCCTCTGCAATAGTGAAATTATCTTCCAATCCTGCTCTCACCTGAGCTCTGATACTTCTCAGGGATACATCCTTTTACTGTGCTGCCTTGATCCTGTCCATCAAATCTGAGTGTATCTGCAATCCCATATCTGTATAGCACCACCAAGAACAATCACCTCAATGCCCAAGCTCTCCAAGTCCTCCAATAAATATCTATCCTGCGTCAAGAACATAGCTACCGGATACCTGCTCAAAGCATCGACAACTACATTAGCTTTTCCAGGATGATATTGCAAAAAGATATCAAAATCCTTCATCAGTTCCAACCACCGACGCTGCCTCATGTTCAACTCCTTCTGCGTGAAAACGTACTTCAAGCTTTTATGGTCTGTGAAGATCTCCACACGCTCTCCGTACAAATAATATTTTCATAACTTCAGAGCGAATACAACGGCTGCCAACTCCAAATCATGGGTAGGATAGTTCTTTTCATGAGGACGCAATTGCCTGGATGCATAGGCAATCACTTTCCCATGCTGCTGAAGAACACAACCCAAACTCTTCCATGATGCATCACTATAAATAGTGAAACCTCTGGACCCTGATGGCAACGTCAAAATAGGAGCAGACGTCAACCTCTTCTTCAACTCCTCAAAAGCAACCTGGCAATCCTCCGTCCAAACAAACTCCACATCCTTCCTTGTGAGTCTGGTCATCGGCTCGGCAATCCTCGAAAAATCTTGCACAAACTTTCTGTAGTAGCCTGCCAATCCCAAGAAACTACTGATCTCTGCTACCGAACTCGGAGTCTTTGAAGATTCTACTGCTGAAATCTTCTTCGGATCCACGAAAATACCATCACCAGTCATAACATTCCCCAAGAATTTCACCTTGTCCAGGAAAAACTCACACTTGGACAACTTTTCATACATCTTCTCCTTCCTCAGCACATCCAACACAATCCTCAAATGCTTCTCATGCTCCTCCGGTGTCCTCGAGTATATGAGTATGTCGTCGATGAACACCACCACAAACTTGTCAAGGTACTGGTGGAACACCTTGTTCATCAAGTTCATAAATACCGCCGGTGCATTAGTCAAACCAAACGGCATCACCATAAACTCGTACTGACCATACCGAGTTCTAAAAGCAGTCTTCGGTATGTCCTCCGGCTTCACCTTCACCTGATGGTAGCCTGATCTTAAATCTATCTTAGAAAATACCTTCGCACCACTCAATTGATCAAACAGATCATCAATCCGTGGCAAAGGATATTTATTCTTGATAGTGAGAAAATATATATTCTATTAGTACATATATAATACATAGATCTATGCTATAATAAATACTATAATAAATACACCATAATACATATATAATATATATATATATATATATATATATATATATATATATATATATACACACAATTATAATTCAAGAATTAAAGTACAATTAATTAGATCTACACATAAATACACAACAAATGGAGTGTATCACACCGTATCCCACTAGATCTAGGATACGCATGTGACACGAGTCCACCACACATCCAATTGTAACCCGAAGGACACAAACAAGTCACATATAATATTTATGAACAAAATAAAGTGTCAAATATAGATCTATGTGTCCATGTCAAAATACGACATGTACAAAGTCCCGTGTCGGAGAAAAAACCCCAAAAACAACATGTATCACCAAATTATTGGGATACGACCTACACGTATCCAATTGAGGACACGACACTAGGCCCAAACACATAAATATATGCCAAATTGATCTATAGTATCAATTGACACACACAACAAAAGTCATTTTCGGAATTCTCCCAAAATTGACACAAAAAACACCATAACTTTCTCAATAGGCCTCCTATGAACACAAAACCAAATCCTATGGGTAGTATATGCATATGGGTTAATTTTTCATGATTAGATCTCATATTTAGAAGCTATTTTAAGGGGAAAAACTAAATTATATCTATTGGGAGATGGATTCCCAATGAAACCTCCAATTGAGATGAAATTGATTCAAACTTGTAGATCCTTGCTCCTCTTTGTAGATCCTTGCTTCCTCCTTCTAGATCCTTGCTTCTCAAGTCTCTAATGGTGATTTGGGAAGAAATGGGAATGCATTTGGTAGAAAAATGAAGTGGGAATGAAGGAAATTTGGTAGTGGAAAATTCTAGATCTAGATTTGGAATGAAAAAGAGGAGAGAAAAATTTCCCCCTCTTTTTAAATAGGCCAGTCCCTATTCCCCTCCCTCAAGTTATCATGTAATGTCCATTATACCCCTTGGGGTCTCTCATGAAAAATTAATTAAGGAAGAAAGCTTCTAGTCTAATGATTTAATTAATTTAATCCATCTCCTTAACAATGGGCTTTCTAAATGGGCTAAGTCTAACTAATTAATTCATGTTGGTCCATGGGTCCAAACTAAACTAGTTAGGTCCACTAAAACAACTCCAAAATAAATAATATCTAACAACAATGAAATAATACAATAAATAATTATTTTTTAAGCACAATATTTAATTAAATAGGAAATTACTAAAATATCCTTTCCTAGAAAATGTGTTAGTGACAACGGGTACAACCCGGTTTAAGCGGAGGATGTGTGTGCTTCACAAAGAAATCAGATAGTAAGTAATAGAAAGGGTTATAAGGAAATATGAAGAATAGGATATAGCTTAAAACATTGCAGTACACTGAAATCTTATAATGATCATGATCTCGGATCGTTATACGCCAAACAGATAACTATGAGCTTAAGCATGGAATAATTAATTGGCCAAGAATGAATTCATTTTAGGCTTTTATTAATTATTTATCTAGAGTTTGGGTAATCTCTTTTAATCATTTTAGGCTTTCAAAAAAACTTGGACTGGGCCTAAGGGAATCTCTTGCTTAAACAAATCCAGTGACCTTTATTTATAGGTTGTGGATAAGTATTAAGGTATTGGTTCCATATTCTATATAGGCTTTGAAGCATAAGTTAATATTTAATGTTAAAGCAAGCCTTAAAATGAGTAAAATAGAGTTGGAAAAGATAAATAACTCTAATAGTTTTTTTTTTGGCTAAATTATAACTTAATACCCTCAACTATTCAAGTTTTTCGAGCTCGATATCCTCAATTTTGATAGGTAGCAACTTAATATCTTAAAATAAAAAATGACGAAACTATCCCTTATCTTTCTCCCCCCTTCTCCCATCCGGCTACCCCCCCCATATGACCGGGTGAGGGGGAGGCTACGAGAGCGGGGGCGGAGGCAGGGGCCGTGTAGTCGGGTGGGGGGGAGGAGAGGGGGTAGTTTTGTCCTTTTTTTAAATTTTAAGATATCAAGTTGATACTTATCAAAGTTGAGTGTATAAAGTTGAAAAACTTGAATAGTTGGGGATATCAAGTTGTAATTTAGCCTAGTTTTTTTTATATATTCGTAAAGGTTTTTTTTTCTGAATCGAGTATTATGTTAACTTTATGGGCATGGGTGATGGTTTGGTAAATATTAAATAGGAGGAACATCAATATAAAATCGAATTTGGGCCTTTTTATTTAATGGATTGAGCTTATTTTGAGCTTCTATAATTAAAGATGTAATTAGTTAGATTTATATTATAATAATTTTGGCTTTGAGCATAAAAGAAATACTTGGACTTTAGAGTAGGTTTTTGAAAATATAAAAGTAATTAAGAATGGGTTTAGATAAATACTAATCTAATTGGTTTAATAAAAATTTGAAATAAATAGGTGTGTTTTTAATGAGCAAATCTTTTGGATTGTTTAGGCTTGATCAAACTAAGGCATATGTGAGCTTCAACCACTTTGGACCTAAGGTAAGTACTTATTCTGATTGCTTTCTTTACTTGATAGTTTCTCTAACTCATGATCTAGATATGCATTAATTAATCTTGACACACTTGTTTACATGAGATTAATGTTTTATGGATTCATATTCGTGATTATCATGGTTCATGTTTATCGTGTTTTTTGTGATTATCGTGTTCGTGATTCTTCATGTCGTGACTTGAATCCATGAGTACAAGTCAGGCGAAAAAATACCTTAGTAGACATGTAAACTATCAAAAACTACTATACGTGTCTAATCTAGAAAGATAGCAGTCGCACAATACACGTACGGGGTGCCATATTTACCTTCTAGCCATTTACTTATCGAAAGTAGTATTTCAAAACATATAGTTTAGATGCAGATTATTTTTACCACTCTTGTTCTTGATATCACATGCCATGTTGTTCATGTTTTCTTGTTTCCCTCAACTTGCCTTACCATATTTCTAGTTTTACCTGTTTACCATGTATCACATATTCTATTTTCTATTTTGTAGTTTCTATCATGTTATGAATAGTTTATCATGTATGTACTTGTTCTAATTCTGATTGGATGATAATATTTTAGGAGATGAGTACGTTGACATATTAGGTTACTCACATGGACTTCAAGCCTGAGTTTTAGGTTAGCTAATTTCTCTATTTACTTATCTTTATGTCATAGTCTAGCTTTTATTCGTATGCTTTTCAGCCTATTCCTTTAGATATTGATATAGTTAATTATTAGGTAAAATTGTGGATGATATACTTGAGCACATATATATAGAGATAAAAAGCATACTATCGTCGATAATGCAGCGTAGGCTGGGCGTACTCACGTACTCGCATTCGATCATCTGGATGTGGGTTGTGACACTAATAAACATCATAACATAGTCCAAATTCGATCTCATGTTATCCATCTCTCCGGGCATATCATCATAGGTATATCAAACCATCTTCGCCTCGTCAATCCCGAATGAAAGCTTCTAATCAGTAGTGTCCTGAAGATATCGAATTATTGACTTGACTACTCTCCAATGTACCCTCCCTGGATTGAAAAGATACCTGCTAACCATGCCAACTACATGAGCAATATCTGGCCTTGCACACATACCATGGCATACATGAGATTTTCTACAACTAAAGTATATAAAATTAGCTCCATATCTTCTTTTTCATCCTCGGTAGATGGACATTATTCCGTAGTGAGCTTAAAGTGAGCTGCAAATGACCCATCCATTCTGAAATACTAAAGTACCTGGTGAATGAACTATTTTGGGACAACTAAAGCAACTTGGAGTTTCTATCTCGGTTGATGTCCATCCCATGAATAATCTTTATTGTACCTAAATGCTTTATAGAGAAGTTTGTGCCTAGTTAGCACTTCAACCCCGCTATCCTGGTGGTATTTTGACCCACAAATAACATATCGTCAACATGGAACAATAAAATAATAAAATTATCCTTGACAAAATGCTTCACAAATACACAATGGTCTGATGTCGTACGTGCATAACCATCTCCCATAAATGACTCAAAACTTATTGTTCCACTATCAAGGAGCCTGTTTCAAACCATATAAACTCTTCTTCAACCAAAAGACCAAATGTGACTTATCATGTTCACATAATACCTCGAGATGCTCATTATATCATTCCTTCCCTAAATAACCGTGGAGGAATGGTGTCTTTTCGTCCATCTATTCAACCTCTGAGTTGAAAATGGCTATTAGCGTTAGCCCCACTCGAATTGATGACAAATTTACGACCGACAAGAAGATTTTATCAAAATTTAAGCCCGTTCGCTAACTGTAGCCTTTAACTACCAGTCTTGCTTTGTATCGAGGATGAGTAGCATCTTTTATCTGCTTTACTCTGAACATGGATCAATATTTTAAAGTCTTGTTATCCTTTGGCAACCGCACTAGCTCATAAGTAGAGTTTACCTATATATAAGAAACTAATCTCCTCCTACATGGACTATATCCACTCCTACTTATATTCGTCTTCCATTACCTTTACGAAGATTTTGAGTTCTTCTCCGTCAATAGCATATACTCATCTTAAAATTACCTTGTGGAAGGTCGATTTGTTCTCTCGTTCTCATCCTCAATGAAACCTCTTGTGCTGGCTATGTACCAACCACCTCATTCCCTTCAATAACTGCCTCCTCGACGTGCTCATCCTCCGGAGGGTCATCCTAATCATCATTAGCGGAATGATGATCAAGGTTGAAATAATCTCCATGTATTGGCTCTTCCATAATTAATTGGATTCTTCACAGTGTCCTTTAGAAATATCTTGAAGTACGATGAATCTAATTCAGTTAATTTCTCATCCTTAGAAGGCATCTCAGAATATTGAGTGTTTGTCATAGTCTGATCATTGACTAAAAATATGTTCCTGCTTCTGTAGAGTTTTCTTTCCACTAGATTGTAGAGTCTATACCCAAACTTATCTTGACCAAAGCCGACAAACATGCATTGTCTCATCTTCGGCTCAAGTTTGGATCTTTTGTCCTTCAATATATGCACGAAGGCCTTATGTTTGCCATTACAAGTTTTGAAAACACTTGGTTTAATGCAAAACAAAAAAGTACAAAAAATTCTGAATAGAAAAAATCTAAGTACAAGTTTTTTGATTCTGGAGAGTGGGATGATGGAGATCGAGCGCTGTAGTGGCTCCTTTACTCCGTTGACGATCTGACTAAAGAAGGAAAAGTGCTTTCTCTCTCTCTTTCCTGTGTGTCTGCCCCTGTTCAGCCGTCCCAGTGGGGGTATGCTACCCTAGCTATTTATAGACATCCTGCTGACGGGCTATAGGTGCCGCATATGCCTCTGTTTGGTAGCCGCATAAGGCTCCTTCAATAGAATACAGTTGCAACTGTAGTCGCATACCATGAGCCTGCTACTATGTGACCTTGGTTGGGATATGCTGTTGATAGGATCTCGGGGTTATTTTTAACTCCGTTGTGTGCATGACTCGGTCAACTGGACACGCAGTCAACACTTATTGTGTGAAGATCATTTTAGTTGTAATGGACAAATCTTGCAAGCTGAAAGCCGCATAACATCTTGGCCTCATAATGTCTTGACCGCATATATGCTCCAATTTAGCCTTGTTCTTATGGACACTTTGGTCGTATGGCATTGTGGCCGCATGCAAGCTCTCGTCTGGCCTTGATCGAATGGACACTTTGGTCGCATGATGACGAGGCCGCATAGGGCCATGGTCGTAAATGAGGGAACACATGGCATGGTATATATGACAAAGTTATTAACGCACTGATGTGACTTTTTGTCTTTTTATGAGTCACCGTCTCTCTTGCGATTCTCGATGCGTTATGGGTCATTAGTGATGTGTTAGGACTTCTGACAGGCATTCAATGTAATATCAGGGGATGTAACCTCCGATTTCCAAACTTCAAAATAATTAGATTTTTAATTTATTTTAAATACCAAGTTATAAAATATTTTCTCCTTGAAATTTTGTATTTTATTTTGAACAATGTTTGATTTAGAAGGTAATTTAAAAATCTTTATAAAAATCATTTTTCCTAAATGACGATGTATTACAAAATAAATAAATAAATAATAATATATAATATTCCTCTAGTTTCAAATGTTTATTGGCTTGAAATCATAAAATTATTTATTGGATAAAATTAATTAAAGGACTAGTCGTTTCTTCAAAATAATTTTTTATAATTAATGGAATAGTAAATAAATAAATTACATAGCTTTCCTAAAATGTTTTCTGAAATTATAATCTTTTCTTTTTAAATTTTACAAATTGCCATTTCCTATTAACTAGCCAGCACACCCTCATTTTTCCCACATGAGAAACCCTTTTATATTTAATTCTGGGCCATTCATTATTGGGCCAACCCGCAAACCCTTTATCCCACACCATCTCTCCCTATTTAAGTCCCTCATCACATCTCCCTAGAAACCCTAGTTAGCCTTCACAATTCCCAAAGCCAAAGCCACCACCATTTTGTGTGCTCGTGTCCGTGTGTCCAGCATCACCGTGTCAGCCGTGATGGCCTCGGGTCCGACCCCGGGTGTCCCACCGTATCCATTTATTTCTTGTGTCCGGTTACAACTTTACAACCTGATTTTCGTGTCCGACACACCCGGACACAACCCCCACACCACAGCAAACACCCACCCCGTGTCCAACACCCGGACACGCCCACAGAGCATCATCCCCGTGTCCGGCAGACCCGGACACGACCCCCTGACACACACAGAACCCTAAGCCCTAACCTAGGTCAGCCAGCCGCCGCCTCGCCGAGCCAGTGGCCGCGGAGCACCTCCTCGTCGTCAAGCCCGGTGACTACGGGACCTCCCCTCGGTGTCGACCACCGCCGCTACAGACCCGAGCGCCGCCTCACCCGCGTCGAGCACCGCCGAGTTCGAAGCCGACCGCCTCAGATCTCCTCGAGCCAAACACCCGAGCGCCGCCGCCGTCGCTTCAGATCCGCAGCCGCCTCGAACCCCGATCCGCTGTCGCCTCGACCAGGAGCGCCGACGCCCTGCCCGACGGACCCCCACCGCGCCGGCGAAGGGAACCCTCCCCCTCGTGAGCCCCTCTCTCCTTTCCCTCTTTCCCCCTTTCTGTTTCTGTCTGTAGTTAGTAATTAAATTAGTTGTAATTAGTATATAATTAATTGAGTGTTAGTTAATTAAATTAGTGGTTAAGTAATTAATCAATTAGAATAATTATATTAGTTTAGTTATGTATTAGATTAGTTTAGATTAATTATTTAATCAGTGAATTAATTTTATTAGTTAATAAGTTAATCATTTAGTTAAATTGTATTAGTTTGGTTAATTACTAATAATCAGATTGGAAATTCTTAATAAATTAGTTAATTTATAATTTGTTTAGTAATTAAATATAAATAGTTAGTAAATTCATGTAATTAGTTAAGTACGTAGAATATAATTTGTTTTATTGTTTATAGTGTAAGAATTTAATTATGTAATAAATATAAGGATTTGATTATGTAAAAATAATAATTTCTGGTTTATATCATTAATTAAGGAATAGTTACATTAATAAATAAGATCAAATTGTTTATTTAGGGCTGGTGACCAATTCTACTGTAGATATATAAATATATTGACTTTTACGTAAATTCTAAAATTTGTATATAGTATAATTCTTATTTTTGGTATAAAAATATATTGGTAATATACATATTAATTTAATACGTATTTTGGTAAATATGTATATGTATGTAGATTTATATTTTCGTATTGGTATACCTATATATATATATGTTGTATTGGTTTGTATATATATATAGATGTAATTTGGTATTTTTACCTGTATAAAATATATGTAAATTTGTATATGTATATTTATGTATTTGTAAACCTACTTAGCTTATTTTTATAGTTATAAAATTTATATATATGGTAACTATATTGTTCAACCTATATATATATATTATGCATAAATTAAATGGTATATATATATTGTATATGTATTTATTTTGGTGCAAGTAATATTGTAGGTGTTAATGTTAGTTAAATAGGTGTAATGTGTTATAGATGTCTGTCTAACTAGATGACCCTAGTTGACTAGTGCCATACCTGGCAGAGCCCTGAGTTCATGTATTTGTGATGTGTTAGTGTAGCACCTGATGCAAATGTTGTATTTGATATGTTTATAGGACTGTTGGTTTACCCAGGGGACACTCTGGAACAGGACCTCGGTTTTCACCAGCTAAGGACCAAAGGCGAGTACATTCTCTGATTAGTTTCTAATTTATGATATCTCCTATGTTCACTGTATCTAGTGTAAATATCCATGTTCTTGACACATTGGTTACACGGATTGGTATACACGAATCTCGTCATGAGATGTTATTCCTTATTCATGGTGTAGCTTGTACAAGACTTGTTTCCTTGATATCTTGTGCATGTACAGACACTGATTCCCGGGGAGATTTGCTACCTTCCTAGGGAATCCCGTGCCATAGCGTACCATGATTGGATCTACTATACCAGTCGGGGGTTTGGGGAGTACTTTAGTGTAGATATGTGATCATACCCAACTTTATATGTACCATAGCTCACCCCACATCTCACGTCGGGTGCGGCCTGACCATTTACATGCTCCATAGCTGTTACGTGTGATTAGCCTGACCTCTACATGCACCATAGCTAACCAACGGTTAGCCTGACTTTATATGAACCATAGCTAATCACATGTAACCAGCCTGATCAAGTTCCCAAGCCGATCACATGTTAAAGCTAGTACTCACACACTTAGTCATAGGTTTCTTGCTCATTGACATATTGTTTCTTTTCCTGCATTTACTTACAGTATTTCCAGTATTTCTTTCATTGTACATTCTCGTACCTATACATGCATCTGGTATGTTTCCATCTAGAACTGCTACATAGTTTATGTCATTTATATAGAACTGCTATTTAGAGATGTACTTTGCTCCTTCCTGACTGGAAAATATTTTTCCAGACTGTGACCTTAGTGGACTTGTTTCTGACACTTGGGGATTGGTTGTTACTGAATTCAGGTATGATTATTTTGTCAGTAGACTTGTGTTGTATTCTTTTGTTTCTTCAAATTCTTATCGTGTTGTAGTTATGATTGAGTATGTTGTTCATTTTATAGTGTTATCCATGCCTCCTTATGGAGTTGGATACTAGTGTGAGATTATTTAGATAGTACTTGACCTAGACAGCGTTCTACCGCCGATGCTGCGGCGTAGGCTGGACGTATCCACGCTCTCGTGCCCCTAAACCGGGTGCGGGTCGTGACACGTTTTTAGTGGTGGCCCATACAGGTCAGACTTCGCAAGTTGTGCGATGTCGTGGTAGTGCGACGTCATAGTTGTACTACTGCGTACCTGCTATTGAATATAGGACATAGGATACTAGGATGAGAGAGGATACTCAATCACAAATTCTTGAGAGATTCCTGGGACGACCCCTTGAGAATCTTATTATAATTTCCAATTTATCTTTTTCCTTGTTTCCGTCCGCTCTTGCTTGTTGTTATTGAACTTGATTCTTGTTGATCAGTAATTAAATTAAATTCTTGGCATCATTGTTGAGTTTGATTCTTGTTGACCAGTTGTTAACTTAAATTCTTGGTATCGTTGTTGAGTTGATTTCAAATTGAGATGAATTTTTACGGACTAGAATTTATGGTATCATCTGATGACATATATTGATGAGGACAGTGAGGAAGGTAAAACGTCTACTTTGGTTATGGAACCTAGAATTTATCGCAGCCATATTAGCTGTCGTGAGGAGAACGTCGGAACCTAACTTGGATGTACATACTTTAGTTATGAGATTTAGAGTTTCTCGCAGCCATACCGGTTGGCGTGGCGAGTATTCTAGATGACATGATTATAGGGTTGTATACCTTAGTTACGGAACCTGTCGTTTATCGCATCTATGCTTACTGGCGTGGCGAGGATTCTGAGTGTCATGATTTCGGATAGACGTGTATGATTATCAGGTTGTATCTTAAATTGGTTCTTAAAATATCATCTCAAGACTTATCTATTTATGTTATTCCAGGACTTTGTTCCACCGCTTCTTTCTTTACTAGCAGTAAAGATACCTTCTGTCCTCAATTCAGTCTTTGAGCTCCTATTCCTTGAGGATTTCTTGTTAAGCATGGTAATTAGTGGCTTGTAATTTTGTTTGTGTCTTGTATTAGTATTGACTGTGTTGCTAGTGATTTGTAAGTGTTTCTTAGTTGGGCATGTGAGCAGTAGGCTTTAATCTAGAGTTAGCCCTTAGCATAGTATCTTGTACCAATGATTCTAGGAGTAGTGTCATTAGAGACTGAGAGTTAAAGAGAGTATAGAGTATCAGTGATAGTTCTCAGAGTTAGTATCAGAGCCAATTACCCGTCCTGGATAATCATGATGATGTAATTGAGTGATCTATGTAAACGATTAAGTATCCGAGAATTGTGTTAAGGATTTATGGAGCATAATGTCCAATTTGATGATTGATATCGGAAATGTTAAGGTAAAGAAATGTATATGTATAGAGGGTTTAATGAGATGTCATAAGTAGAGAAATATCAGGATTAGTAATGGAAGTTGTGAAGCGTATCACGGATTAGTTAATAGGCTTTAAAGGATTGAAGGAAATACATATACAACCATCGAGATGAGGAACCATACACATACCCATGAGAGTAAAGAAACATGAGTGTTATAGAGGATACAGGTGATCATGAGTCTAATGAGCTTGATGAGATAATCCATTAATGCAGCTAGTGATGTAATACCAAGAGTGCTAATGGTTCTATTTCGAGGGTTAGTCGAGAATGACACTCAAAACAATGAGCACTTCAAGTGATGGTAATTAGATTGGTGTATTAGTGTGCACCTTGAGCATTAGAGACCGTGAACATTTATAAATGTGTACTTGTGGATTTAATTTTATCGTTTCAAGAATGGAAATGAAATGAGATTTTGAGAATTTTAAGGAGTTGAGATTTTATGTTGTTAAAATATTGAGGATTTAAAATTGATTCAATAAACATAGTCAAGCTACAAAGATTTTAGAAGTGATTAAAATTTTATTTCGATGTTGAGTATCTGACTTCGAGGAAGTGTATGCAATCTATTTTTAAGTTGATCGAGAAGTTAAACCTCGATGATTATTTTTGAGGATTAACTCTATGGTAGATGAGAAATATGAATATTAATATATGAGTAGATAACATACATGTGTAAGGATCTGGTGATTGAGCATGATTGAGATGGCACCGCAGACTGACTTGGGTGTCCATCTAAAGTTGTATTGGAAAGAGCAGTATTTAGTATGGTTTTGCACTTGACGTATATTGAGTGATAAGAACGACTAGTATGAACAATTGTAGTAGGAACGGAAACTGACAGAGGGTATGGTACTAAAGAGATAGAGGTATCAACTTGGATGCATTATTGAATCATGGTTATATTAAAGATTCTTGGCATCAGATTTTGGTATTAATAAACAGGTGTGTGCAATACGGATGTATTCATGGATTTTGTGGATTAATGAGTAGTTGATATGGGTACCAGTGTACATGAATAGGAATTAGTTAGTGAATGTGCTAGAGTTAAGTGTTTGTTAGAGATAGTAGATACTACAAGTAAAATGTTAGCAGGTTCTTTTTCTAATGTTCCCGTCTCTTGATTGATTGATTTCCCTAAGTACTGTAGCTCGTATTCATGATTTCCTTGTTAGGATATAACTAGTAGTACACCTTAGCAGAGACTGAAATACCATGACAAGACACATGACCTATATTTTCTTAAATTGCATGGCTGTAGGTAGAGTTTTCTTAAACCATGATCATTGGGTTTTGACCATAGCAAAGATCTATGACAAGGTTATGACCGACAAAAGAGACAAGAGGATTAAATTTGTGGATGAGCATTAAATTAAATAAAGAATTTAGGGGTTGTTATAACGGAGTTGATGGATCATTGATTTTATGGAAATCAAGGTATGATTGAAATTCGTGGACAAACATTAACTTAAAGGGAGAATTTAGAAATTCACAGAGCCAAAAATTTGAGGATTTATTAATTTTAAGGAGGTCTTGATATGATTAAATTGATTATTAAAAATCTGAGAAATTTGAGAGAATATCATTTTATCTATTTGATTGCAAGATAGAAATTTTATATATTATGAATGTTGCATTGAAGATTCTGGAAGCATCGCATCGTTGAGTATTTGAGGAAAAAGAAAAGCAGGAAATAAAATCGTAAATGGAATAGTGTCAAATTAAATTCTTGGGATGAGGAGTTAGATTGGAATAAGCATCAATTGAATTTGAGTTAGATGATTGATGAGTGTTTAAAGTTAAATTTTGGGATGCAGATTTTTAAAGTTTTATAAATATGCATTGATTGGATTTCAATTGAAGGATTGGATATTAAATCCTTGGGTATTTAGATGCGAACTTAAAATCTTTGGGAGGAGATTATGACAAAGGGGATTTGATTTTTTAATTTTGAAGATTTTTCAGGAATATGATGATGTATAATTTTTGAAAGATTGTGAAATAACATTATGAAATTACTTCATGATTATTGGTTTAAGATTTAAAATTTTGATAGAAATAATATGGTGAATAAAGGCAATTATTGAGGATCCTAAATTTCGAGGACGAAATTTTTCTAAGGTGGGTAGACTTGTAACCTCCGATTTCCAAACTTCAAAATAATTAGATTTTTAATTTATTTTAAATACCAAGTTATAAAATATTTTCTCCTTGAAATTTTGTATTTTATTTTGAACAATGTTTGATTTAGAAGGTAATTTAAAAATCTTTATAAAAATCATTTTTCCTAAATGACGATGTATTACAAAATAAATAAATAAATAATAATATATATATTCCTCTAGTTTCAAATGTTTATTGGCTTGAAATCATAAAATTATTTATTGGATAAAATTAATTAAAGGACTAGTTGTTTCTTCAAAATAATTTTTTATAATTAATGGAATAGTAAATAAATAAATTACATAACTTTCCTAAAATGTTTTCTGAAATTATAATCTTTTCTTTTTAAATTTTACAAATTGCCATTTCCTATTAACTAGCCAGCACACCCTCATTTTTCCCACATGAGAAACCCTTTTATATTTAATTCTGGGCCATTCATTATTGGGCCAACCCGCAAACCCTTTATCCCACACCATCTCTCCCTATTTAAGTCCCTCATCACATCTTCCTAGAAACCCTAGTTAGCCTTCACAATTCCCAAAGCCAAAGCCACCACCATTTTGTGTGCTCGTGTCCATGTGTCCAGCATCACCGTGTCAGCCGTGATGGCCTCGGGTCCGACCCCGGGTGTCCCACCGTATCCATTTATTTCTTGTGTCCGGTTACAACTTTACAACCTGATTTCCGTGTCTGACACACCCGGACACAACCCCCACACCACAGCAAACACCCACCCCGTGTCCAACACCCGGACACGCCCACAGAGCATCATCTCCGTGTCCGGCAGACCCGGACACGACCCCCTGACACACACAGAACCCTAAGCCCTAACCTAGGTCAGCCAGCCGCCGCCTCGCCGAGCCAGTGGCCGCGGAGCACCTCCTCGTCGTCAAGCCCGGTGACTACGGGACCTCCCCTCGGTGTCGACCACCGCCGCTGCAGACCCGAGCGCCGCCTCACCCGCGTCGAGCACCGCCGAGTTCGAAGCCGACCGCCTCAGATCTCCTCGAGCCAAACACCCGAGCGCCGCCGCCGTCGCTTCAGATCCGCAGCCGCCTCGAACCCCGATCCGCTGCCGCCTCGACCAGGAGCGCCGACGCCCTGCCCGACGGACCCCCACCGCGCCGGCGAAGGGAACCCTCCCCCTCGTGAGCCCCTCTCTCCTTTCCCTCTTTCCCCCTTTCTGTTTCTGTCTGTAGTTAGTAATTAAATTAGTTGTAATTAGTATATAATTAATTGAGTGTTAGTTAATTAAATTAATGGTTAAGTAATTAATCAATTAGAATAATTATATTAGTTTAGTTATGTATTAGATTAGTTTAGATTAATTATTTAATCAGTGAATTAATTTTATTAGTTAATAAGTTAATCATTTAGTTAAATTGTATTAGTTTGGTTAATTACTAATAATCAGATTGGAAATTCTTAATAAATTAGTTAATTTATAATTTGTTTAGTAATTAAATATAAATAGTTAGTAAATTCATGTAATTAGTTAAGTACGTAGAATATAATTTGTTTTATTGTTTATAGTGTAAGAATTTAATTATGTAATAAATATAAGGATTTGATTATGTAAAAATAATAATTTCTGGTTTATATCATTAATTAAGGAATAGTTACATTAATAAATAAGATCAAATTGTTTATTTAGGGCTGGGGACCAATTCTACTGTAGATATATAAATATATTGACTTTTACGTAAATTCTAAAATTTGTATATAGTATAATTCTTATTTTTGGTATAAAAATATATTGGTAATATACATATTAATTTAATACGTATTTTGGTAAATATGTATATGTATGTAGATTTATATTTTCGTATTGGTATACCTATATATATATATGTTGTATTGGTTTGTATATATATATAGATGTAATTTGGTATTTTTACCTGTATAAAATATATGTAAATTTGTATATGTATATTTATGTATTTGTAAACCTACTTAGCTTATTTTTATAGTTATAAAATTTATATATATGGTAACTATATTGTTCAACCTATATATATATATTATGCATAAATTAAATGGTATATATATATATTGTATATGTATTTATTTTGGTGCAAGTAATATTGTAGGTGTTAATGTTAGTTAAATAGGTGTAATGTGTTATAGATGTCTGTCTAACTAGATGACCCTAGTTGACTAGTGCCATACCTGGCAGAGCCCTGAGTTCATGTATTTGTGATGTGTTAGTGTAGCACCTGATGCAAATGTTGTATTTGATATGTTTATAGGACTGTTGGTTTACCCAGGGGACACTCTGGAACAGGACCTCGGTTTTCACCAGCTAAGGACCAAAGGCGAGTACATTCTCTGATTAGTTTCTAATTTATGATATCTCCTATGTTCACTGTATCTAGTGTAAATATCCATGTTCTTGACACATTGGTTACACGGATTGGTATACACGGATCTCGTCATGAGATGTTATTCCTTATTCATGGTGTAGCTTGTACAAGACTTGTTTCCTTGATATCTTGTGCATGTACAGACACTGATTCCCGGGGAGATTTGCTACCTTCCTAGGGAATCCCGTGCCATAGCGTACCATGATTGGATCTACTATACCAGTCGGGGGTTTGGGGAGTACTTTAGTGTAGATATGTGATCATACCCAACTTTATATGTACCATAGCTCACCCCACATCTCACGTCGGGTGCGGCCTGACCATTTACATGCTCCATAGCTGTTACGTGTGATTAGCCTAACCTCTACATGCACCATAGCTAACCAACGGTTAGCCTGACTTTATATGAACCATAGCTAATCACATGTAACCAGCCTGATCAAGTTCCCAAGCCGATCACATGTTAAAGCTAGTACTCACACACTTAGTCATAGGTTTCTTGCTCATTGACATATTGTTTCTTTTCCTGCATTTACTTACAGTATTTCCAGTATTTCTTTCATTGTACATTCTCGTACCTATACATGCATCTGGTATGTTTCCATCTAGAACTGCTACATAGTTTATGTCATTTATATAGAACTGCTATTTAGAGATGTACTTTGCTCCTTCCTGACTGGAAAATATTTTTCCAGACTGTGACCTTAGTGGACTTGTTTCTGACACTTGGGGATTGGTTGTTACTGAATTCAGGTATGATTATTTTGTCAGTAGACTTGTGTTGTATTCTTTTGTTTCTTCAAATTCTTATCGTGCTGTAGTTGTGATTGAGTATGTTGTTCATTTTATAGTGTTATCCGTGCCTCCTTATGGAGTTGGATACTAGTGTGAGATTATTTAGATAGTACTTGACCTAGACAGCGTTCTACCGCCGATGCTGCGGCGTAGGCTGGACGTATCCACGCTCTCGTGCCCCTAAACCGGGTGCGGATCGTGACAGGGGATCTCATGCGGCCCCTTACTTCATGGTGGTTCAGGACGAATGGGATCTTCTTATTAGGCTTCCAATTCCTTGGTTGTTCTGGCCGCGTGGGCTCTGTGTGGCTCATCTGCAGCCTACTTTCATTTTGAAGGGATGTGCTCTATACAGCCTGCATGATTTTCTACCAGACTCGCTTTAAATTTTCTAGAATGATAAGTTTGGAATACTTTGAACTAGAAGCATTATCGAGGATTTTTGGTCGCATATGAGTGACTTGCCGTATAGATACGTTGCCGCATAATCAGCTCTGCCAGGCTGTCAGATCATTAAATGATTGGATTTGCTTCGATCCTCGAGCGGATCTCTAGGGGTTTTGCGTCGTCAGGAAATAAAGTGGCTCAACAACCGAGAAGTTGTCGTCATCCATTGCCGTTATACGAATCAAGATATACCAAAACTCGAAATAACGTCGTCGTTATCCTGAGCCGTATAGTCTCCCCTATATAAAGGGGCTTTGAGGAAAGAGAAAAGTTCTTCACAAAACTTTTAAGTTCTTTCCTCTATTCTTCCTCATTGCTGCCATGGCTCTCAAAGTTCCCTCCTCCGTCTCTACTGCCAAGAAGACCTCGAAGGGCAAGGGAAAGACCAAGGGGAAGGGTCGCGTTGTCGAGCCTGACCCTCCTATGTTTCCCAACGATGTTCAACCATCGATTAAGGGTAGGTCATTGGGGAAGATGAAGTGGAGTTCTGAACATAAAGACACAAATGCACAGTTGGGCGCTTGGATGAGTCTATGTGCCAACTTTTTACTACTGTATGGAAGTCCAGCCGCATGGGCAGCCCAGCCGCATAAACAACGATGCCGCATAAGAAGCTATGTCGCATAGAGAACCCTGCCGCATGGTTGATTCGGCCGCATGGGTTGACTCGACCGCATGAGTAACTATGTCGAATAAACAATGATGCCGCATGGTTTGGCTCGGCCATATGAGCCATCCAGCCGCATGAGTATATCACTTTGGAACATTGATACTCCTCTCAATGATTCTGACCAAACTCCTTTATGGTTTTTGCAGTGACTTTGCCTACCGCACCCTCTAGCGAACTAGTTCTTTGTCACGGTCTAATTCTGTTGAACATGAACCTCAGAGACTTGATTGCGGTTATTAATACCCAGACTGACAAAGATCTCCTTCCTGAACATCAATAGAATATTGTTGAGAAGATGCCTTCCTTTTTGTTGAGCCAGATAAACTCGGGGGAGATCCCCGCTAAAGATGGGAATAACTTTTTTAGAAGCCGTAATTCTTGTTTCGGGATGCAATGGAAGGTGGAGGACCATCCTGGCAAGGGGCATTTCAAATTTACTGAGAAGGTTGGAGGACCATCATGGCAAGGGGTATTTCAACTGGCCATGGTATGCTATATCTATCGGGGTTTCTACAACTTTACTGAGAAGGTGGAGGACCATCCTGGCAAGGGGCATTTCAACTGGGTCGAGATCCCTTTCCATTATCTGATAGGTTGGCTTCTCCTACATCACAGATCTCTGATGAGCCCTAGGACTGATGAGAACATGGTGGTTGTCGATGCCCTGATATGCAGGTATCAGGGAATGAACTAAAAATACGATACAACCCCTACTGGTAGGAGAGAGAGCTCCTTCATGGCTGGTTGGAGTTTCTTTACATCCGAGCAGGAGTTCACGAATGAGGAGAGGAATGTTGTTCATCAGGACGGCCGGGGGGGGGTACCTCAAAATTTGTCTGAGAGTCTCTTTCGCTGGCTCCAAGCCACCCATCCCTCCCACTTAGTGTACCAAAATAAAGCTGTTGTTTTTGTGGAGCCTTATCTATCCAGCCAGTTCGCTTGTCAGTTTGGCTACACTCAGCTCTTATTGGGTCATCCTAGTGCTTCCCTCGGATACAACGACAACTTACTCGATGGGGGCCAAGCATGGAGTTACTATAGTGCCACTGGCACCCAAGCTCGATTTTAGTTGCCGTCGGCCGAAGCCTTGCCCAGAATGTTATACACAGCGACAAAATATTATTGTACGGCCAATGCTCCATCGGCTAACCTCGACCCAAAGAGGAGTTATATCGAAGATACTATACTGATGCCTCCGAAAGCAAGGGTGAGTAGGATGCCTAAGAAAGGTAAGGGAGTTGCTAGACCTCTGATCATGTAACCTGTTCCGAGGAGGCCGTCTCCGATATTCCTGGAACTGTGGCTACTGGATCATCCTTCGAGGTTGTCATGATATAATTTGATGTTGGAATACAGGTGAATGTAGACAATATGGGACTCCTTGGTACCCCTATTCCTGGTCGTATTGCTACCCAGCTGTCTGCTGCCGAGTTGCCGAGTGTGCAGACACTTCGTATGACCCTGAAAGACTTGGTAGCAAAAAAACTGTCGGTCGATCTTCCGCTACTCCTTCACATCTTGGAAGGTTGGAGGCCATCGTGCAACCTATTATGCTCGTGGCTACTCCTTCTTTCATGCCACCTTTGACCCCGGCTACGTTGGAGGAGATCGATAAAACCGTCAGGATCTCCCTACAGAGATTTTATACGTTTCTGAAGCAGGGGGTCCAGGGCATATTGGATTAGAATAGATCCTTCGCTTGGGCTAGACACTTTGCTGACGGCTATGTCAAATCTCTGAGGGCCCTCTCTGGTGTTGGCTTCTCCTGCATCATGGGTCCCTGATGAACCCTAGGACTGATGAGAACAAGGTGGCTGCCGATGCCCTGATTTACAAGTATTGGGGAATGAAGTAAAAATACGATACAGTCCCTGCTGGGAGGAGAGAGATCTCCTTCATGACTGGCTGGAGTTTCTTTACATCCGAGTCAGAGTTTACGGATAAGGAGAGGAATATTGTTCATCAAGATGGCATGAGGGTGCCTCAAAATTTGTCTGAGAGGCTCTTTCGCTGGCTCTAAGCCATCCGTCCCTCCCACTTAGTGTACTAGAATAAAGCTACTACTTTCGTAGAGCCTTATCTGCCCAGCCAGTTCGCTTATCAGTTTGGCTACACTCAGCTCCTGTTAGGTCATCATAGTGCTTTCCTCAGATACAACGACATCTTAATCGAAGGGTCCTGAGCATGGAGTTACTATAGTACCACTGGAACTCAAGCTCGATTTTAATTGTCGTCGGCTGACGTCGTGCCCAGAATGTTGTACACAACGACGAAGTATTATCGTACGACCAATGCCCCACCAGCTAACATTGACCCAGAGAGGAGTTATATCGAAGGCACTATATTGATGCCTCCGGAAGAAAGGGTACGTAGGATGCCTAAGAAAGGCAAGGGAGTTGGACCAGTCAACCGGGGAAGAGGGAAGTCTCCTTCCGATGATCCTTCGCCTGCTGAGCGCAAATCAAAGGTCGAGACACATCATGCTCGCTATTCCAAGAAGGCGAGAACTAAGGTGGCCCCAGGGACATGACCTGCGGCAAAGTCAAACTGCTTTGTGAAGGAGACTGTGAGCAAAGAGGTAGGGCCCCATGCATTGGTGGTTTCTAAAGCTAACCCCACTTTAGATGTTATGGTGGTACCCGTAAAATATCTTAGTTTGATTCTTCCTGGTCCTCTCTATAAATATTTTTCTTCTAGTATATTTGAAAATGTGTAGACGTCATCGAATAGGGATCGTCCCCGGTAAGAAACTGCCTCAGTGGTCTCTTATGCTCAACTGAAAGAGGCAACTTTTTCGGAGTCTGACGTAGGCACCTCGGACCCTGTACCTGAGGCCTCGGGAGATTAGGGCCTAGATGCAGCTTCGGCGGAGCCTTATACCCCTTTGGAGCATATATCTGTGTATGACCTGGATGTCATGTAGAAGGCTATAATAACGCTAGGCCAGCCGCAACCTCCGCCGCCTCCGTCGCCTCATTCTACTATTTCATTTTGCAGCTTCACAAGAGATAAGATTTTTTGGCTTCAACAATCTATTCTATGGGTGAAGTTAATTACTAGTTGTTCTGGCTTTGCCTACCAACCTCTCCCTTGAGAACGGTGGATTTGGCTGCTAAGGAATGCGTAGAAGAAGAAGGGGGACGTTGAGCTTGTTCGGAAGAGGTATGAGTCTCTTCCTCACTTTTCTGGGGGTAAAAATGGCCTACGGGGCCTGCTATGGATTCCTTTGGTGCAGTGGCTGCTCCATCCATGGTTGATGTTGGGTATTCTGCCATTGTAGATTCTTTGGATGTTGGAGCAAGCCATTTCGAGGAGGGCCATCTCCGATGTTCCTGGAACTATGGCTACTGGATCATCCTCTGAGGTTGTCGTTATACAATCTGATGTTGGCATACAAGCGAGTGTAGACGATGTGGGACTCTCTGGTACCCCTGTTCCTGGTCGCATTGCTACCCAGTTGTCTGTTGCCGAGTTATCGGGTGTGCAGGCCCTCCGTACGACCCTGAAAGACTTGGTAGCAAGAACGACCATCGGTCGCTCTTCCGCTACTCCTTCACCTCTTAGACAGTTGGGGGTCGTCGTGCAACCTGTTGTGCCCGTGGCTACTCCTTCTTTCATGCCACCTTTGACTTCGGCTACGCTGGAGGAGATCGATAAAACTGTCAGGATCTTCCTATAGAGCTTTTATACGTTTATGAAGCAGGGGGTCCAGAGCGTGTTAAAGCAGAATAAATCCTTCTCTTAGGCTAGACACTTTGCTGAAGGCTAGGTCAAATATCTCAGAGCCCTCTCCGATCTTGAGCAAATGGCCGACCTCTTGGATCAGAAGATGATCAAATTGGACCAATGCCTGACGGGGTTGAAGCAGTACCAACAGGCGGACATGGGAAGGCTAATATCCCATGAGTATGGCGAGTTTTCAAAGTCTGTCAAAGAGGAGAAGACATTTTATGCTTCGTCTAAGGAGGTCTTGCAGGAGAGGCACGGAAAGCTGGGTGATCTTCGAGAGGGTTGCCTCTCAAGGCAGAAGGACATAACCCAGGAAGTGACTGAAGAAATCAAAAAACTCCATGTCAAGCTCGACATGCCGGGGAATAGTCTCTGAGAGGCCCAACGAGAGGAGAAGGCCATCCGAGTCGAGGCAAGCAAAATGGCAAAGAATACGGTTGGTATTGAGGTCATGATGCAGAAGCTAGAGGACAAGCATGAGTCATATGCCGGCTATGAGGATCCTGAAGCCTTTGCTTAGAATTTGAGCATTGGGCCAATGCACGCTTCGATAACCATATCGCCCGACTTTGTGGGTGAAAAGAAGAGTTGTGCTCAGACCAGGAGCACTAGTAGTTTTTGTTTTGCTTTTCAAAACTACCTTTTTTGTCTTGATTTTGTGGTTGGGGAATTAGTAGTCCCTCGAATGTAGTTTATTTTTTTCTTATGCAAAAGAAATAAAAAGCTTCTACTTTATTACGAATATGTGTGAGAACTTTGGATATTGTACTAGACGTAATATGGACGTAGTACGATACCATAGTTGTTAACGACATCCCCTTGGGGTTTTTTGGTAGAATTATTACTTTTTGCGCATTCAGGTGCGAGTGATAGGTTCGAGACAAACCCTGTCAGAGATGATATGGACGTGATAGGTGTTGTGGACTTAATACTGCTGACGCACTTTGAAGTAAGTACGGGTGATAAGTTTGAGATTATGACCGATATCAGAGGTATTAGGGACGTGACAATCGATAGTCAAACAGAGAGGTTTATCCAGAAGTAATATGGATATGGCAAACCCTGCTGGGAAGAACTGTTAGGATAGTAGTTCATATATGAGGTAGATGTAAAATGATGTCCAAGAGAACTGATTATGAGTGGTCCACCCAAAAGTATAGATAAATCCATGAATTGCCCCACTGGGGAGCTCTTGAGGATCCACTGTCTGTTGCGTATTCAGGACTCCTGAATACAAACAATGGTATTTACCAAGATTTTGTTGAAAGATAGTGCGTGTTGTGCGTAGGCACATGTTGGAGAATAAAATATATATCTTGGCTATCCTGATGGTAATAAGGGAAGTACAAGCCTAGCTTAGATAGAGTACTTTTTGAGAAACTTGTCATTGATAGTCATCATGAGCAAGTCGTCATTAGATTTTGTGAGCTGGTAAGCGTCACGGGAGAACAAGGACTACACGATGAACGGACCGTCCCATTTGGGTTGGAATTTATCGGCCATCTTTTGGGTCATAACCATCGGCCTTCTTACTGTCAAGACGAGGTCACGTACTTGAAAAGTTTTTTCCTTGACCCGTTTGTTGAAGGCTCCTGAGGGAAACGCTTGGTACAGCTCAATGCGCTATTGAGCTAAGAGTTTCTTCTTGTTGAGTGCTTCTAACTCTTGTAGCCGTCAGCGATGATTATCTTCCATGATCGATCGAATAGAAAGAGCTACTCAGAGCGACAAAATTTGGATCTCGAGTGGGAAGACCACTTCACTTTCGTAGAACAGGAATAATTGCATGCTACCAGTTGCTGTCCGGACCGTTGTGCGATAGGCCCAAAAACACTCCACCAGCTTCTCATTCTAGTCGCTCTTATTGGAGGACACAAACTTCTTGAGTAGCATTATAACGATCTTATTGAATGCCTCTGCTAGACTGTTTGCTGGTGGGTAGTAGGCGGTTGAGGCTACATTCTGGATTTGATTTTTGTCACAAAATCGGTAGAACACTGTTTGCGAGAAAAAGTTTTTATACAAAACTTTTGTGTTACAAACTATTAAAAATTACAAAAGAAGATCCTAAATAGAAATATAAGTATAATTGATTCTGGTAAATATACCTGTAGAGATCTGATCCGCAAATGATCATTTTACTCCTTAGAACACTCGACGATGAAGAAATGCACACGACGATAGAGAAATATAGGGAATGCTACGAACAATTTAGAAAGTTAAACAATAAGAAAGCTCTGGTACAATGGTACGAGAAGCTTCTATTTCTCTCGCTCTGCTCTTGAATTTTAAAGACTTGAAGATTTCTGCGAACAGTTTGGAGAGTTGAACAATAAGAAAGCTCTGGTACAATGGCGTGAGAAGATTCTATTTCTCTCGCTCTGCTCTTGAATTTCAAAGACTTGAGAATTCTATCCCCTTTTCTCTTTATATGTCTGTATGTGCTCCTCTTTTTGTGTCTGTGTTCCCATTTATAGGATTTAGAAGCGGTTATGATAGTGTGCATGTACTACAAATAGTCAACACTATTTTACCCTTATTCGCGTACTTTTGGTGGATTAACACCTCACGTTCTGTATGAGTGTGTGCATAACTTGCTGCCTGCTTGATACGTAGCTTCCTATATGAGAAAAGCATAGGTAGTGGGGGACATTTATTTGTACACCTTTTACGGGAAGTACGACATATAAGACACGCATTCTTAACTATTCACTGTTGGTTAGGATAGTATCCGCACTTTTGAAGTTGTCTATGTAGAAGCATGAAAAATACGCTGGATAGCTATACGCAGCATGTTGATGCAGGACAGCATAAACAGAGGACCTCAGAGCCATCAAACGTGCAACAGAGCTTTTTCGCTGAGCACAGCGTAAAGTATAAGCTCAAGGACCATCCGCGTAATGCAGTATATCCAGGCTGCTTCAGCGTAAAAATGGTGCTACATCGCCATTATGGCGTAAAACTCATCCGCTTTTAATGCAACATTAAAGTATACGAGGAACGCTTCGTATTCTTCAAAATGAACCTGTCAGATCATGCTATGAACCTGACGTCTGACTCCTGACAAAGAATACTGCACGACTACCCAGGCGACGGCTATAATGATGGCACGGCACTACAACCCAGGCTGTCATTTACTGCCATTTTCTTGGCGTAAACCGCTTTTACGCATTCAAAGGAATACGCTGCCTAGTTTTACATAGGCAGATGTGAGCTATTTACGCTCCACAGAAGACAAACAGCCTGCCACGTCAAAAGCTGCTCTTCGTACAAGGCTCGAGGCACATCTCTGCATTTAATGCGCAGAGCGGTGACAGGTTCTCGAGGCACGTCTCTGCATTTAATGCGCAGAATACTGACAGATGCTCGAGCAGAAGGGTGGCAGACCTTCAAAACATGCCTCTGCATTTAATGCACAGGATAATGGCGGATCTCTGCATTTAATACAGGAGATTTGATTAAATATCACCGAACCGTCGTTTAGTGACATCCCCTTTGCGTAAACTGCTTTTACGCATAGAAGGGGATACGCTATCCAGTTTTACACAGGCAGACGTGAGCTTCTTACGCTCCGCAGAAGATAAACAGATTGCCACGTCAGCAGTTACTTTTCGTACAGGATTCGAGGCGCGTATCTGCATTTAATGCGCAGAATAATGGCAAATCTTTAAGACATGCCTCTGCATTTAATGCGCAGGATGGGGGCAGATCTCTGCATTTAATGCAAGAGATTTGATTATATCTCCAAAAGCTTTAATTTTGGCTAAAATGTCCACATCATCTCGGCTTCTACGCCCACTAGGCCTCTACGCCCACTCGACCTCTATGCCCACTCGGCTCCTACGCCTACTCGGCTTCTATGCCTACTCGGCTTCTACGCCTACTCGGCTTCTATGCCTACTTGGCTTCTACGCCATGGTGACAGTTATTGGCTTCTACGCCAACCTCTTCTACACAAAGGATAACTACCTACGTGGCTTCTACGCCGTGATCTTCGCAGCAGTTATACGCGTTGTCCCTTAGTTGGACACGCGTCACACGCTCATTCAAAAGGTCATCTATACGCAGGCAATGGTTATTGTAACCGTCGTGTAAAAGGGTGCTGTACTTTCTACTACTCGGTTTTTACACCGACTCAGTGGTCACTGTCACTAAAACTCTATAAATAGAGACCTCTATTGACAGAGGAAAAGGTCACAAAAAAGGAGAAATTGGGAGAGAAAACGGTCGAGAGAGAGAAGAATCCAGAGCTCAGGCAAAGAGAAGTGATCGACGACTTTGGCATCGAGCATCCACTCTCTTTAGCAACCTTCGAAGCTGCTTACTGTCTTCTACGACACTTCTTCATCATCGTGTGGTCCAAGGGACAAAGTGATCGACTGCAGATCAGACTCCTATAGCAATATTTACCAAGATTAAATAAATTGTACTAGACATCCTCGTATAGGATTAAATTGTACAATCTTGTTTGTAAACACCAAAGAAGGGCAGGTTTTCGTATAAAACCTCGTTTCCATATTTTCTTTCGTTTATCATCAAACACAAAATGGGGACTCTGCTGGGGACATCTTTCTCTTCTGACGAGGAAGCAATTGCTCAACACGATGCGGTATCCGTGGGATCCGTGAAGAAGACACTGGTCGTACAATTTGACCAGTCTGCCTATGAAGACATGCTTCGAACAGGGGATAGCTCTCACTCTCTCTCTGTCCAAGAAAACAGGAAGCTGCGTAAGGTCTGGATGCCCAAGACATCCTTTACCATTCCTGTCGACTCTTCGATCTCTTTGATCTCTCCAACCAACGAGGTTGTAGCACTGCTCCCTCCGTACCTTGTGCGTAAAATTCAGTCGCCTGTCTCTGACAGGGTAGACAAAACTTCTGGCAATGCCTCAGCGCCAATCCAGAAGTATACTCCGCGCCTTGCGCGTAAAATTCAGTCTTCCGTCACTGACGGAATAGACAAAACTTTGGACAATGTCTCAGTGCTAATCCAGAAGTATACTCCGTGCTCTGCGCATAAAATTTAGTCTTCCATCCCTGGCGGAACAGACAAAACTTCGGACAATGCCTCAGCGCTAGTCCAGAAGCCTACACTGCGCTCTGCACGTAGAAACCAGTCTCCCGTCCCTGGCGGAACAGACAAAATTTCTGACAATGCCTTAGCGCCAAATCAGAAGATCCAAACGAGCTTCGCGCGTAAAGATGCATCTGCCTTCCGTGGAAAAGCAGATGACCTCTGCAATCTATGCAAGGGAAAGCAAGCGGCGGACTACTCAACTTCTCCGCCTTTACGCCAGCAAGGAAATAATCTGCCCGCCCTCCGGATTACGCGAGAGGCTAACGGCCGACTGAGGACATCCTCAGCTTTACGCCAATCAGAGCAGAGCTCCAAATTACGCCAGGAGAAGCCCCTCAGCATAAAGAAGGCTCAATTTGTGAAAAGACACCCTCCTCGAGGATTATCCGCTACCGAGATGGCCAACCTGTTGTATATAGGTGGCACAGGGAAAACTATGGTTCCCAACATCCGTATGCCCACTGATGTGAACAGAAGGAACAAGCCATCATCTTCTTCTTCTGTAACTCCTCCTGACCTGCGCAGGTATCTGATCCCGAAACCCAAGGAGAGGGGATCTTCCAGCATGTCTATTACGCCTCCAAGCGAGCACTATTGTAATAGTCATAGGTTTATAATTAATTGTTGTTGTTCGGAAGCAAAGCGGTTGGTTTTGGACCGGTTGAGCTACTCTCCGTCTTTCCAGGAAGAAGAGCCCACGCATGCATCTGTGAACATGGCTTCACACATACCTAGAGGAAGGTCAGGATCAAGACGTCATCCCTCTAGAACTCCAAGCCGAAAAAGATTCAACATGCTTCTTAGGAACACCGAAGTTGGGGAGTTCCGAAATACTCGTTAGAGGTCACGACAACTGGCTTCGTACTCTTCTGATTCCGATGCTGGGGGTCGCCAGTCTCCCGAATCAGACGCCGAAAGTATAGAGTCAACTTCTACAGAGACCTATACTAATCTTTCAATGACACCCAGGGAGATGGGAGTTTATGCCATTGGAGATGAACGTGAGGAAGCTTCCCCATCCAGGAGCGCTGAGCAACGCATCACTATACTGGAGACGTCTCTGAAAGAGATGCAATTCATGATGTAGAACATGCACCAGATGATGATAACTCAACACACAGCTGTCATGGCTCAAGGATCGGTCCCTCCAACTCAGATACGTATGGGGGTGGACTTACCACCATCCAACACGATCCAAGAGCCTGCTCTAGATCAAGATTCAGCAGTTCCTCCGCTTCCTCACTCGGAGAATGTATTACCTCCCGTTGGAGTCGCAATATAACCGATTCCTCACCACTCCGTGGTCCCGCTACCGGCTGAAAATCTGATACAGCTAGTACGGGATCTGAAAGCCCAATTTGATGCCTTGAAGCACAAAGACCACTCAAGAAATTGGGAATCAACCAGCCTTACCCAGCTATCTGGGAAGAGGCCCCTTTTCCTCCTAGATATAAACTATAGACCATGGCTCTGTTCGAGGGAAAAACATCACCGAGTCAGTACATGAACTACTTCAGTATGATGACGGTGTTACTACAGGGAATGACGCCCTCCTCACTTGGGTGTTCAAGGGCTGTCTCTCGGGAGTGGCTTACCAGTGGTACCGCAGCCTGGCGAACAACTGCATTACTTCTTTCGACGACTTCAAAGCCTTATTCTTCGCAAGATTCTACGAAGGAGGGATGGACATGTTGATGTCCTCTCTCATCGAAGTGAAGCAGAGGGAAAAAGAGGACGTTCGCACCTTCATCGAACGTTTTCGTCAAGCCACTTTGCAAATGCCTCCCAGAGTTTCAGACTCTGCATTGGTGGACATTTGCAGGAAGAACCTTCTTCCCGTCATCTCGGTGTTCACAGGACCATATCAGTTCCATGATTGGCCCTCGTTCATCATCTCAGCGGTAGCCGTCGAGGACAACAATCGCAAGGCGCGTGACAATGGCATCATGATCTCTACCTACGACATAGGCAAGAGGTCATCCCCCAACAGCGACCATCCTCGCAGTTCCAAAGGAAAAGAAGCACTGGCGATCAATACGTCCAGACAAAAGACTGCGGCAACCACGCAGACGAAACCTGGGACTTCCAGGCCCATTGAATTATACTCTTTCGACGACGACGATATTCCGAGCATATTCGAGTGTCTCGTCAAAAGTGGCAAGATTACCCTTTCGGAGGAGAAGCGGCCCAATAAAGACGGCAGTACTAATAACCCCAAATACTGTATCTTCCACAAATACGTACACCACCCTACAAAGGCGTATTATGTACTGAAAAGGAAGATCCAGGAGCTGATTGATGCTAAGGCCATCACTCTGCGCAACAGCGAGAAGACGGTCATCGCCAACATGATCTCTCTGCAATTTGGCAATCTGCCTCCCCAAGAAGTCCCGGACGGTGTTACACCTATTTCCCGGACAACGATGAACATCGTTAATCTCCCTCCGGCTAGGGGTCAAAATCATGACCTGCTACCCCTAACTACCCAGCGAGGCGAGATTATGTGGGTTCATCCAGACCTGGTATCGGAGATCGAGAAAGTGACTCAAGCTGCTAAGGCTAAGTCCAAAAAGAACTCAAAGCACAAACTGTGTCACATGATTACGGTATACTCGGCATCAGAAGACGAGGTCTTGGCTACTGGAACCCGTTCAGGGAAAGCTTACCTCCAGGACTATGGAGCCAGCCAGGAAGATGCATCGGTAGATGCTTCAGCTGCCAAGCCTTCAGAACCGGAATCCGCCGTACCAGAGGCCGATCCTTCGAGACCAACTTTGGCGGACAGAGGGAAGCAAAAAGAAGTGCGTTTCGATAAACCTGTAAAAAATATTCGAAACAAAGGTTTAGAGAAGCCCTACAACTTCGATATTCTGGCCCAATTGGCTAATACACCAGCCAGGTTGTCCATCTTTGAACTACTCAGGCTCTCTCAAGACACTCGTCAAGCCCTGAGTGAAGCATTGATGCAGGCAGATGCATACTTGACCCAGCTCAAGTCCCCTGACGAAGAACCCGTGGCGTGTCCTCAATGCCACAGTGTGATGAAGATGGTCCCGAATATCACTTTCACTCAAGATGACATGCTGTTAAAACATAACAGGCATGATAGACCCCTCTGTTACACCGGGTACATCGGTTCCATAGAGGTCGACCGGATTCACATAGATCCGGGATCATCAATCAGTATCATTCCTCATAGTCTGCTTAGACCGCTGAGGATTTCTACCAGCGAATTGGCTTACACCACCACTATAATAGTGGGTTTCAACGCAAGGAAAAGTAAGCCGTTGGGAAAAATTCGCCTGAGGATCCAGATTGGCAACCTCAGATCGGTGGCTACATGTTATGTCATTGATTCAGAGGTGTCCTACAACATTATGCTGGGCAAACCTTGGATCCACGACCACAACATTGTTTCTTCGACTCTACATCAATGCTTTAAATATATAGATGCCCAAGGAACAGTACAAACAGAGTTTGCCGACCTGAACCCGTTCAAAGGAGTAGAATCCTACTACTCTGATGCTATGTTGTACTCACAAGACTACACGAAAGAGGTGTCAGCCGAAGCAGAGAAGGAATCCCACCGGGAGCCAGAAGAACCCTCTGCCAAGCAACCTCTGTCAATCAAGGTGAAAGGATGGACTACTCGTCCAAAAGCCATAGAGCCTATGGCTATCCACCTGAACAAAACCAGGTCAGGAAAATGGGGTGATCCTCTAGTGATCACTTTGAACCAGAAGCCTCCACCCTTGGTCATCAACCTTCGGCGCAACAGGCAGCCGATTGATGTAAATGCAACCGGGAACGAAGTTTCAGATGATAATAAACATCCTATTTTCCAGTATATTGACGCTCAAATTCCAAACCAGGAATCCTCTCCCCATGACGATATAGAACCTATAGCGCAAAAAATCTTGGAAGCTATAGATTCCTATCATCCGTATATGTGGGAAGTGGCATCATCATCCAATTTCACCACGATATATGGACCGTATGAGGATTCTATCTTCATTGTCCCACCTACTTGCAGCAGTCAGCATTCAAGAGTCTTCGGCCGCATGCGCAATGAATCGACTGTGCAAGAAGATTCTTCTGATGACGATGCCGGTAAAATGCAGGTTCACGGATACAGCCCGCAAGCTTTGAAGATCATGCAAAGTATGGGTTATAACTTGAAGCTGGAACCAGGTCTTAACTATGGGAAAGACAGATGAATGCCACTGCATGGCGACCCCAACTATCAACGAACTCGTTTCGGGTTAGGGTATACCACCTCCCTTGCAACTCCTGAATCAAACGAGTATATCTTTTCCTCTTCTCAAAATGGCTCAGCGCCCTCCGACTCATCTCATACTCTCGAACGAACATTATCAGTAAATATGGTAGTGACAGATTCCTTCGAAGCAGACGAACAAGAATCTGAACTGTTTGAGAATAACACTTGGGCTCAGCAAATGGATACACAATGGGAGTTCCACTTCGAGCAGAGAGAACCTCCAACTGAAGATAAAGTTATCCAGATTGACGTTGGGGATGAACTTTTGCCAAAGCCGATATTTATCAGTAACAATCTTTCCAAAGCAGAGAGGGAAGAAGTTATCCATCTGATAAAAAATACATTGACGTCTTTGCGTGGAATTATGAGGACATGCCAGGCCTTGATCCAAAGGTGGCTACTCATAAGCTCAATATATTGCCCGATTCGAAGCCTGTGAAGCAGCACCAACGCCGGTTTCGCCCGGATATGATGGACGCCATTGAAGCTAAAATCAAGAAGTTGATAGCCTGCAGTTTCATTCGTGAAGAACAACATCCCGACTGGGTCGCCAATGTTATCCCGGTCATGAAAAAAATAGAAAAGTACGTGTCTGTATCGATTACCGAGATCTGAATGCAGCCTGCCCCAAGGATGAGTTTCCTCTTCCCATCACCGACGTCATGATTGACAATACATACAGTTTTGAACGTATGTCTTTCATGGATGGATTTTCAGGATACAATCAAATCAAGATGCATCCTGAGGACGAGAAGCATACTGCCTTCCGGACACCATTGGGGGTATATTGTTATACGGTCATGCCCTTCGGATTGAAGAATGCCGGGGCTACGTACCAACGGGCTATGAGTAACATATTTCATAAGCATTTACGCAAGACAGTGGAGTGTTACGTAGACGATGTAGCTGTCAAAAGCCACCTCAAGGATAATCACATCCAAGACTTGAAGACAGTATTTGAATTGATGTGCCAACATTAACTCAAAATGAATCCTACAAAGTTCTTTCTGGGGGTATCTAGTGGCAAATTTCTGGGATTTCTCATTACCGCCAAAGGCATTCAAGTGACCCTGATAAAGTCAAGGCCATCTTAGAAATGCGACCGCCCCGTAATCTGAGAGAACTCAGGGGATTTCAAGGTCGTCTGGCTTATATCCGGAGATTCATATCCAACCTCTCTGGGATATGTCAGCCCTTTTCTTGTCTCATGAAGAAAGGTGTATCCTTCGTATGGGATGAAGCCTGTCAGCAAGCGTTCGGTGATATCAAATGCTACCTCACTAGCCCGCCAGTTCTGGTGCCTTCCGTCAAAGGAAGACCATTCGTGCTGTATGTTCGAGCGATGGATCATTCTCTGGGAGCTCTTCTCGCGCAGAAGAACGATGTGGGTCATGAACAGGCTATCTACTACCTTAGCAGGATGATGGTCAGAGCCGAACACCGGTACAACCCCGTGGAGAAAGAATGCTTGGCTTTGATGTTCGCTATCCAGAAATCGCGGCACTATGTCACAGGCCAAACCATTCACATCATCTCCAGGATCAATCCTCTTCGGGTAATGATGAACAAACCAAGTGTTCTTAATTCCTGACTCGCGACTTGGGCGATGTTATTAACACCGTATGACATGGTGTACGTCCCTCAGAAGTTCGTCAAAGGCCAAGCTTTGGCTGACTTCCTAGCTGCTCATCCGATCCCGGAGGCCTCCAAACTGTACGAGGACATTCCCGACGAAGTTGCAGAATGTAATTCCGCAATAAAAAGTGATGCATGGCAATTGTCCTTCGATGGTGCCTCCAGGACTGGTCCCAGGGGAAACGTGGTTTCAGGAGTAGGAATTGTCCTGGTTACTCCTGATAAGCTCGTCATCTACGGATCATATTCTCTTAGCGAGCCCTGTTCTAACAATGTGGCAGAGTATAACGCTCTACTAATCGGGCTCCAAGTTGCTAAAGAATTGGGCGTCGAATCTCTGGAAGCTTTCGGTGATTCTCTGCTGATCGTCAATCAAGTTAGAGGAATATATGAAGTCCAGAATCCAGGCCTCATCCTCTATCACCGAGCAACGGTCGAGATAGCCATGACATTCAAAGGATTCTTCCTGGAACATGTGCCTCGATCTCAGAATCTGTAAGCTGATGCCCTAGCCAGTCTAGCTGCAGATTTAGCTACCCCTATAAGAAGGCAGAATTCGGTGATCCTTCTTAGCAGAGATTTATTCTGTGTGAAAAACAACTTTCACATAGAACGCAGCTACGCTGTGAACACAGATCCTCCCAGGAGAGACTGGAGAAGTCGCTTTATAGATTTTGTAGCATACGGAATCTTGCCGGAGGACCCTAAAGAAGAAGTATCCGTCAAAAGACGATCATTACGCTTCTATTTCGACGCATCTTCACAATGTCTATATCGCCGGTCTTATGACGGACTATTATTACGATGTCTCTCTGGTGAGGAAGCACATCGGATTATCCGTGAAGCTCACGACGGCGTATACGGAGCGCATCAACCTGGTCCTAAGCTACAGGATCGCATCAGGAGAATGGGCTATTACTGGCTTACTATGATCACAGATGTAATAAAGTATGCAAGACAGTGCGGAGCCTGTCAGGTCCATGCAGACTTTATCCATCAACCTCCTGAATATCTACATCCGACGGTTGCGTCCTGGCCTTTCGAAGCATGGGGTATGGATATCATTGGTCCTATTCACCCCTCTTCTTTCAGAGGTCACCGGTTCATACTGGCCATCATGGATTACTTCTCCAAATGGGCAGAGGCGATCCCTCTTGCTGAGGTAAAGGCATCTAATATGATCAGCTTCATCAAGCATTACGCTATTTATCGCTTCGGGATACCCCGGAGGATAATTCATGACAATGGGCCTCAATTCATCAGCCAAGCGTTTCATCGATTTTGCGATAAAAATTGGATACAAAATTGGCCTCTACGGCATATAATCCTGCTGCTAATGGTTTGGCGAAAGCTTTCAACAAAACCATTATCAAGCTCTTGAAAAAGTTCGTCTCTTCGAACAAGAGGGATTGGAATGAGAAGCTGGGAGAATGTCTCTGGGCATACCGCACAACGATACGGGCACCGACAGGTTGCACCCCATTCTCATTAGTTTACGAGAGCGAAGCAGTTTTTCCCATCGAGATCCAAATTCCGTCACTCGGGATAGCCGTGGCTAATGAGTTGACTCAAAAAAAGAATGACCTGTTAAGGCTTCAAGAGCTAGAAGGATTAGATAAGAAATGCCTCCAAGCTCAACAGTGCATCGCGTTCTACCAAGCACGCATTTCCAGAGCTTTTAATCAAAAAGTAAAGGAAAGAGTGTTCAAAGTCGGCGAGCTAGTTTTAGCTGTAAGAAGGCCGATGATTCTTACTCACAGGAGTTAGGGCAAATTCTAGCCCAAATGGGAAGGCCCTTATGTGATCAAGACGACGTTCTCAAACGGCGCTTACAGGTTAGCCAAGCCTAATGGAGACCTGTTAATGGCTCCTATCAATGGCAAATTCCTGAAAAGGTACGATGCTTACACCTCCTTTGCTCAAGTGGAATAAGGCGAAAATCTCATTCTGACAAAACTACTTCCAAAACGAAACTAGTTGGATCGTATTCTATCATGTTCATATTACCTCTGAATAGATATGTTTAACTAATTTGGAACTTCACGACTTATCACGTCCATACTACCTCTGATAGTGTTTTGTGTACAAATTTTAGCTAAAAAGCATATTCTATTATGTCCATATAACCTCTGAATAGATATATCCTACTAAAACTTACCGAGAGTATATCACGTCCATATTACCTCTGATATCACTTTCACCCAAACCTGTAATTTATATTCCAAAATGATGGGTCCACAAAGTCAGATGAAAGCCTCTTTATTATTCCCAAAAAGATCAAAATTACATTGAAAAGCAAAAGTACATTGAAAAGCAAAAAGGTACATCATTTGGGGGGAGCGGTTAGGTCGCGAATCTGCTGCGCCAGAGCAACCATTCTCTCATCCCGGGAGTTCAAGACGTCGGCACGAGCCCCTTCCAACCTTGCCGCATCATTGTCCGAAGCAGCTAGCTCAGACCGAGCCCACACAAAACCTGAGTGGAAAGCACCCACATGCGCCAGATTCTACTGAACAGTCTCCCGTCGCTCCTTCAGCACATCTCGTGCTGCCGACAAAGAGAGAGCCTTCGCCTCTACTCGAACGAGCTCATCCTTCAATATGCGGGCCTTCGCTGCCACTTCCTCATATTCGGCTTTGCACCGGGTCAACTCGGGGACGACATAGTCCAATTGGACACACTCATCATCCATCTCCTGCTGCTGAGCTGTGATAGACTTATTCAGAGACTCCATCTGTTCAGCAAGCTGCGCAGTCAGGGAGTCGTACCTAGCTTGAACGAGATCTTCAATGTTGCCTCGAGCTAGCTGCAAGTATTCGTTAATAGGTTGCTCCAAACCATTAACTATCTCCTCCAGCGTGTCAGCTACCCCAGTGTCGTTGAATTCTCGGATCGGCACTATCGCGGACCGGGAGGACCTCTTCAGTGACGCAAAGCTCAAATTCTTTCCCAACACCATTGATATTAACATTTTCAAGGTGGTGTAGAAGATACTAGTGTACTGCTCGGTCAGCGCAGCTAGATCCGAATGGACGCTGGAAGTGGCCATGATATTGGCGAATCCCCTTCCAGGAACAACCGCAGACGATGTTGCCACGACCGTCGCCTCAACAGGTGGTACGACAAAAGAAGAAGCGCCAACACTGGACGAAGTGATCGGCGTAATCAAAGTAGGCATTATCGTAATGACAGGCTCATCCTCCTCTTGAGATATCGGAATCTCTTCGACAGGCGAGCTGACACAGAGCCAAAGGGCGCATCTACACTGCCCTCCCCGAAGATGTCTTTCCCTAAAAAGAAGACAAAAGGAAGTTAATATCAATATAATGTTAATTTTCCTAAAGAAGAGGCATGAAAGACGGTATTTACCCATGGCCAATGGTGTATATGTCGCGTCTGCGACCAGTACAGCTAAATTATTTCTTAGTGATGCTAGGCAAGCTGTCATACCTGGAGAAGGGGGTGTGCTAACAGACATCGGCAGGTACTCTTCCGAATCTTCACCGAGATCCACTCGAGGTTCACCAGGTGGAATCTCGCCGGGTGCACCTACAGACACGGCAGGGGTCTCTCCCGATGTTGATTCGGATAAAGATATCCTCATTCGGCTCGGCCCCGAAGGCGATCTCGTTCCACTACCTGAAGCGGTAGCAGCGACAGCAGCCTCCAACAGGAATTCTCCGGCACCACCAGCCAGAATATTAGAGGGTCCCTCTCTAAAAGGCGAGGAACCTCCAATCAAAGAATCATCCCCAACATGGGGAGATGCAGGCTCACTTCTAGGAGCCTCAATACTAGGAATCCGGAGAGGACGAATAACCGTCTTCTTCTTCCTCTTACGAGGGAAAGTCTCATTCGGAGCAGGAGCCCTTCGCTTCCCAGAGATTACCAAAGCCCCTACAGGCGGAGGTACTTCCCCCCTTGGTACCGCCAACAGAGGCTGATCTGGATTGACGGACTCCTCACCCTCGTCAGATGAAACTGAGGGGACTTTGACTCTTCCCCAAGTCTTGGAAGAGGGCATCCTAAAACTTCCATGCATATCAAAATTACGATGGAAGGTGTTGGTTTCCACGTAGAACTGGGCATACGAATGGAGAATGCGCAGCTCCGTGGAGAGTGAAATGACGGGCACGGTAAAAGTTGCCTCAGTGCAACCCATGATGAAATATCGCCATCCCCTGGCTCCATCAATGAGTCCGCCCCTGGAACTGAAGCTGGTGACGGCATTGCCCACGTGTAACTGGTCGTACCCGAATTGCCTGGCAAACCGACTAGGCAGGTAGGGTTCGAAGAAGCAATGGTCTTCATTTTTGTACAGTAGATGGGAAGGTCTAATGCAGACCAACCAACTAAAAGACTCAGGAGAAAGAACGGTCTTCCCGTCGCCTACGTCCTGAAGTCTGATCCCCTGTTGATTGAGATGTACATGGGGACAGTGCAGAAGAGCTTCCAGCTGTGACTAAAATTTAGCACCCGCCGACAGTCTATAACTGTGGTCACGTTCCAGGAGGAATTCTTGTAGTTCAACAAGAAACTAGCCCCCGAACTACTGCCAGAGCCGGGAGACATAACTCTGGGGTTATGAAGAATTAACCATCCCATCAGATACAGGTATGGTAATTCTACCCTGGGAAAGCTATCACGCCGAGTTTCATCAGCGAGCAGCCCGTCAGTCATGGCCCTCAGGCCAGCTTGTATGCGGCATACCATGGCAGGGAGCAAGCCCAGTCTTGCCCCGAACACCAGACGCACTGCAGGCCATAGCGTGTTATGATGAATGCGGTCCGCAGATGCGATGTCGGGTACCACCAGTCGTCGCAGCCATTTGGAGAGGAAGCCAGCCAGTTGAGCTTCCCTGGACAGAGGCCCGCGGCAGCGCCTTAAATAACTATAGGCCTTAGTGCCTACAGGATACTTTCCTATTCCTTCGTCGAGGATCCAGTCCGGAGCCCCAGCGTCTTCCATGAGATTGTCGACTACCTGAGCATTAAGCACGCTCAGAGGATTCAAAGGCTGATCCTTGCCTTCCAATACCTTCTCCGACTTAACAGTCCTGGACCGGTAAAAGAAGTGGTAGGACGTCCATTTATTGATGTGAGCCAAATCTGAGGGCTCACCATAAAAAGTGGTGCAAGCGAGGTAGTGGCACATCAGCTCCTGGTACACTTCCACTACCCGAGGGTCTGAATCCCCCAGCTCACGGTTCGTAGGAACATACTATTCATATAGAGTATCCCCCATCGGCAGTCTCTAGATCTCTGCCATTTCGTGGAGGGCCAATCCCAACTCTCCCAGTGGAGTGGTGAAAGTCCCGGTGAGCAAAATATATCGCTCCATCAGTACCAGAAACAGGTTGGAGTTGAGAGGTAACCCAACACTGGTGGCACTCACAGCTGCATATAGACCAACGCCCTCCACCTCAGTCTGAAAATGCTTCAGGGCCCATTCAGCTAAGCGAGCCCATTGAAGATTTGTAGGGGTGATCCACCCACTTGTCCGAGGGTTCACCTTAGGGTATACTCTCCCGTGTCCCATGAAATCATTATAAAAAGTCGGTAATTGGACCGGCTGGATCACTAAACTGTCTTCACTCGGGACACTGCTCGGGTACAGTCCCCTGAACGTCGTCACAGAGCCGAAAGGGCGGCTGACAAACGATCCCTGGTAAGCTCCTTTCAGATAAAATATCTTCCCCGGCCTGCCGTGAAGATCGGGAGTCAGCGTCCCCGACATCCTCCTGGGATGTGTAGCATGGAAGAATGCCGAGATGAGATAGTCTCTCAGCATCTTGGGCAGATACAAAACCAAGCTCCCGGCAGGGAAAACCCAGAGTTCTTTCTTGGGCTTCGTTTGGGACTGCTTGTCAATTATGTCCCCGAAGAGGAAAGTCGGCTTTATGTACTGGTCCCCGTCTATGTACGTCAGGGGCTCTCCATTAATCATGTTCAGCAGCGTTCGCTCACCCTGAGCCGATATAAAAATTTCCCTTCCTTCGGGATACTGGGGCCCGGAGATAGGAAATGTCACGTGCGACAGATCCTCCAGATAGTTGGAGTGCAGCATCCCGACGGCAGAACCCATCACATCGGCTAGCGGAGACGCATGCAAGTTAATTGCAAGAGTGCAAGAAAAACACATCAGTTCCTATAACTAGACATTACAGATCTTGCAGCATACGCCAAAAATCAACAGTCTGTGCTTTATGCCAAGACTGTAAAAACTTGATCATTACGCTGGAATCCATTTCCTAAGGCATAAAATTCAAGACTGGCAGTATACGCAAAGTTTTTGACAGTCTGTGTTTTACGCCAGACTGCCAAAATTTGAGTTATTATGCCAGAATTTTTATCCCTGCGTAACACTCAAATTATATAGTATACGCCAACTTTCGACAGTCAAAGCTTTTACGCCAGACTGCAAAAATATGGAGTTTTTGCACTGACACATTAGAAATATGGGCGTAAAAGATAAAACATCTCTGTGCATCATCTTCCTCGAAGAGGCTATCAGCACAGAATAAATCTCTATCTTTCAGTCGTTCTTTCTCGTCCCAAAAGCTCTACCTTTAAGGCCGGGTGCACTGCTCGTCGGCGGGACACTTCGCTCAGAATAAAGCTTGCCTTGCCCGACCGAAGATGCTCTCGCTTGAGCATAAGAGCGAGAAGAAGAATCAACCTTCTTTCCCTTAGAGGAGGAGAGTCGTTTCGAGGCCATTACTGGAAACTTTGAAGACTCGGAGAAGAAACGAAGAAGAACTCGAAGGCTTTCTTTCGCAGAAGACGGATGAAAAGTTTTTCTTTCAGAAACTTGGGGTATATATAGAGTTCGGATGGACTCCTCGAATCCCAAACCAAATCTCATAATTAATATTCGGTTATGATTGGGTACTACGTCAGCCTATTACTCAGAGAAGGCGGACAGTCAGCGAATTCGAAAAGTTTTTGTGTGAAGAAGATTCGTGGTTTTTACGCTAAGGAGCTTTCTACGCTCGACAACTACAGATCTACGGTTTTACGCTCATAGGCTATAAGTCTATGGTTTTACGCCCGGATGCTTTTATTCTCGGTAGCTTTTACGCTCCAGAGGCTACAAACCTACGACTTCACGCTCAGCAGCTATAAATCTATGATTTCACGCTTGGTGGCTTTTACGCTCAGAGACAACAGATCCATAACTTCACGCTCGGAAGATTTCCTTTTCAGAATCTACAAATCTACAGTTCTACGCTCGGATGCTCTCATGCTCAGCAGCTTTTACGCTCGAGAGGCTACAAACTTATAATTCTATGCTATGACTTTCCGCACATCTGAAAGATACGCAGGCCAGAGTACGCATACATCTGAACGATTCTCAAGGCGGTCAATTATAAGAGTTCACACAGAAGATACTCCTTCTTGACCTCAAAATATCCCAAGTACCCAAAGCATACATAGTTCAATATTGAAAATTACTCTTCTTCATGGGTCGATTCGAAGTTCATCCAGAATCTAGTCTGAATATTTCGTCTACAGTTCAAGATGGTGACTCAGTTTTTGACAGCCATTTCTCGCCCTGTTCCAAGGGATTTTCGAGAAACTATTCTTGAAGATGATAGTCTGAACAAGGATTCTGTTTATTAGAAGTAACAGTTCAGAATTCTACGCGGTTCCTCATTCCTAACAGAAGGACAGTTTGAATACTCGAATGCTAAAGCAACTTTTTGCGCATCCTTAAGTTATGCGTAAAAGACAGGACAAAACCTAGCACTCTTTCTAACATAGTCGGAGTAAAATTATCAGACGTGTCGAAGCTACACATATTCCGACTTCACAGCAAAATATATGGCAAGATGATCATATGCACAGAAGAAGACGATTTTATTAAAACATGATTACATATGAAGGAAATCCAGTCTACAAGGGTTTTCTTCATTTTCATGACTACATATGAGGGAAATCCCGTCTACAAAGGACTTTCTTATCGTCGTCTGAAGATTGCGCCCAGAATCTATTTTTCCAGGTTCTCGCATGGGCAGAATTCTTCATCCATCTTCTCCAGCAGTTAGTCGGTGTCCGCAAACCGACTGACATATGGTCAACGGCAGGAGGATACAAAATAGGCCTAGACCCATCCTCCAATACAGGAAAGCAGGGTCAATCTGCTTTCCTACGTCCAGCACCGTGATAGATTGAATTGAGATATTTCACCCAACTCAATCTCGGACAGTAGCTAGTTTGTTTGCTCTCGTCCGCAAGTATCGGGAGAAGATACAGCTTGTAAGCTGTGTGGTCAAATACGACCCTTTCTCTCTCCGGAAGAACCGCCATACAAAGTTGCTGATTATCCCGAGCAGAGGAGGCTATGATATCCTTCCATGATCCATCGTTGCAAAGAACATTTGCTCGAAGATGCCGTCTTTTTTGGCTCCTTACATGCTGGAAGAACATGGTCTCCTTCTTCCTCAAGTTGACCCGACGAACTCCAGCCATCATCTTTGTGTGGTGAAGGAAATATGGGAAGAACAGGTTAACTCCTCAGCCTTTATATAGGCGAAAGAGATCACATCGATCCCCAATAACTCTGCCATAAAGTCAGCCTTGAAAGAACGTGTCAGACTTGACCGTTTTAGGCTATATTCAGAGCATTTCAAATTACGAGGAACGTTTCATGCTTTATTCAAAGCGTTTCAAATTACGAGGAATTTAAAAGCTTTGAAGGGGGTCTTGTAGAAGCATGAAAAATATGCTGGATAGCTATACGCAGCATGTTGATGCAGGGCAGCATAAACAGAGGACCTCAGAGCCATCAAACTTGCAACAGAGCTTTTCCGCTGAGCACAGTGTAAAGTATAAGCTCAAGGACCACCCGCGTAATGCAGTATGTCCAGGCTGCTTCAGCCTAAAAAGGGTGCTACAATGCCTTTATGGCGTAAAACTCATCCGCTTTCAATGCAGCATTGAAGTATACGAGGAACGCTTTATATTCTTCAAAATGAACCTGTCAGATCATGCAATGAACCTGACGTCTGACTCCTGACAAAGAGTACTGCACGACTACCCAGACGACGGATATAATGATGGCACGGCACTGCAACCTAGACTGTCATTTACTGCCATTTCCTTGGCGTAAACCGCTTTTACGCATACAAAGGAATATGCTACGTAGTTTTACATAGGCAGATGTGAGCTATTTATGCTCCACAGAAGACAAACAGTCTACCACGTCAAAAGCTGCTCTTCGTACAGGGCTCGAGGCATGTCTCTGTATTTAATGCGCAGAGTGGTGACAGGTTCTCGAGGCACGTCTCTGTATTTAATGCGCAGAATACTGACAGATGCCCGAGCAGAAAGGGTGGCAGACCTTCAAAACATGCCTCTGCATTTAATATGCAGGATAATGGCAGATCTCTGCATTTAATACAGGAGATTTGATTAAATATCACCGAACCGTCGTTTAGTGACATCCTCTTTGCGTTAACTGCTTTTACGCATACAAGGGGATACGCTGCCCAGATTTACACAGGCAGACATGAGCTTCTTACGCTCCGCAGAAGATAAACAGACTGCCACGTCAGTAGTTACTCTTCGTACAGGATTTGAGGTGCGTATTAGCATTTAATGCGCAGAATGATGGCAAATCTTCAAGACACGCCTCTGCATTTAATGCACAGGATGGGAGCAGATCTCTGTA
Organism: Iris macrosiphon; assembly: GCA_036927795.1. Classification (NCBI taxonomy): domain Eukaryota; kingdom Viridiplantae; phylum Streptophyta; class Magnoliopsida; order Asparagales; family Iridaceae; genus Iris; species Iris macrosiphon. The sequence goes on along the minus strand of JAYESA010000001.1, from coordinate 84,288,069 downwards.
TTTAATGCAAGAGATTTGATTATATCTCCAAAAGATATAATTTCGGCTAAAACGTCCACATCATCTCGGCTTCTACGCCCACTCGGCTTCTACGCCCACTCGGCCTCTACGCCCACTCGGCCTCTATGCCCACTCGGCTCCTACGCCTACTCAGCTTCTACGCCTACTCGACTTCTATGCCTACTTGGCTTCTACGCCATGGTGACAGTTATTGGCTTCTACGCCATACTCTTCTACACAAAGGATAACTACCTACGTGGCTTCTACGTCGTGATCTTCGTAGTAGTTATACGCGTTGTCCCTTAGTTGGACACGCGTCACACGCTCATTCAAAAGGTCATTTATACACAGGCAATGGTTATTGTAACCGTCGTATAAAAGGGTGCTGTACTTTTTACTACTCGGTTTCTACACCGACTGAGTGGTCACTGTCACTAAAACTCTATAAATAGAGACCTCTATTGACAGAGGAAAATGTCGACAAAAAAAAGGAGAAATTGGGAGAGAAAACGGTTGAGAGAGAGAAGAATCCAGAGCTCAGGCAAAGAGAAGTGATCGACGACTTTGGCATCGAGCATCCACTCTCTTTAACAACCTTCGAAGCTGCTTACTCTCTTCTACGGCACTTCTTCATCATCGTGTGGTCCAAGGGACAAAGTGATCGACTGCAGATCAGATTCCTATAGCAATATTTATCCAGATTAAATAAATTGTACTCGACATCCTCGTATAGGATTAAATTGTATAATCTTGTTTGTAAACACCGAAGAAGGGCAGGTTTTCGTATAAAACCTCGTTTCCATATTTTCTTTAATTATCATCAAACACAGTCTAGAGACTGACGAATTTTTAGTAAGATTTGTACTGCTTTGCACTTCTGAAGAGAATGACATTGCGGTACACTTTTGAAGAAAATGGCACTAAGGAGTGCTTTTGACAGAAATTGCACTATGGCACACTGTTAAAAGAAATGGTACTGAGGCACAATTTTGAAATAATGACACTGAGGAACACTTTTGAAAAAAATGACATCACGGCACACTTTTGAAGGAAATGACACTGAGATGAACTTTTGAAGAGAACGACACTGCCACGCACTTTTGAAGGAGATGACACTGAGGCGCACTTTTGAAAAAAAATGATACTATGGTGCACTTTTGAAAGAAATGGCACTGAGGCGCACTTTTAAAAAAAATAGCACTAAGGCGTACTTTTGAAGAGAATGACACTGCGTATGGGTCGCTAAACGACAACCTGGGTCTGCATACCATATCTCCGCTGTAATGATGACCTCTAACTCTTCGGTTTCTGTCTTTGTCAGCTATCAGTCTGCTGCATTAAATATTGAGAGAGAGAGAGTATATCATTTGTGTGCCATCTTTCATAACATTAAGAAAGTGCGCCACTTTTCTACTCTCTGAATAGTGCGCCATCCTCTGAAATTAATGGAAAGTGCGCCAAAGTAAGAAAATACACTTCTTTCTTCTAGAACAAGTTAAAATTGTACTATTCTTCTACTGTTGGGTTTATTTGTATAACACTGTGCCATTTATCTGAGGCACACTTTTTATGCTTCTATATGACCTCCTTTAAAGTTTATGAATTCGTTCAGATAAATTCAAAATTACTTTGAATTAGAAGCATAAAGTTGTTGAGTTATTTTGTGCGCTCACTTTGGACAGAATCCTCACAGATTTGCTAATGTGGCTGACATAAACGTATCTTTTGCTTGCTTTTTTGGTTTTGATGCGGTCTTTGAGGAGACGAAGAAGATTTTTTCGGAGATGCGAGAAACTTTATAGGAATATATTTCGAGAGCTATGTCATACTTGGCAAGTCTTCTCCTATAACTAGGAGTAAAACTTTATCAACATTTCCAGACTTATCTCTTTCTTGCTATGAGACTTGAGCATGGCTACTATTATGTGCTTGTCTACCAAGATGATCGTAGTAGTATGGCTCCTTCGGCTTTGTTGTCCACCGAAAAGACGCAAGAGGAGACGCTTCTCATTGATGGGTGAGAGGCTCGTCTGGAGATCGTTGTCGCTGAGCTCTATGTGTGATGGAGCATGGAAGGATATCATAGGCTTTGTCGTTCAGGTTGAACAAACGAATTACCTAGAAGATTGTTCATTGTCTTCAAACCCAGCTCGCGGGAATCACTCTCTTAATATGGCTCATATGCTTATTATAGGGTTATCCTAACCGGGCATCTAGCGGTGGCGCTGGATTGAGATAGCTGAACAGCTTCCATTCGACTCGCCATGTCCTCCATCGAGTCCGAAAGAATAGGGCCATGCTAATTTAAACACGCCCACTCATGTATAACATCCTCACACACATCATGGATTTCTTTTCCATGTACTGTGGTTTGCACTGAGGAGCCCATTTATTCTGCTCCTATGTTGGGATTCGACGGGACGCAGAGATGGGGATGGCTCTCTAATATATCCCCATTATATGAAAATCTAGATGTAATAGATTTTCATATGTACAATCATGATGTTTTTAGAATAAAAATATAGATGTGATATATCTCCATCATATGTAATCATGATTAAGCATCAATAAAATTTTAGTTTTTGACTTTATTGTGCTGTATGCGTTTTGCTGATTGAAGGATTTGGTCAAAGTACGCCAGAAAAGACTGAATATATTGAAATTTCCTTGGCATCCTACTGATACGTGCATAAATGCGCTGTGTGGTTTGCCGTGCACCTCCTTATAACTTGTCTGGTCATGCGCACCATGTAACATTATTTTTAATCAGATAAATGTGTGCACATGAGAATCCTCGGACCAATATTGTCCTTTTCTCATAAAAAAATTTTGTTTTACTTAGTGATACTTTCAAATTGAGAACCATTGAATATATATATGTTTAGAGGTATTATGGACATTGCAGGATAATTCTGTAGGAGAATTTGGTAGATGTATCATTCGAGGCATACTCGTCTTGAGTATAAATGATAGGATACCATTCTATCAAAGGTGAAGTGGACGTGATAGTTTACTTGTTTACTCCACCGGGAAAGAAGAGAAAGAGTAGTTCAAGGGCGAACTATTATCTCCTCTTTAGGGGATAATAAATAAATATAATTAAGGGGTAGCATGGACATAAATTATATTATACTTATTGACTGGTGAGTAAACATGTGAGATTATTTCCAACCCAACTAGGGATCAGGAATAAGATATCCTTGAAATAACTCGGCTTTAATAATAGAACATTTTGGTTGGGGAGAATCGTGTAGGTGATCTCAAAGAGATTGTTTCATTGGATATGAGTATTGTCCCGCTAGAAAACTTTGAGGACCCATTACCCATGTCGTATTAAAAAATGAATATAGATAATAGTTCGAGAGGCCGTGTAAGCTATAAGTTGCTACAGATTAAACAAAATATATTTTGCTATAATCCGCTGAAGATAGAGAAGAATATGTCATGCTTAGACATAGTACTTCTTGAGGAATTTGTCGTTGATAGGCATCATTATCAAATCTCCATTAGGCTAAGCAAGCTTGTAGGCTCCGTTGGAGAATACTGTCTCCACCACATAAGGACCTTCTCATTTAGCCTGGAATTTAACTTTGCACGTATGAGTTGTGATCATAGGTCTCCTGACTGAATGGACTAATTCACCGACCTAGAATATTCTTTCTTTGACCTTATGATTAAAAGCTCTTAAAATGCGTGCTTGGTATAGTTCAATGCATTATTGAGTGTGCATATGTTTTTCATCCAATGCTTCTAATTCTTGCAGGTATAATCGATCATTATTCTCTACTGTTAACCCATTAGCAATAGATATTCTGAGAGAAGGTATCTAGATTTTGAGTGGAAAGACCGCTTCACATCTATAGCCCAGAGAGAAGGATATAAAACCAGTTGGAGTTCGAACTGTCGTACGATAAACCCATAAACACTCCTCGAGTTTCTCGTTCCAATCATGTTTGTTGGATGAGACAAACTTTTTAAGGAGTTTGATTATGGGCTTGTTGAAGGCTTCTGCTAAGTCGTTGGCTGGTAGATTTTAGGTCGTAGATGCTATATTCTGGATCCGATTCTTATCACAGAACCGATAGAATACTTGACTGGCAAATTAAGGCCCATTGTCATGTATTGCCCTCCGAAGAACACCGAAATGATATATAACATGGTGTTTGACAAAGTTAATTATGTTGGACGTTTTAACTTCGATAATTGGGACTGCTTCTGCCCATTTGGAGAAGTAATCGGTTATTAAAAGTATAAACTGATATCCTCTAGAAGAAGAAGAGCTGATTGGACTAATAATATCCATTCCCCAAGCATCAAAAGGCCAGGAGGCAGCTGTAGGGTGTAAGAACTCTGTTCGTTGGTGGATAAAATCAGCATGAATTTGACATAATCTGCATTTACGGGCGTAGTCTATGACATTTGCCACTATGGTGGGCCAATAATGACCCATTATCTGGAGACGAGCTTGTAATTTAGGACCCGGCTGATGTGCTCCACAAATGCCATCATGAGCCTCACAGAGTGATTGCCTCACTTCAGGGTTGGAAAGACAACATAGCAATAATCCATCATAAGAACGATGATATAATGTCGTAGACGAGGCATCATAGTAGAATCAGAGTGAGCATCTTTCGATGGAAGTGGCTTCCTTTGGATCTTCTGGAAGAATCCCATAAGCAGCATAGTCTATAAAAAGGTTTCTCCAATCTTTATCCACGGAAGTTGAAGTTATGACGTAACTCTGTTCAACGTGCATGTTATTTTTTTGTACAGAACAATTCTCATCCTGTTATCGTAATAGAGTACCGTCTCTTTAGGGGAACAACCAATGATGTAGCTAGTCCGGCCAAAGCGTCAGCTTCTATATTCTGTAAATGAGGCACATGCTCAATGAAGAATCCTTTGAAAGTAAAAGCCAGTTCGATCGTCGCTTGAGGATAAGGGATGAGGTCTTCATGACGAACCTCATACTCTCCCCTGATTTGATTAACTATCAGTTTAGAATCTCTATAGACTTCAAGATATTCTATGTCCAATTCTTTAGCTAATTGGAGACCGATGAGTAGAGTATTATACTCTGCCATGTTATTGGAATATGGTTCACTGAGAGAATATGCTCGATGAATGAGTAGTTTGTTAGGAGATATTAGGACTATGCCAACTCCAGCTACTATGTTGCCTTTGGGTCCTATTCTTGATGCGCCGTCAAAGAATAGTTGCCAGGTGTCATCTTCCATTGCCATATTATAGATTCTAAGACTTCATCTGGGATGTTATCGTATAGTTTAGAAGTTTTTGGTACATACTGAGCTGCCAGGAAATCAGCTAGCGCTTGACTCTTCACTGTTTTTTGTGGGACATATATCATGTCATAAGGTAATAGCAACATTTTCCATGTAGCCAACCGAGAATTGAGTATGCTTGACTTGGTCATCAATACCCGGAAGGAATTTACCCTGGATATGACATGAATGGTTTGACCTGACACGTAATATCGTGTCTTCTGAATAACAAATATCAAAGCGAGGCATTCTTTTTTTACAGGATTATATCGATGTTCAGTGTCGATCGTCATGCGACTAAGATAATAGATCACCTGTTCATGGCCTTCTTCACTCTTCTGTACAATAAGAGCTCCTAGGGAGTGATCAATTGCTCGAACATACAACAAAAAAGGGTTTTCCTACGATCGGAGAAACCAGAACTGGGGGATTTGTTAAATATCGTTTGATGTCATCGAATGCTTTTTGACTTACTTCATTCCAGACAAAGGATACGTATTTCTTTATTAATTGAGTGAAGATTCAACACTGTCCCAAGAGATTGGAGATGAACCTCCAAATGTATGCCAGACGGCCGTGTAGACTACAAAGTTCTTTGAGATTACGTGGAGGCTATTTTCGAGGATAACTTTGATTTTATCGGGGTCAATGTGAATAGCTTTAGAAGTTATAACAAATCCAAAGAACTTACCACTGGAGACTCCCAGAAAGGATTTAGTTAGATTCATCTTCAACAAATATTGGTGCATCAATTCGAACAAAGTCTTCAAATCTTGAAGGTGACCATCTTTGTAGAAACTCTTGACAGGGATGTCATCCACATAGCATTCTAGAATTTTTCGTAAATACTTCTGGAAAATTGTACTTATGGCTCGTTGATACATTGCACCTGCATTCTTCAAGCCGAAGGGCATGACCGTATAACAGTAAACTCCCAATGGTGTATGGAAATATGTGTGTATTTCGTCATCAGGCGACATCTTGATCTGATTGTATCCTGAGAATTCATCTTTGATAGATATACGTTTAAAGCCACATGTATTGTCGATCATGACATCTGTGACCGGAAGAGAAAATTTGTCTTTTGGACAGGTCGAGTTCAGATCTTGATAATCTACGCAGACCCAAACTTTTTTATTTTTTTTATGATTGGAGCGACATTGGCTACCCAGTTTGGATGTTGCTCTTCTCAAATGAAGCCACATGCTATAAGTTTTTTGACTTCTGCTTCAATTGCATCCATCATATCCGGACGAAACCGTCATTGCTACTGTTTTAACGATTTAGTATTCGGAAGAATATTTAGCCTGTGTGTGGCTATTTGAGGATATAGGCCAAGCATATCCTCATAACTCCAGGAGAAGACCTCAATATACTCCTTTATTAGCTGGAGTAAAGCGTGTTGATCTTCTTCAGGAAGACACTTGCTAATGAAGATTGGACTTGGGTAAGATTCTTCTCCTACATAAATTTGGACTATTTTATCCTATGTAGGTGGTTCACGTTGCTCAAACTAAAGCTCCCATTGAGTATCCATTTATTATATCCATGGATCATTTTTGAATGGTTTTAATAGTTTAATGTCTTTCTCATCTGGGGAAATTGATACCATATTTACAGAGAAAGCCTGTTTGAATACGTAATCCATACTTTTGTCAGAATCCTACAATGCCGAGTCAGAGGAATGACAATGCGTATCTTCTTCTGATTCTGAACTTTAAAGACTTGTTGGTGGTGTAACATATCCCTAACCATGAACAGTCCGCTGGTAGTATGTTTTCGGCTTGTCTTTAGGAGAGAGGTGACGGATAGGAGTCTGTCTGCCTTTTCCATAATTTAGTCCCAAGCCATATTTTAAGTTGTAGCCAATCATTTGTATGATATTCTTGGCTGGTTGGCTATAACGATACGGTTGTATCTTCCCCATATCCTCGTCAGAACCATTAGTCTACGTGACTCTTTTGTTTCTAGCTTTGCCAAAAATTATATGACGTTGCTTATCCTGTCTCGCTGGGACTATGAAGTATACCTCCTCATATAGTTCATATGACGATCCATATTGGAATGGAGATGCCATGGGTATGGACAGAGGTTCGTAGAGGTGAAGAGCCTCTAAGAATTTTTTAGCAAAGGGTTCTACATCGATGTAGTACGAATTATAGTCTTCTTTATTCATGAAATATAAAATTAATTCATCTTCTACATAATCGGCATAATCTTCAACCTTGACCGAAGGCTTGGCAAGATTTATGGCTAGGGGTTCATTCACTAATGTTGATGGCTTGTTACGACAAAGGTCGATAACAAGTGTATCATTCTCCAATGTTGGTTGTTCATTGCATCGAAGGTTGATGACCAATGTAGATGACTTGTGCAGGTCGATGCCGAGAGTTTTTAAAAGAGTTAAACGAGTAGTACGTCCTTTGAGTCTGATTATCAAAGGCTCTTCTTTTGGAGTATTTTTAGCTTGATCACAAGCTTGATTAGCTTCCTCTTTCATATACTCTGGTGTATAGAGTGCAGAGTCAACACAATAGGCTTCGACACCTTTGAAATGGTTGAGGTCAGCTACCTCTATTTGGACCTCTTCTCTACTATTCACATACTTGAAGCATTGATGTAGGGTGGAGGGTACAATTTTATGCTCGTGTATCCATGGTCGTTCCAGCAAAATATTGTAAGATACGTCATAGTCTATCATATAACATATGACTTCAGTACATAGATCGCCGATCTGATTTTTTAGGCGTATCTTTTCCGGTAGTTTACTTCTTCCAACATTGAAGCCTAGAATGGTAGTACTGGTAGAAGATAGTTTGTGTATCGGTATCTTCAATCCTCTAGGTAGAATTTTAGGAATAATGTTGAATGAAGAACCAGGGTCGATGTGAATCATTTTCACCTTAATAGATCCGATATAACCGGTATAATACAGAGGCCTGTCATGCTGATTATATTTGAGTAGCATGTCATCTTGCATGAAGGTGATGTTAGGAATATTATTGATCACGCTATGGCATTGAGGACATGCTAATAGCTCTTCATTAGGAGTCTTGAGTTGAGCAAATCATGAGTCTGCATGTATCAGAGCTTCGCTCAAAGCTTTACGAGTCTCCTTTAACAAACGAAGCAACTCGAATATGGAGAGTCGGGCTGGGATATTGGCCAGTTATGCCAATATGTCAAAATTGTAGAGATTGTTAAGTCCTTGAAGTACATTATTCTTCAGAGATTTGTTGAAGCATACTTCCTTTTGTTTTCATTTCTCTGCCATAGTAGGCTTCGAAGGACCAAGTTTGGTTGTGATCGAAGCAGCGAGAGTTGGTGAAGTAGAAAGAGTGTTAGGAATATCTTCTGGAACAGATTCATAAGTTTTATGATAATTTTTTTTGGACCTGGTATCATTTATGGCTTCTCGGAACATGTACATAACCATGCTTCGCGTTGGGCCCTTCGGACGTCGGAGAAAGAAGTACCATGTTACAGGATTTAAGTTTTTCTTGGACTGAGTCTGTGGGCTGGTTTCTTCGTAGCCCAATCCACAATGGGATTTATTAGACTTTCCTCGGAGTTATAGAGAAATACGTCGTCCCTTGCCAAAGTTTAAACATTCAGCTTTCTGGAAATCGTATCCTATTTTTTGCATCAAACGTAGAGATTGTTGGCTGTACCGATAAAATTGGGGGCGATCCTCCTCAAGCACCTGGGTCGAGGTTGATGCTCTAATGGTTGAAGAAGGATGGAGAGGAATTTGTGTAGGAACACCTTCATAAATAATAAAGATTTGTTGTACCCTATATAACGAAACACTGCCAATCATGGACCATTATTGGTACGTCAAGCGAAGCTTGCGAGTAGAGCTTGGTGGGACAATGTTCAGATTTTGAAATATGACATCAAGAGATACATATTCCTGATGTTGGTCCTCATATTGGTCCTGATCTTTGTCTGAATTAGGATCTGAAGAAATCATATTGTATGATTTATACTTCTTACCCTTCTTAGACTTTGAATTGGAAGATGCTGCTTCCTGGTCCCAATTTGACAGCAGATCGGGATGAATTCACATAATCTCGCCATAATATGTGGTAAGAGGCACCAATTCCTCTGTTTGACTTCTAGGCGACAGAAGATTTACCACTTTCATAGCTCGAGGTATTGGGACAACGCCATTCGGGACTTCTTGTGCTGGAAAGTCACCGAATTAAAAAGATGCCATATTGGTAGTGACTGTCTTTTTTTCGTTATAAAGGATGATAGCTTTAGCATCTATCAACTGCTTTATCTTTCTTTTTAAGACATAACAAGCCTTGGTAGGGTAATTTATGTATTGATGGTACAGGTAATACTTTGGGTCATCTGTTTTACTAGCCTTATTTAGTCATTTGACTTCAGGCAACTACAACTTGTTATTTTTTATCAAGCATTCAAAAATGCTGGGGATATCGCTCTCGTCAAAGGAATATTCTTTCTTATTCGTGGAAGATTCTGGAGAATTTTGTGTTGGAGGAGAGTTGGGTCGCTTTGACAGATTTATTGCCAAGACCTCATTTCCTTTGCAGTTATGATTATTTGCACTATTGGAGGGACGCTTTCCTTCCATATTAGTCATTTCTAACCCCAAATTGCATGCCATTTTCGTATTGTCTTCAGTAACGAACAATTTTGAGAGTTAAACAATAAGAAAGCTCTGGCACAATTGCACGAGAAGTTTCTATTTCTTTCACTCTTCTCTTGAATTTCAAAGACTTGAAGATTGCTGCGAACAACTTGGAGAGTTGAACAATAAAAAATCTCTGGCACAATGGAACAAGATGCGTCTATTTCTCTCGCACAGCTCTTGAATTTTAAAGACTTGAGAATTCTAGCCCAATTTCTCTCTATATGTTTGTATGTGCTCCTCTTTGTGTGTTTGTGTTCCCATTTATTGTGTTTAGAAGCAATTATGAGAGTGTGCCAGCATTACGGACAATCAATATTGTCTTACCATTATGCACGCACTTTTGGTGGATTAACACCCCACGTTCTGCTTGAGTGGGTGCACAAGTTGCTGCTTGCTTGGCACGTAGCTTCCTATACGAGGAAAGCATAGACCATGGAGGACAGTTATTTCTACACCTTTTACGAGAAATACGGTACGTAGCTTCCTAACTACTTACTGTTGGTTAGGATAGTATGCGTACTTTTGAAGTCGTCTGGAGACTGGCGCATTTTTAGTAAGATTGGCACTATGATGCACTTTTGAAGAGAATGGCCCTGTGGTACACTTTTGAAGAAAATGACACAGAGGCACACTTTTGAAAGAAATGGCACTGTGGCACGCTTTTGAAAGAAATGTCACTGAGGCGCACTTTTGAAGAAAATGGCACTTACGCGCACTTTTGAAGAGAATGGCACCGTGGCGCACTTTTAAAGAAAATGACACTGAGGCGCACATTTGAAGATAATGGCACTGCGGCGCACTTTTTGGAAGAAAATGGAACTGAGACGCACTTTCGAAAGAAATAGCACTATGGTACACTTTTGAAAGAAATGGCATTGAGGCGCACTTTTGAAGGAAATAATACTAACGCGTACTCTTGAAGAGAATGAAACTATGACTTGGTCGTTAAACAAAAACCTGGGTCTGCGTGTCGTATCTCCGCTGTAATGATGACCTCTGACTCTTCGATTTCTTCCTTTGTCAGCTGTCAGCTGTTGCGTTAAATATTGAGAGAGAGAGTAGATCGTGTGTCCTTTATCTTTCGTAACATTAAGAGAGTGTACCACTTTTTTACTCTCTTAATAGTGCTCTCTGAATAGTGTGCCATCCTCTGAAATTAATGGAAAGTCCGCCAAAGTAAGCGAATGCGCATCTTTCTTTTATAACAAGTAGAAAGTGCGCTATTCTTCTATTGTTGGATTTATTTGTAGAAAACTACGCCATCTATCTGAGGCATACTTTTTATGCTTCTACAAATGCGTGCTTGTAAACTATGGACCGTTATCGTAGATGATCCTCCGTGGCAAACCGAAATGGAATATAACGTGAAGCTTGACAAAGCTGATCATATTCGATGTCTTTACTTCAGCGAGTGGAACAACTTTCATCCACTTGGAGAATTAATCGGTGATGGCCAAGATGAACTGATGTCCGTTAGATGAGGGTAGACTAATCGGTCTGATAATATCCATTCCCAATGCTTCAAACGGCCAAGATACTACTGTTGGGTGTAGTAATTTAGAGGGCTAGTAGATAAAATCTGTGTGGATTTGGCACATTATGCCCTTTCTTGCATAGTCGATGGCATCTGCTACCATTATTGGCCAATAGTAACCCATCCTCCGAAGACGGACTTGTAGCTTCGGACCAGGTTGGAAGTAGTTGTATCATAATAAAATTGAACCGATTATTTTTTGGTATGATATAGTATTTTAGTAGCTATATCATAATAACAATGATACAGTATTTTAGTAGCTGTATCATAATAAAATCGGAGCGAACATCTCTGATGGAAGTAGCTTCCTTTGGGTCATTTGGGAGGATCCTATAGACAACATAGTTGATAAATGGGAGTCTCTAGTATTGGGAGTTGGTGTTTGTCTCTACTGAGTAGCTCAAGCACAGACATAGATTATTTTTTGGTATGACTAATTATTTGCCAACCAGTGTGATCAACTGATGGGTATTAGCTGGAACAGCTAAAGAGGCTGCGAGGCCGGCCAGGACGTCGACCTCGATATTTTGTAGTCGAAGGCATGCTCTATGAAGAATTCTTCGAAGGTGGAGATTATGTCGAGCGCGACTTGGTTGTAGCGAATCAAATCCTCATGCCAGACTTCATACTCATTCCGGACCTGGCAGACTATTAGGTTTGAGTCGTCGAAGGCCTCTAATTAGTCAACTCCTACCTACTTAGCGAGTTGAAGTCCAATAATGAGGGCATTTTACTCTGCCATATTGTTGGAGCATATCTCTGTAAGAGAGTAGGCACGGTTGATGACCAAGTCGTATAAGAAAATTAATACTATCTCGATGCCAGCGGCAATATCGCATTTGGGCCATATTCTTGAAGAACCTTCGAAGAACATTCGCCAAATAGCTTCTATGCTGATGGTCATATTTGAGTCCGCTACTTCTTCTGGGACCTCATCGTAGAGCTTCGAGATTTCAGGTACAGGGTGGGCTGCGAGGAAATCTGCCATTGCCTGGCCTTTGACCGCCTTCTGTGGTACAAATACCAAGTCATATAGTGACAGCAGTATGGCCCATATAGCCAGGCAGGAATTGAGTTCCCCGGGTTTGGTAATGAGAACCCGTAGAGGGTTGACCCATGAGATCACACCGATTGTTTGCCCAGCCACGTAATGCCGGGTTTTCTGGATTGCAAAGACTAGAGCGAGGCACTCCTTATCGTCATGGTTGTATCTATGCTCCGTACCGATCATTATCCTACTGAGGTAGTAAATAGCTTGCTCGTGACCTGTATCACACTTAAGGGCTAGCAGAGCGCCCAGAGAGTGATCCATCATGCGTACATAAAGCAGGAAGATTTTTCCCATCACCAGGGCTACCAACATCACGGGGTTCAAGAGATACTCCTTGATATCGTCGAATGCACGCTAGCACTCCTCATTCTATACGAAGAAAACTCCCTTCATAATAAGTTGGTTGAATGGCTGGCAATGTCCAGAGAGATTTGTTATGAATCTTATGAAGTATGCTAATCTCCTTTGAAGGCCACGAAGTTCTCTAAGGTTCTTAGGAGGATGAATTTCAAGGATTTCTATAGTCTTGTCAGGGTCTATGTGGATACCCTTCGAAGTTATGACAAAATCTAGGAATTTATCGCTTGATACTCCAAGGAAGGATTTGGTAGGGTTTATCTTGAGCTGGTGCACACGCATCAGGTCGAACACCATCCTCAAGTTTTGGAGGTAATAATCTTTAGAGTGATATCTTCAACGTAACACTCCACTATCTTGAGCAGATGTTCACGGAAGATGGTGCTCATAACTTGTCACGACCCACACCCTGAATTTGGGTATGAGTCATGAGTACGTCCAGCCTACGTCGCAGTGTCGACGGTAGAATGTTGTACAATAAGCCACAAGTATAATCTACAACTCACAATATATATACATCTCCATACTATACTCAATCACAGGCACTAATTTAAATAAATATACCATAGATAATAATGAAATAATAGTCTTGATGTGGGTCCAAGAAGTCTCCCAAAAATGACTAATTATCCAAAGAATAATATTCAAAATACTCTAGAAAAATTGTCGGAGAACAATCCGGTCCAAAATAACTAACAAAGTCAACTACTCTTCTAAACTACTCCATTGCAGACAGTATCTGAGCTGCTAACTCTCCCTGATTCTCCTGAAGGGCAAGATCAGGCTCAGCTATGTTGTTAACATACGGTCCATAATTTGTAGGGATTGCATCCTCATCGTAGTCACCTAAAATATGGATATCCAGTCAGGAAAGGAATGAGTACATCACAGTGAAAATAGTTCCAACATATGGTAGAAGCTATAAGATAATAAATAGTAAATAATATATGATATCAACAAAACTAAAATCATAATAAGGCAACCAAAATAACTAAATTCTGAAGTCATGCCATGGAAAAGATGTAGTACGATATCTCTAAGTAACATAGAAAATAACTGCAATATATGGAAGAATAAGTAGGAACAACTACTCTACGTGATTTGAAATACCTTTTTGACATGTGAACGACTAAGGATAAAATTTGGCAAACCATACGTGTCGTGCATGGTTGCTATTATTCCAGTAATACCATGGGATGGAAATGGTAGTTTACATGTCCACAAAGTATTTCTCCTCCCCATGAGTATAACATGGATTCCGAACCAGTCACGAAGAAATAACAATAATCTAGAACAATCACGTATCACATAACAAGAATCATTCATACTAATCCATGTAACAAGTGTCAAGAATAAAATAATCAATACAAAGCATGCATTATAGATACTATCAAGCACTAAAAGTAATCACAAAAATTTACTCGCCTGTGGTCTCTAGCTGTGGTTGGATCAAGTCCAAATTAAGAGTTCAAATCCTACGTATGATATGTTACCATGTCAAGAGATAATTTATTTTAATTTAATTAAATATGGAATAATTACTCTAAAATCCTATTTTAATCTTATTAGTCTAATTTTTAGTTTAATTTCTAAATTTTGTCCAAAGAAACCAAATTTTATCAACTCAAGACTCACGACACACAAATCGAGTCAATTTGTTGACCAAAAAGTCAACCGATACAAATTGGATTTTTATGCATTATTTCCTGTAGATTTTAGTGTCACAAATATGCTAGAATTTACGGTTCATCCGGATTCAAATTCGTTTAGAAACTATTGCATAAACAAAATCGTAATGTGCAACGGTGGTTAATTGCTTACCTAGAAGTTCTACATAATTTACTGTATAAAAATAATTTGAAATAAATTCTGGGAAAAACATATGTCGATGGTCTCGATGCTAGCTTTTCGAAACTTGAAACTGTTTATTATTTGGATTCCTGGTTCTCCCGAAATCGTGAAAACACTGAAATGCATCTATTTTTGGATATGTTGTGCTACTAATTTTTTAGAATTTAATACTCTGAATTTCGTGAAACAATTTACATATTCAGAAAACTAAACTCAATATGGTTCTAACGCAAGAAACTAGGCCACGTTTGGAGTCCGAAGCTATGAGTAATGGCTTCTGGAAGATGAAGAAACCCTAGATGACAACTCCTCAAAATCGGCTAGAAGAAAAAACCCTAAAAACTATAACATTTCCACAATATATATAGAGCAGAGAGAATGAGCTGCAGCTCAGAGTGCTCCACATGGCTTCTATCCAGGCACTCCCACCTAGATCGGATGGCCGAGAGTGCGCGGGGCTTGGCCCGGCCGAGTCCGAGTCAAATTCGGACTCGGCTCAGCTCGAACGCACGAACCGGTTGCACCCGCACCCACGCCCATGGGTCGCTGATAGGTGGGCACAGCCCTGTTTGTTGTGGGAGGCTGACGGGTGGGCCCCTGATGGCTGACTGGGCATGATAATTTCTTTTATTGGTTTTCTTTTTCAGAAAATATTTTTAATTCAGTTTTGGATAATTAACTCAAAATAATCCAAAAATTCTCAAAAAAATTAAAAATTATATTTGATTATTTAGAACCTAAAATAAAAGTTTAGGACATTTTTAATTATGTTTGACACTAAAATAATTTTTAAAAGTTCTAGAAAATTAGTATTACTAGTTCTTAATTAACCAAAAATTATGAAAAAATTTCAATAGTCTCAAATTAACCTAATAACAATATTTAAGATAGAATTTTAAGATACAGAGGTTACAAGTCTACCCTCCTAAAAAAAAATTCGTCCTCAAAATTTAAGGCAGAACAAATACAAGAAGAAAAATTATCTCATGGTGCGAAAAGATATGGGTATCTCTCACGCATCGTGTCCTCTCTTTCCCACGTGGATTCACTGGGAGAGTGATGTTTCCAAGGGATGCGAACCAAGGGAATTACTGGGTTACGAAGCACTTTATCTCTGCGGCCTAGGATCTCCACTGGTTGTTTTGGATAGCGAAGACTCGGTCCAACTTTATGCTCCGAATAATCTAATACATGTCTAGGATCTGCCACGTATCGCCTCAATTGGGACACATGGAACACATTGTGTACTCCTTCTAATGTAGGCGGTAAGGCTAATCGATAGGCTACTGCCCCGACCTTCTCCAGAACATTGAAAGGTCCAATGAATCTTGGACTAAGCTTTCCACCTCTACCGAAACGAATCATACCACGTGTCGGAGAGATCCTCAAGAACACTAAGTAGCCAACATATGCCAAAATAGGAACTTAACGCACAAACTAAGAACGTAATCAATATTTAAATAAATAAATCGATACTTAAACTCTAGCGGCCCACTGCTTCTGTCTGTCCTGTGCCACACAAAGTCTCTCTCTAATCTGCTTTACTTTTTCTGCCGCATCAACTACCATCTCTAGTCCCAATAGTACTCTCTCGCCTAGTCATCCCAAGACAATGGAGTCGAATATCTCCTACCGTACAGAGCCTCGAAAGAGACATCTCGATACTGGCCTGATAGCTATTATTGTATGAAAACTCTACTAGGTGAAGAAGATCCTCCTATGAGCCACCAAAATCTAGTACACATATCCAAAGCATATCCTCGAGCATCAGAATAGTCCTCTCTGACTGTCCATTCGTCTGAGGGTGGTAAGCAGTGCAAAATTTGAGTTGGGTACCCAAGCTAGCCTACAAAATCCTCCAAAATTGGGACATAAATCTGCTATCCTGATCCGAGATGATTCTCACTGGAACTGCATGCAGCCTGACTATCTGTCTCATATATAAATCGGCAAGCTTCTCCATGGACAATCCCACTTTGAAAGGCAAAAAATGGGCTAATTTGGTCAACCTGTTAACAATGACCCAAATCGCGTCCTTTATCCTGGAGTGCGTAGTAGTCCGAAAATGAAATCCATCGTGATATGTTCCCATTTCCACTCAGGAATCGGTAGTAGCTGTAGCAATCCTCCTGGTCTCTGCCTCTTGGCTTTGACCTGCTGGCACACTAAACATCTGGAGATAAAATATGCTACCTTTCGCTTTATCCCATACCACCGTACGTGTTCCCTCAGGTCCTTACACATCTTGTTAGCTCCCAGATGTATAGAATACTGGGAACGATGAACCTCCTACATGATCTCTTATCGCAGGTCCCCACTAGGCACACAAAACCTAGTCCCGTGCCTTAGTGAACCATCCTCAGCAATAACGAAGTCCTCCATCAATCCTGCATGCACCTCAGCTCTGAGACTTCACGGACCCTTATCCTGGTACTGTGTATCTCAAATTTTCTCTATTAACCCCGATTGAATCTGTATGCCAATCATCTGCGTCTCCACTCCTGGAACAATAATCTTGATGCCCAGGCTATCCATGTCTGCTAATAAGTAATGATTTGTTGTCAAGTACATTGCTACTGGATATTTGTTCAAGGCATGGGTAACTACGTTAGCCTTTCCTAGATGATACTGTAGTAAAATATCAAAATACTTTATCAGTTCTAGCCATATGTGCTACCTTATATTCATCTCTTTCTGCATAAATATGTACTTCAAGCTCGTGTAGTCAGTGTATAATTCCATACGCTAACCGTATAGATAATTTCTCCACAGCTTTAGATCGAAGATCACTGCTGCTAATTCCAAGTGGTGAGTGGGATAGTTTTTCTCATATGGCCGTAAATGTCTAGAAGCATATGCCACCACCTTCTTGTTTTGCTCTAAAACATATACCAAGCCCTTCCCCAAAGAATCGCTATAAATGACAAATCTACCCGTCCCCGATGGCACCGTCAAAACATGTACGGTGGTCAACCTCTTCTTTAGCTCATTAAATGCAACCTGACATTCTTCGGTCTACACGAACTGAACATCTTTTCGATTTAGTCTAGTCAATGGCTCTGCGAAGAGAGAAAAATCCTTCACAAAATTCCTGTAATACCCGGCTAATCGTAAGAAGCTTCTGATCTCTGCAACAGAACTCAGAGTATTCCAAGACTCTATAGCAGTAATCTTCTTTGGATCCACCGATATCTAGTCTGTAGTCACCACATGCCCAAGGAACTCTACCTTATCCAGGAAGAACTCATATTTTGAGAGTTTTCCATAGAGCTTCTCCTTCCGAAGGGTCTCTAGCACAATCCTTAAATGCTTCTTGTGCTCTTCCGGTGTCTTTGAATAGACAAGAATATCATATATGAATACTACTATGAACTTGTCAAGGTACTGATGGAACACCTTGTTCATCAATTTCATGAAGACTACCTAGGCATTAGTAAACCCAAATGGCATCACAATAAACTCATATTGGCCATATCTTGTCTGAAATACAGTTTTTGGAATACCTTCCTTCTTCACCTTCAACTGATGATAGCCAGACCTTAAATCAATCTTTGAAAATACCCTTACACCGCTCAACTGATCGAAAAGATCGTCTATCCTTGGTAGTGGGTATTTGTTTTTGATGGTGAGGTTGTTCAGAGTCCTGTAATCAATACACATTCGCACCGACCCATCTTTTTTTGGTACAAATAAGACCGGGGCTCCCCAAGGCGAGGAACTCGATCTAATAAAACCCTTGTCTAGCAATTCATCAACCTACTTCTTCAGTTCTGCCACCTCATTGTTGTTGATCCTGTAGACCTGTTGCAAATCAGCTCTGCCCCATACACTAAGTCAATAGAAAATTCAAGATCTCTGTCAGGGGGCAATCCTGGTATCTCCTCAGGAAATACGTCTAGAAACTCTACAATAATAGGGTGTGGCAAGTCCTTCTCTGCTACCATGGCTCCACAAATTATCCTATCACTCTGCTCAACTCCTCCCCTAACAAACTCAAATTCTGGCTCTCCTAGAGGGTTGAACAGTACATGTCCTCCATGACAGTCTATGCTAGCATGGTGCATACTCAATCAATCCATTCCGAGGACAATATCAAAACTTGAAAGTGGAATTATGAGTAAACTAGCATCCAAATCGTGGCCTCCATCGTTAGAAGGAGTGCACGATATATTTTACGTATCGCAGTTGAGGAGATACGTGGCAGACCCTAGCCACGTGCTCGATCATTCAGAGATTATAGTCAGGCCCAGTTTATCATATGCGGAGCAGCCAGTGGGAGTACTCGATACAGTGAGAAGATTTTGAGGGGACAAACTATTCGACTGGTCAGGGTTGCATGGAAGCATCATTCGCCAGGCGAGTCTACCTGGGAGCACGGGGATTTTATTCGACAACATTTTTCGCATTTATTTAAGGAACGAGGTATGATTTACATACTGCTTTCGATTACCTGTTAACTTTTTAAATTCTCGTAACTCTCATTGGTGCTTTACTTTTAATTTTGGGGACACAATTCTTCTAAGTTGGGAAGGATGTAAACCCCCTCAAATTCTTATTTTAGGTGGACTAGATATGGTTAAGTTTTTGGTTTAGCATCAGGGTGTTTAAGGTTTAAAAATTTGGTTGCGTAGACAAGTTCTTTCATTTAAACCCGTGGTGCACCTTACCGTTGCTACAATAATTGGAGCCCAACCATAGCCTTTAATTTCTAACAAGTTGTTGCACTCTTGATCTAACAAGCCAACCTAGGCGCTGGATATTTCTGTCACTCACAACCACCCTCCCTTATGCTCTAATTTAATTGTACAAATTTCCAGTCACGAAATAAATTCTTTAATCCTATGTCGCATACCTATGTCGTTGCAATCGATTTGGGGACACAAACTCAACCCGTTTCGTCGAACCAATTAAAGGGGCCAAGACTGACACCAAGCCTACACCGTTCATGACCTTTGTGTCACTCCTAATTGAGACCCCACGTGCCCCCATTTAATTTAAGAGCATATGACACTTTATTTAATTAAATTAGGGACACCAACTTAAACTAATCCTAACCTAACTCCAATTTAACCCAATACCCCTTTCATGAAGCCCATAAAAAACACACAATACCCCTCACCCTATAAAACATCAAACACCACTTGCCACAACAAATTCTCACCATTTTTCTTTCATGTGCAAATACCTAAAAAGCTATGGGGCTTAATAGCAAATAGGGTGCTAGGCATCACCACCCAATTGGTTAAAGCCAATGAAGAAATCCCCCCCCCCCAACCTCACATGACCGGTTATGTCACTCTCTTTCTCTCCCCTTTTGCTTTGTATAACTTTTCATGTTTTATCAACCCTTGATTGAAATTGCTACACCATCACCACCACACATCCCTCTGTATTAATAAACCCTCACACCATTCCCAAAGTGGCCGGCCCTAATCCCTAGAGAAACCTAGGAATTCCCCCCCTCTCTCTCTCCGCCCTCTATTTTTCCCACAGTCGACCATTCCTTCCTTCCTCCTTCTTTACTTCTTCTTCTTCTTCTTATTCTTCTTCTTCTTCTTCTTCTTCTTCTTCTTCTTTACCCCTCCGGCCAACATCTCTGCCACTGTTGATGTGTAATAAACTAGCATACAAGTATTGTTACTCTTTATTTGTATTCATTTCCTCATTGTTCAACTAATATGATCTTTGCTTATTTTACTCTAGTATAGCCTAGTATTTGTAGACTCATATTATTTTTTTCAAGTTTATTCGGACGAGTGTAGTGTAGGGTGCACACCATGATACATGAAGTCCTTTCCATATTACATATCCTTGTGGTTTGAGGCATAGACATGTAGACCGTGTTATCTAGATAGTAACCCTTATTTACAACTTATACGTATTCAGAGTCGGACTGGAGTCCCCTTGGTACGTAGCTGACCATTGCCACGTATCCTAGTCCCTTGTATTTTGGGACTGGGGCATTACATAGTTTTTGTGGTGGCCCATGCAGTTCCAAGAGCATATCGTTTCGGTTAGGTTACTGTTGAATATGATCTCAATCCATAATCAATTTTTAAAACTTCCTTTGTATTTGGTTATCGCCCTTGGACTTCCAAATTATATTCGTTCATTTTTTATCAATATCGTTATCAATGTTTCTCATCTCCCTTTATTTCGGAAAGAGGAATGCTTATGCTTGATGGTTCCCTCTAGAAGAAAATCGTAGTCCAGATGACATAAGGCATGATTAATATAATATTTTTTGAGAAGATTGTTACCCTTAGTAGGGTAGGTTGATAGGTTCTTTTTAGATTCTAGAAATAGTGTATATTGTTAGCAAGAGAATTGGACCTAGTAGTATGTTCCTAGAACTGATAAAACCCTACCATTACTTGAGATAGTAGTGATTTGGAAATTACTGGAAGCTAGAAGAATTATTGATCCTAACCCTCTAGAATGATTTATATAAATGCATAACTAGATGCTAGAAAATTAGTTATAGCCCATGATAGCAATACCAGGAACTATATTATAAACTGGAGAAGATAAAATTTTAGGCTCTCACCTGAAAGATGATTATCTGATACCAGAAAATTCTAGCATGTGCTTGGGTGATACCATTATTACAATTGCACTATGTGACTCAGAGTAATAAATAACGAAAAGAAGAAAATTGAGTAATACTATTTTAGGGAGAAATTTTGAGGAGAAGAGTAATTATACATTAGGGATTTATTATGAGGTTAACTCTAGACTATGACATTGTCCTAGGTATGGATTGGTTGAGCCAATACCACGAGATACTAGATTGCCGACGTGGTTGTGTTATATTTAGACCACCAGATCATCCTGAGTTTGAGTTTCTTTGGGGAACCCGAGATCATGGTGTCCAACCTACCTTAGTGGCACATATTGTAGAAGGTGAACCGGTGTACCCTCGCTTTATATCAGAGTTTGAGGATGTGTTTCCAAAGGATCTTCTAGGCCTACCACCTTACAGAGAGATAGAGTTCACTATATAGTTGTCTCCCAGAGTCAAGCCAGTTACTTCCCCCATCTACAGATTAGTACCGAAGGAGTTCGTTGAGTTGAAGGTCCAAGCTGTGGATCTCTTAGACAAGGGTTTTATTCGGGCTAGTATTTCTCCTTGGGGAGCACCTATTTTATTTGTGCCGAAGAAGGACGGGATGGTACATTTGTGTATCAATTACAGGGAGCTAAATGCTGTCACGATAAAGAACAAGTACCCCTTGCCGTGCATCGATGATTTATTTGATCAGCTAAGTTGCACATGTGTATTCTCGAAGATCGATCTCAGATCCGGCTATCATCAGATCAAGGTATGAAGGGAGGACATTCCGAAGACAGTTTTTCGGATGAAGTACGGGCTCTATGAGTTTCTAGTCATGCCGTTTGGTTTAACCAATGCGCCAGCAATATTTATGAGCCTGATGAACAAGGTTTTCCACCAGTACTTGGATAAGTTCGTGGTGGTATTTATCGATGACATCTTGGTATATTCCAAGAGCCAGGAGGAGTACGAGGAGCATCTCAAGATCGTGTTGGAGACGCTGAGGCAGGAGAGGTTGTATGCCAAGCTCAGCAAATATGAGTTTTGCTTGGATAAAGTACCATTCCTGGGTCACATAATCACTAAAAATGGATTATCAGTTGAACCGGAGAAGATCGTTGCAGTGGAGACGTGGCCTACCCCTACATCAGTTACGGAGGTTAAAAATTTTCTCGTACTTGTCGGATATTAACGGAGGTTTGTAGAAAACTTCTCGAGGATCGCTGCGCCTATGACGCGACTGACGCGTAAAGGCGAGGAATTTATCTGGACCGAGGAGTGTCAGACGACTTTCAATGAGACAAAGAAGCGTCTGACATTAGTACCGATTTTGATACCCCCTTCTGGATCTGGAGAATTTGTGGTTTATAGAGATACGTCTGGGAGTGGATTATAATGTGTACTGATACAGCACGACAAGGTGATAGCTTATACATTGAGACAGCTGAGGGTTCATGAGAAGAACTATCCGACACACCGTCTAGAGCTAGCTGTAGTGATATTTGCACTAAAGCTATGACGGCACTACCTTTATGGAGAGCAGGATGAGATTTACACAAATCACAAAAGTCTGAAGTATGTCTACACTCAGAAGGAGCTCAACATGAGACAGAGGCGTTGGCTAGAGTTGATGACAAACTATGATATTGAGTTGCAGTACCACCCTAACAAAGCGAATGTTGAAGCAGATGCCTTAAGAAGGAAGCCCATGGCATACTTTTTGACGACTCAGTGACATTTGTTAGAGGATCTTCAGGAGCTGGGGATAGAGGTTGTAATGCCAGGCATGGATGGATAGATGACCAGTCTAGAGTTTTAGTCTACATTGGTTGAGAGGATCAAGGCAGCCCTTCCTACCGATGCGAGACTTCGACGGCTGCGAGAGAGGACAAAGGCCGGCATGCAGACAGGACTCCAAATTTATGAAGACAGAATGCTGAGTTATGGATATTGCTTATATGTTCCGAGTAGTGAGCTACGCGAGGAGTTGATGACCGAGGCCCATAGCTCAATTTAATCTATTCATCCCCGGTGTACGAAGATGTACCGAGATCTTAGACAACACTACTGGTGGCATGGGATGAAGAGGGAGATTGCGAGATTTGTGGCGAGATATTTGGTCTGTCAACATGTTATGGATGAATATCAGAGGACTGCAGGACTATTGCAGCCGCTTCCTATCCTCGAGTGGAAGTGGGAGCACATTACCATGCACTTCGTTACGGTATTTTTGAGTAGACCTAGCGGGAAGATGCAGTATGGGTTATCGTGGACCGACTCACCAAGTTGGCATATTTCTTGCCCTTCAGAGTTGGGCAGTCCACGGAGATATTGGCTGACATGTATATGAGGCAGATAGTACAACTACATGGAGTGCCTGTCAGCATTGTATCAGATCATGATTCCATATTCACGTCATATTTTTGGTGGAGTATACATGAGAGCCTAGGAACTCGCCTCAAGTTCAACACTGCATATCATCCACAGACAGATGGTCAGTTAGAGCGCATGATTCAGATATTAGAGGATATGTTGAGAGCGTGCATAATCGACTTTGGAGGATCTTGGGAGGACCATCTACACATGGTGGAATTCTCCTACAAAAATAGCTACCAAGCCAGCATACAGATGGCACCTTATGAGTCACTATACAGCAGGAAGTGTAGGTCACCAGTTTGTTAGAGTAACCTGGGAGAGCGTCAGATACTTGGTCCAGAGTTGGTGACACAGACAGTAAAGAAAGTGAAGTAGATTCAGGGCCACCTGCGCGCAACATAGGACAGACAGAAGCATTGGGCAGATATGCACCGCAGACCTTTGGAGTTCCAGGAAGGTGACCATATATTTTTGAAGATATCGTCCACTCGTGGTACCATCAGATTTGGGGGCAGAGGCAAGTTGAGTCCAAGGTACATTAGACCTTTTGACATCTTGGAGCGAGTTGGCAAAGTGGCTTATCATCTTGGATTGCCTCCATCATTAGAAGGAGTGCACGACATATTTCACGTATCACAGTTGAGGAAATACGTGGCAGACCCTAGCCACATGCTCGATTATTTAGAGATTACATTCGGGCCCCGTTTATCATATGCGTAGCAACCAGTGGGAATACTCGATCGCAGTGAGAAGATTTTGAGGGGACAAACTATTCGACTGGTCAGGGTTTCATGGAAGTATCATTCGCCAGGCGAGTCTACCTGGGAGCACGAGGATTCCATTCGACAGTATTTTCCATATTTATTTGAGGACCAAGGTACGAATTTACGTACTTCTTTCGATTACCTCTTAACTTTTTAAATTCTCGTAGCTCTCATTTGTGGTTTACTTTTAATTTCGGGGACAAAATTCTTCTAAGTTGGGAAGGATGTAAACCCCCTCAACTTTTTATTTTAGGTAGACTAGATATGCTTAAAATTTTGGTTTAGCATCAGGGTGTTTAAGGTTTAGAAATTTGGTTGCATAGACTGGTTCTTTAATTTAAACCCTTGGTGCACCTTATCATTGCTACAATAATTGGAGCCCAACCATACCTTTTAATTTTCAACAAGTTGTTGCACTCTTGACCTGACAAGCCAACCTAGGCGCTGGACATTTTTGTCACTCACAACCACACTCCCTTGTGCACTTATTTAATTGCACAACTTTCCAGTCACGAAATAAATTATTTAATTCTATGTCGCGTACCTATGTCATTGCCATCGATTTGGGGACACAAACTCAACCCGTTTCGTCGAACCAATTAAAGGGGCCAAGACTGACACCAAGCCTATACCGTTCATGACCTTTATGTCACTCCGACTTGAGATCCTATGTGCCCCCATTTAATTTAAGAGAACATGATACTTAATTTAATTAAATTGAGGACACTAACTTAAAGTAATCCCAACCTAACCCCAATTTAACCCAATACCCCTTTCATGAAGCCCATACAAAACACGCAACACCCCCTCACCCTACAAAACACCAAACACCACTTCCCACACCAAATCCTTACCATTTTTCCTTTATGTGCAAATACCCAAAAAGTTAAGGGGCTTAATAGCAAATAGGGTGATAGGTGTCACCACCCAATTGGTTAAAGCCAATGAAGAAACCTCCACCCCCAAACTCACATGACCGGTCATGTCACTCTCTCTCCCCCTTTTTGCTTTGTATGACTTTTTATGTTGAATCAAGACCCTTAATTCAAATTGTTATACCATCACCACCATACATCCCCTATATTAACACACCATCACACTATTCCTAAAGTGGCCGACCCTAATCCCTAGAGAAACCTAGGAATCTCCCCTCTCTCTATCCTCCCTCTATTTTTCCATAGCCGACCATTCCTTCCTTTCTCCTCCTTCTTCTTCTTCACTTCTTCTTCTTCTTCTTCTTCTTCTTCTTCTTCTTCTTCTTCACTTCATTCCCGCACCCCAGCTCCGGCGAACTTCGGATATCTCCGTCACTGCACACCACCTTCACCACCACCTTCAGCACCCGTCGCCGCTGCCAACAACTCCCCCATACCTCGACCTCACTGCAACCACAACCAGCTCCGGCCACCCGCTGTACTTCACCGGTGCCGCAGCCACCGTCACCAACCGCTGCCACCTCCACCCACTGCCATTTCCTCACCGCCAGCAGCTTCACCACCCTCATCGCCAGCAGCTTCACCACCTCCATCATACCTCATCATCAACACCTCCACGACCAGCTCCGGCCAGCGCCAGCGCCACCACCACCTCCTACACCTTCGCCACCACCACGAACGGCCACCACCAGCATCACCACTACCTCCTACACCTTTACCTTCACCCGCTGCACCCTCCACCACCGTTGCCACCTTTGTCGGAGTGCCCTACGAGCCACCACGACCACCACCTTCACCCCTCCGACCAACATCTCCGCCACTGCTGATGGGTAATAAACCTGTATTCTGGTATCGTTACTCGTTATTTGTATTCACTTCCTCATTGTTCAGCTATTATGATCTTTGCTTATTTTCTACTTAGTATAGCCTAGTATTTGTAGACTCATATTATTTTCTTCAAGTCTATTCGGACGAGTGTAGTGTGGGGTACATACCATAATACATGATGTCCTTTACTCATTATATAACCTTGTGGTTTGAGGCATAGACATGTAGACCGTGTTATCTAGAAAGTAACCCTTATTTACAGCTTATACGTATTCAGAATCGGACTGGAGTCCCCTTGGTACGTAGATGGCCATTGCCACGTGGCCTAGTCCCTTGTATTTTGGGTCTGGAGCATGATACTTTTATGGGTTTTCTTTTTCAGAAAATAGTTTTTAATTCAGTTTTGCATAATTAACTCAAAATAAATTCTAAAAATAATCAAAAAATTCTCAAAAAATTCTAGAAAATATATTTGATTATTTAGAACCTTAAATAAAAGTTTGGAATGTTTTTAATTATGTTTGACACTAAAATAAATTCTTGAAATTTTTAGAAAATTAGTGTTACTAGTTTTTAATTAATCAAAAATTATGGAAAAATCCCAATAGACCCAAATAAACTTAATAACAATATTTAAGCTAGAATTTTTGGATACAGAGTTTACATAGCTCACTAGTATGTAGCACCTGCATTTTTTAGACCGAAGGGAGTCACCTTGTAGTAGTATACTCCTATCAGCTTTCAGAACGATGTATGCTTCTCGTCGTCAGAAAATATCTTGATTTAATTATAGCCTGAGAATCAGTCCATGATGGACATACACTCGTAGCCAAAATTGTTGTCGATCATTATATCTGTGATCGAAAGGGAAAACTCGTCCATAGGGCATGCTGCGTTCAGATCACGAAGACAATGCAGATTTGAATCTTCATGTTCTTTTTTATGATGGACACGATGTTGGCTAACCAATCTGGATGTTGTTCCTCGTGAATGAAGCCACTAGATATCATCTTGTTGACTTCACCTTCGATGGCATTCATTATGTCCGGCCGGGACCGTCGTTGCTGTTGCTTGACTGGCTTAGCGTTTGGCAAGATATTGAGCTTGTGGACTTCAATTTGGGGGTCTAGTCCCGGTATGTCTTTGTAACTCTAGGCAAAGACATCGATGTACTCCCTGATTAGCTATAGTAGGGATTCTCAATCCTCATCGGACATACTTTTGGTGGTGAAGATTGGTTTAGGGGAGGATTCATCTCCTAGATTGACTTGTACGACTTCATCCTCAATGGAAGGTTCCCATTGCTCGAACCATATCTCCTATTGTGATTCTAGGCGTTGGACCCATGGTTCTACTTCAAAAAGTTCAGATGGATCCTCGTCGTCTTTTGGAGGGTCCGCCTATACCATATTGACAGACAATGTTTGTTTGAGCATCTTTCCAATACTGATGTCAGAGACCCAAGCGAAAGATTCTGATGAGTAAGAGTGTAACTCATTTTCTTCATCCGAGCCTTCGGGGGTTGTGGGAGACGTGATGTACCCTAAGCCATGCTTGATCTTATGGTAGTAATCCTCGGACTTGCCTGCTGGAGCGTATAGACACAGAGACAGCCGTCGGCCTTTGCCGTAGTTTAAGCCCCTAGCGGCTTTCAGATCGTATCCTATCTTCTAGATAAAGTACTTGGTTTGAGAGTTGTACCGGTAAATTAGTATTTTTTTTGGTGTCGGGTTCTGTCTCCAGTTCCTCTGGGACGAAGGATTGGGGACTTTTTACTCTGTCGAAGATGATGAGTTTGTCTCTCCTCTTCTTTACTGGAACTATGAAGTAGGAGTTTTGACTGGGGAGAATTTGATTCACCGTATAGGTGGTAGTCACATGTGTATGTAGGTGTAACTACCCTAAATTTTCTAATTAATAAAATAATATATGTATATATAAATACGCGATTTTGTAAGAATAGTAATTCGTGAGGGTGACCCCTACTACGTTAGTATATTAGAAATTAGAATTTCTCGTAATAAATAAAATAATTTTGGTATTATAGAATAATAATAATAATAATAATGATTCTAGTGTTAATAATTAATAAGATAAAATAAAATAAAATACTTAATTGAATTCATTTTCCCAAAACTATTTTTTACTATTTATCTCTTGTTAAATATTATAAATATTTTTAGAATTAATTTCATGAGCACATATATATATTTGACTTTTATACATACATCTTTATATAAAAGTATATATATAAATATAATTGTGAATTCTTGGTATATTACTTATATAAATATTTATTTAAAAGTATTTCACGTAAACTTTTTTATTTTAAAGTTATTTGTTAAAATAAAATAATTATTCTAAGAAAATATATTTTTGTATTTTATATTCTCATTTATATGTATAAATATATATGCTTGTAGTTTCTTTTAAAAGAAACAAATAATTAAACATAAATCCAAATCCTAATTAATTCATTAAAACCCTAACCCAGACCCTAATACTAAACCTAAACTCTACCCAACCCGACCCTCAACAGCCTGACACTCCTCCCCGCCGACGTACGCGAAAACCCCCATCCCCCTATATATATATATATGCAAAACACAAACCCTAAACCTAAAAAATTTTCTTCCACATGGCAACCCTTGCCGACCCCTGACATCAAGCAAGCCTCCCAACCTCACCGTGCCACCGCACAGCCGGCGACCGTCGCCATAGCCGCCGCGGGCCGCACGCATAACAACAACCTTCAACCTCCCACTTTAAGGTAATATAACTCCCTTATCTTTGCATCTTTTTTTGAACAGTTTGTCCGTACGTGCTCACAACACAACCCTCTAGGATTTCCTCCAAGCAGGACGAGTATTCGTGTCCCGGATTTATCGAAACATCGACCGAAAGTTGGGCAAAAAATTGTTCCAAAATAGTTCAAAAATTAATCCAAGTACCCCTGTTCATGTCCAATTTTCTACCAACTCGTTCAATATTTTAAAATTTTAATTGAATGGTCTTATTCACAGAATAACCGAGATTATTTTTGTTCTTTTAGTTTTTCATAGATTTCTTTATTTGTCAAGATATTTCTATCAGAAGTTGACCAAAAACCTATTTTATAAAACCCAAAAAGTTGCGATACGGAGTGCGCCCCACCAAACGGGACTGCCTCGTCGCGTACTAATTACACCGAAGGGTGTGTATAGTATTTTCTGACATGCGAGCTTTCGCAAAATTTGATTCGGACGTGTATACATGCCGGAATCAACCCGTATTCGTCGAAAGTCTATTGTATCCGCATTTTGGAAATTTTTTTAATTAGTTTGTGCACGCTCGTCAGAATACGACAAAACTTATGCCATTGGACTCATGATATCACGCTGGTCCCATGACTCAAGATTCATGTAATTCCGAGACAGTTGACCGAGCTGCCTATTTGCGGGCCCACAAGTTGACTTGAAGGCTAAAATTTTGATCGGCTCCCCGGAATCCAAAACTGGATATACCGTAGAGTTCGTATCAACGTTTAGGATTTTTTTGACCTATAATTTATCAAATTTAGAGACTTTTATTATTGGCACGTATTTTGGTGCAAAGTGGGCCATATATGGACCCGCTTTGATCCAAAATTATCGTTTTGCCCCTGTGTCCAGATTGGACGAAAGGATAGTATTTTATATATATCTGGTTGATTCCGGGAATGTTGATGATATTTATTTCAGCATCCGAAGACGTTCAGTCGGAGGCAGTGGGTTCTCATACTCTGTACTTGATACTTGGACGTTTATATTACGCAGCTTTCCTGCCAGGAATGTATACCTTGCCATTTTACTGTGATTTATATTTCCTATGGTACATGATTTTTATTTCTGTTATTTTTTATATATATTTTAACAGCTATATAAACTGCGCGTCCAAGAATAACTTAGGAGCAACGACGGTGGCGTCGTATTTTGTCTTATTATATATTATGCATGTGGACCTAGTTTTACGAGACCACCCCATTATCATGAGGCATTCTTATGTTTCACTAGTCGTGACAGAGTTGTTACACAAGTATGAGTCTCATGTAGGATACGTACTTGCGTGACGGGTTGTCCATCTGTGCGTATAGGACATGCGACGGATAGGGATAACTGCTGATAGAATTGCATGATTAGAAGCCTTGGCAGTCATTAGAGATATCATAATGTCATGGGTATAGCATGAATAGAGCATGGGGTGGGAAGAACAACAAGTAAGGCATTTGGGATCCTTTGTACTTTTCTTTATGTAACTCGTATGCTCCGTCGAAGATGCGTGGTCAGATGACCCTTATATTATATATCTACAGGCGGCCTCTGACGTTTAAAAGACGTCATACATTTTAGGCCCCTAATTCTCTGAGAGAATCATGCCAATCGTAGTTTTAGCCAGATAGCCCACGTGTTGGAAAGTTGTTCTCAAAGTGCATTCACATAGACAGTTAGCCGACCCTTGGATGTTTACTTTTTAGTACTTTATTGGCATAATATTTTTGTATCTTGTAACGTCCCTCTGAGGACCTGGTCCACTTCCAAGTGTAGACGGGTAGGATTATCTGTAGGAGTATGACCCCGGACCTGATGCTTCGTACCAGATTGAGGAGGTCTTACCTTCGGAGTACTACAGATTCTTTGAAGCTAATAGATATTTTATTTGCTATTATTTTATTAATATTTATCTTATATTGGAGTTTTGATCTCTTCTCTCATTTAGTTTTTGGTATAGTCGACTGGCAATGGATTTTTTCCACCAGACTATCATTCTTTGATACTTCATATTTGAGATTCAGTTATTTATTTTATGTTTCTTTATTTGTGCTGTGGATGAGATATATATTGCGTGTGACTTGTGTCGACAGTATATTACTACTTGTGGATTGGATATTCATATACATCATATATATATGTTACGATATTCCAACACATTGGAGTTGTCGTATACATACGACTGGTATGTTACGTATTCCTAGTCCTACGTATTCTGGGACTAGGGCGTGACATATTTTTGTGTTGTCCCATATAGGTCCAGAATATATTGTCTCGGTTACGTTACTATACCGAATAAGCCTGTGTATAGGAATAGAGTATAGGATCATATCCACACTTGACTATAGCTCATCTAAATTTTAACTTGTCCTATTTAAATGCTTTCATCCTACTTGATTTCTGTACTCTTTCTAATCTTTTTATCCATCTCTTGTAGAGAGATAAATTTGCGTAGTGGACGTACCGCCACCAGGGGCGACCCACCTCCAGGGGTCAACAACCAAACACAAGATGTAAAACCCCTAATTTTAATAAACCGTATTTACCTTTTTAATTAATTAATAATTAAATTATATTAATTATGAGAAAAATAGAGGAAATAGATATTATTTAATTTTTATTTTAGGTGTTTGTGCATTTAGGGGATTTATGGAGCCATTATAAATTTTTCCTAATTTATTTAATGTAGGAGACCCTTTAGACAGTTGCTAGCTTAATGGTATGCACTAATAAATTTTTAGAATATTTCTATATACATATATGTATATAGATATATATTTAATGTTTATTAATTAGAATAAAAATAGAAATAAAATAGTAATTAGAATGAATAATGAAATAAAGAGAAAGAATAAGAAAAAGAAAGAAAAAAAGAAATTAAATTCTTAATGAATAAGAAACCAAACCCAATAAGAACCCAATCCCACTTATTTCTACCCGCCCTATATATAAAAGCAGCAGTAGCAGCTGTTTGATGATAAAACAAATAGAGGGTTTTTACGAAGCTCTTTTGGTTTACAAACTCAAGCTATTAAACTCTCATGGTATACAAAACACTATCAGAGGTATTATGAACATGATAGGTTTTGGAAATTCACCTAGCGAGTCGCCATTTTGTTTGAGATAAAACAAATAGAGGGTTTGTATGAAACCTTTTTGTTTACAAACAAGAAAAGAGTACAATTAATCCTATACGAGGATATTAAATACAATAAAAATAATTCTGGGGAAAAATTGCTATAGGAGTCTGATCTGCGGTCGATCGCTTTGTCCCTTGGACCACACGATGATGAAGATGTGCTGTAGAAGAAGAAGAAGCTTCAAAGGTTGCAAGAGGGATTGAACTGTCAACCAACACTCTCTGTCTTTGCTCTCTCTTATCTCTGATCTCTGATAGTGCCCTGTGCTTGTGCGCCCTATTTTCTGATCTTTGTCTTCCTTATTTTCTGATCTCCCTTTTTATTTTCTCTCCTCTAATATTCTCCTCCTCCGTCCCTGTGATCAGGGGTCTCTATTTATAGAGATCAGTTATAATAACTGTCCAGTCGGCGTAAAAGCAAGCTGTGAAGAGAGTTGTACCTATTACGTGGAGGTTATAATAACTGCTACCCATGTCTGAATAACCTTCTAAATCTGCATATGACATGTGTCCCTTTATAAGGTAACGCGTATAACTGCTTCTCGAAGATCACAGCATGCAAGCCACGTAGGTAACTGCCCCTTGCGTAAAGATGGTTGGCGTAAAAGCCAAATAACTGTCTTGTAGGCATAAAAGCCTAGTTGGCGTAAAAGCCTAGCTGTGAAGAAGATTGCCTCCTTTACGCTGCGGTTATGACAACTGCTATCCACATTCAAATAATCTTCTGAGTCTGTGTATCCCTTTATGAGGTAACGCGTATAACTGCTTCTCGAAGATCATGGCATGCAAGCCACGTAGGTAACAGCCCCTGCGTAAAGATGGTTGGCGTAAAAGCCAAATAACTGTCTCCTTGGCGTAAAAGCCAAATAGCTGTCTTGTTGGCATAAAAGCCAAACTCTATCTTGTTAGCGTAAAAGCCAATACTCTGCGTAAAACTTGATGGTTCTTGAATAATAGATAACAAGCGTAAAGTAGCCAATTATCCATCATGAATGAGGTTTTGAGCGTAATCTGGGCTAAATAGCCTTATCACATACCTTGGCAAATATAGCCGATTTGGCATATTTCGAGGAGATAGCATACGTCGTACTCCTATAGTTGAAAATAGCCGGGTTGGCATAAAATGCAAGGATGGTGATATGAGCGTATTAGTCATAATTTTAGCTCTTCTCCGTCATGACAAAATCTGAAGGATAGAACAAAATCTCGTGCATTAAATGCAGAGATATGCCCCCATCTCGTGTATTAATTGTAGAGATATGCCTCGAGCTCTGTGTAGGAAACAGCTTTTGACGTTGCGACTGACTTTGTCTTTATCTTGAGCATAAAACTCCTTTCTGCCCATGTAGAATAGGCAGCGTATTCTTTGAATGCATAAAAATGACTTGTATCAAGGATATGTCACTAAACGACAGTCTGGGTCTCTGTGCAAAATCATCATCACAACCGTCCTCTCGATCGTCGTGCAGTACTTTTGTTTGGAGTCAGGTTCACTATTTTGTCTGACAGATTCATTCGAGGAATATGAAGAGTTCCTCGTATGACTTTACGTTGCATTAAAGAAAAACGTATTTTACGCTGTAGGGAGGCATATCAACCTTTTACGCCAAAATAGCCTTGAAGCACTGCTTTACGCGGATAGCTCTGAAGCCATGTTTTACGCCACACAGCCTTGAAGCGCTGCTTTACGCGGGCCTCATGCATGTTGGGGGTTTTGACTGTATAATAAGCGTACAATTCTCCAGCGTATTTTATGCTTCTACAAGACCCCCTTCAAAGTTTTCAAATTTCTCATATTTTGAAATACTTTGAATGAAGCATGAAATGGTCAAATTTGACTCATTCTTTGAGGCTGATTTTTCGACAATATTTAAGAAGTTGTTGGAATTTGGTATGTTCTCTTCTGCCTATATAAAGGCAAGCGAGTGGACCTGTTTTTCCATACTCCCTTCACCACAAAGATGGTTGCCGAGATTCCTTGTGCCGCATTGAGGAGGAAGAAGATTATGCTCTTCAAGCTTGTAAGGAGCTATAAAAAGTGGTGTCTTCGAGCAAATATCCTCTACAACGATGGATCATGGAAGGATATCATACCTTCCTTTGCTCGGGATAATCAGCAATTTTATATGGCGATTCGTCTAGGAGAGAGGAAGGGTCTCATCGGACCACACAGCTTGCTAGCTGTATTTCCCCTATTATGAATGTAAACACCCTATTTTTCAGAATAATTAATATAATTTTCCCGAATTTTTTGGTATTTTTCTGGATGAAGAACCAAGGTAAGTATGATTGGAAGATTATTAAATGCTGTTAATTGCTGTTAAAATATTATGGAAATAATATTTTATGGTGTAAAATGGAAAACTGGACATAGGGTATTTTTCTGTGAATTTATTGGACTCCGGAGTAGCGTTTTAAGCCCTAAAAACTATTGGTTTTATAAACCCAAATTAAACCGAACCCAAACCCAAACCTGAACCTAACCGCTGCGTGAACCAAACCCAAACCAGCTTATTGGGTCGGGTCGGGTCGGATCTGAGCCAAACCCGACCCGGACCCGAAACCCGTGTGGAAACCCTAGCTGCCGGAAAATACTGTAGCGACTATTTAATCGCCTCGGGATCCGCGAAGCCGCCGCTGCCACTCTCTTCTCCATCTCTCCGCCGCCCGATCTCCTCCGACGCCGTCCCAACTCCGACGACTCCCCGCTCAGCCTGCTCCCTCACCTCCCTAACTCCACTACCGCCTCCCCCATCTACGCCGCTGCCGCCATCCATCGAACTCCCCATCATCTCCATCCCATCCGCCGTGCTCCTCTCATCCCGAAGACTACCTCCAGAGCCCTCATCCTCCGCATTGCCAGCGACCTCGCCTCAGCCATCCACCACGCCGCTGCCACCAGGCCGCCGCGCGAACCCTCATCCCCGACTCCTTCTTCCCACAGCCCCGCCCCGAGTCCAGCACCCGACTACCCCTCAACCCCTCGACCCGCCGCCAGGCCGCCGACGTCGACTTCCACTACCGCTCGACTCCTCGAGCCTCGCCGACCCAGCATCGGCCGCATCGGCCGGGTCCACCGACCACAGTGACTCAAGCCTGGACACAGCAACTCGACCAGGACACGAAGTTGACTCTCGGACACGTGGAATTTCAGCGTTCACGGAGCCCTGTTCAGGTACCGTTTTCTCTCACCTCGCAAATCCGTTTTAGTTTCTGTCAGTTGCTACGCGTAGACTGTATAACCCTCTCAGTGCCCATACAACTCGTTCGGTGCATTGCGTCCTGTGGTGATCGCACACCGCGATCCAAAAAATAGGAAAACACAACGCCATATTTCACCCCGGAACTGAGTGCGCCCGTCCAAACGGGACGACTTGGTCGCACGCGGTCTTTACCGAAATGTGCGCGATGTTGATACGGTCGTGTGGGATTTCACAAAAGTCGATTCGGATGTGCGTGCACACCGAAATCAACGCGTATCCGCCGACAACGTCCCGTATCCGTTCTTTCTGGAACATGCTATAACTTTGTGTACACACGTCGGATCGAGACAAAACTTGCACCATCGGACTCGTAGCAATACGCTGGTCCTGTGACCCAAGTTTGGTTCGATTCTGAGAACGTTGACAAAATCGTATAACGTGGGCCCCACAGGCTCCACTTGACGGGCGATTTTGTGATCGGCTCATCGGAATCCAATTCTGGAAGTTCCGTTGGGTTCGTATCCTCGTTCCTGATTTTAGATACTGAGTTTGAGGAATTTGGAGACCTTTGACCCTGACACACTTTTCGGTACAAAGTGGCCCACATATGGACCCCGCTTTGGCCCAGAAATGTCATTTTTGCCCCTGTGTCCAAATTGGACTTAAGGACAGGCGTTTATGGCTATTTGATATCTTCTGAGACTGTTGGTGATATTTATTACAGCTTTTGGAGGAGTACCCACAGGATCCATTGATACAGGGATGACTGTTGGTATTCAAACACCAGGCAAGAGTACCTTGCCAATCTCTGCAGTATTGTTACATACTTTTTTTGCTTCATTATATTGCTATGCATGCTTAACCTAGGACCGTGTGACGTACTTAGCGTCCGATTATTAGTCGGGTGCCAACACCGTACGCGGTGTTGTGTATTGTCATCTAGAGATGGACATTCGTGACACTTTATATTCTCGTACTTGTCTTATCAAGTACACTTGACCCAGGACACTTGACACTGTTCATGAGACAGGATCTTTCCGAGATATTCGTGGTGATTCTGTATAGGATACAGGACTTGACAGAGATACTATATTCTTAGATACATTATGACTTGTGCATTAGTTATGATCCCGCTGACATGGACATGAGACGTTATGGTCATGATATGCGTGGTTACATTGGGTGGGGAGAGACACACAGGCTACAAGCTGATCATATATATACGCCCCTATTATTGTGAGGCACAAGACTCTGAAGCCCGAGCTTGGCCCATTACTCATTATTACTGCTGCTACCGGCTCCCCGACACAGAGCTTGTAGTGGCTTCAGCCTGAGTTCTAGTGCTGCTCTCATCTTGCATATCACTTAGCTGGTTATTTAGTACTCCCTTATTGTTTCATCTATTGCTGGAGAGACCCACAGGCTACAGGTTATTTATGTTATGCCGGTTACTCAGTCTTCCGCTGAGCTAGACCACCTCATGATATCACTACTACGGCTCCCCTACACAGATCTTGTAGTTGTTTCAACCTGGTTACTATTGATGTTCTCTCTTGCATTTCACATAGATGTTTACATACTTACCCTATTATTCTTATTATTTGCTGCACTGCTTATATTTTGGCTTGTATATTTTCTGTACCTTGCTATGTCCCCTGAGGACCTGGATATGGATTATGTCCCCAGGATTTGAGGACGAGACCTATCCCGAGGTATACGGGACCGCAGCAGGAGTTGATCTAGGAGCTGTACCGCCATCCGAGGACGAGGTGTTAGCCGAAGACTTTTTCTGAGCATCCATGTTTCATGCTCAATATTTATTTATTTATTTATTTCAGTCATTTATATTCTGGTCTGTTGAACCATTGTACTAGATATTTATCGGGTTGTTCCCCGAAGTACTTTATTGAGACTAGCTGATGATTTACATTCCTTATTTATTCTGTGGATCATACTTTATACTTTGTGTGGATGAGATTAGTTGTGCCATATTGTCGTAGACTTGTTTTTACAGCTTAAGTATGCCCTGATGGATCCTTTAAATTGGGTTTGTCCATCGGTGCGTACTGCTGGCCATTGTCACGTATCTGGTCCCACGGTATTTTGGGATTGGGGCATGACATGGTTTTTGTGGTGGCCCATGCAGGTCTCTACGACTAAATTATTCGGTTTTAACTTAGAGACCGAACCAGCCTGCCCTAAGGATAAGATAGGATCTCATCCATTATTTGAACCATTATTGAACTCTATATCGAACTCAAAATTGTTACTTGATTTGAATCCTGGGTTGATTCCCCTGTGCGTTCTTACAGTTTATCTTTTGGGTGCAGAGTAATGGATCCCAGGAACGGAGACGAGATTCCATTGGATACGCCACACGACGCTGTGGTTACTTATATAGACGGAGTGACCCCAGGGAATGAAGGACAAATATCGCAGAGCGATCAAACCGGACAGCCTAATCCAAGGTTCCGGAGAGATGACATCCCACCTCCACCATAGTTTACTCCCCAGATGCCAGTTTTCCCGCCAGGACAAGCCATGGACGGGCAACAGATGTTCCAGATGATGTATGCCATGATGCAAGTACAGCAACAGATTCAGCAAGAGGCCCATCGGCAGGAGGCCGAGTATCTGAGAACCAGCCTGGTATCCGTATTGGAGCAGACAAATCCACCAGCGAGGCGATAAACGACGGGATCTATCACCGACTTTCGTCACCTCAAACCTCGTACATTTTCTGGTATAGAAGGGCCAACAGAAGTTCATGAATGGCTCACAAACATACAACATCAGTTAGAAGCCGCTGAACTTCCGAGAGAGAAGTGGATGACTGCAGTCATAATGTAGTTAACTGAAAATGCACATCACTGGTGGTTAGCAGAAGAGAGGAGACTCGGTCAGGACCGAGTCACTTGGGAAGAGTTCTCCAGACTCTTCCGAGAGATGTATATTCCCGCAGTAGCACGGTCCAAGCTCAGAGACAAGTTCAACCGCCTTATCCAAGGCAATATGACAGTGGAAGAATACAACGCAGAATTTATTCGTCTCAGTCGCTTTGCCCAAACCTTGATTGCGACAGAGGAAGAGAAAGCTGAGAAGTTCTTTGACGGACTGAAGTTCGAGCTCCAGAGATTGATTGGATCGGTCGCACCTACATCTTATACCGACGTTCTCGCAGCAGCATGACGCATGGAGCGCGTCACTAGAAGGGAGTTAAACTTGAAGAGGCCTATCACCTCAGCACCATCCCGGACAGCACATGGAGATTCAGCAAAACGAACCCAGAGGAGTATGCCAGAGAGGACAGCACACAGGGCCATATCTCTCCCTACTTGTCACCACTACGGCAAGATAGGTCACATTGAGAGAGAATGCAGACGTAAGTTGGGACTCTGCCTGGCTTACGGGTCCAACCAACATCAAACTAGAGACTGCACCGAGCACAGAGAGGCAGCACCGAGATTAGTTTTACCTGCTCCACGACCAGCTTATCCAACCGTAGGAGCATAGCAGGCAAGAGTTGGAGGCGTCAGGCCACCAGCCCCAGGAGGGAATCAGCAGAGACCACCCCTGGCACCACAGGCAGCTCTATTTTAGCAGGCTCAGCAGCAGCAGAGAGGTCCAGCTCAGGGACTAGGACAGGCATTCACATTATCTGTTGAGGATGAGGCTACAGCAGGCGAGGTCATCGCAGGTACTATTTTAGTAGCTTCATTACCAGCTGTAGCATTATTTGATTCTGGAGCATCGCATTCATTTATAGCAGCTAGCTTTATAGCCACCCATAGAGTCGCTACCGCACGACTACCGAAGATGAAGAGAATTCTTACAGAAGGTAGAATTATTCCGGTTAGTGACGTCTGTAGATCATGTTCAGTAGTAGTCTGTGGAAGAGAAATGCGAGCTCAATTTCTGATCTTTTCTATGCCGGATTATGATGTTGTAATTGGTATGGACTGGTTAAGTCAGTACCATGCGACTCTTGATTGCCGACTTGGGCGGGTTATATTTAGACCGCCGAGACATCCAAAATTTGAGTTTCTTCGAGGAGCAGTAGAGCAAGGAGTTCAGCCTACTCTTAGGGTACTATCTGTAAAAGGGGAGACAGGTTACCCAAGAGTCATATCAGAATTCGTGGATGTATTCCCTGATGATCTTCCAGGTTTACCGCCTGATCGGAAAATAGAATTCACAATAGACTTAACTCCATGAGCAGAGCCTATCACTTCATCAGTATATCGGCTAGCACCTAAGGAGTTAGTGGAGTTGAAAGAACAGGTTGATGATCTTTTGGAGAAGGGTTTCATTCGGCCCAGTGTTTCACCTTGGGGAGCACCCATATTATTTGTACCAAAGAAGGATGGAACAGGACGTTTTTGTATTAACTACCGGGCACTGAATGCTGTGACCATCAAGAACAGGTATCCCTTACCACGCATTGATGATCTATTCGATCAATTGAGGGGTACAAGGGTATTCTCGAAGATTGACCTTAGATCCGGCTATCATCAGATCAAAGTAAGGAAGGAAGACATCCCGAAGACAGCTTTCAGGACCAAGTATGGACATTATGAGTTCTTGGTGATGCCGTTTGGTTTAACCAACGTGCCAGCAGTGTTTATGAGTTTAATGAACAGAGTCTTTCATCAGTTTTTGGATAAATTTGTGGTTGTGTTCATTGACGACATCCTCATATATTCTAAGAGCCACGAAGAGCACGAGGAGCATCTCAGAATCGTGTTAGAGACCTTGAGGCAGGAAAAGTTATATGCCAAGCTCAGTAAGTATGAGTTTTGTAAGGACAAAGTACCTTTATTGGGACATATCATTTCAGGAGAAGGACTTTCAGTTGATCCAGAGAAACTCGCGGCAATAGAGACTTGGCCTACACCTACATCCGTTGCAGAGGTGAGAAGTTTTCTCGGACTTGCGGAATATTACCGAAAGTTTGTGAAAAATTTCTCAAGGATTGCAGAACCTTTGACGAAGCTGACACGTAAAGACCAGGAGTTTATATGGACAGAAGACTGCCAGAAGGCTTTTGAAGAATTGAAGAAAAGATTAACGATAGCACCAGTCTTGACTCTTCCTTCAGGGTCAAGAGGTTTTGTTGTTTACATTGATGCGTCTGGTAGTGGACTAGGATGTGTTTTGATGCAACATGGCAAAGTTATTGCTTATGCATCAAGACAGTTAAAGGTTCATGAGAAGAACTACCCAACACACGATCTGGAGCTAGCAGCAGTTAAATTTGCATTGAAGATATGGAGGCACTACCTTTATGGGGAGAAGGTAGAAATCTTCACCGATCATAAGAGTCTGAAGTATGTATATACTCAGAAGGAGCTTAACATGAGGCAGAGACGTTGGCTTGAACTGATGGTAGATTTTGACATAGATCTGCAGTACCATCCGGGAAAGGCGAATGTTATGGCAGACGCACTCAGCAGGAAGCCTACGGCTTATTTCTTGATGGTACAGCCCGAGTTATTGAGAGATCTACAGGAGCTTCAGATAGAGGTTGTTTTACCAGGGCAGAGTGGATTACTGGGTAATCTTGAAATTAAGTCGTTACTTGTGGAAAGAATTAAAGAGGCATTGCCCACCGATGCTAGATTTCGAAGACTGAAAGAGAGGACAGAAGCAGGCATGCAGACAGGACTTCGCATACACGAAGATGGGACATTGAGGTTTGGGAATCGCCTATATGTTCCAAATGGAGAATTGAGATAGGAGTTAATTACTGAAGCATATAGCTCTATGTACACTGTTCAACCAGGAGGAACCAAGATATACCGAGACTTGAGACAGTATTACTGGTGGAATGGAATAAAAAGGGAGATTGCAAGATTTGTGGCCAAATGCTTAGTCTGCCAGCAAGTAAAGGTCGAGCATCAGAGGACTGTAGGTATGTTACAACCGCTTCCTATACCAGAATGGAAGTGGAAACATATCACGACGGATTTTGTCACAGGATTTCCAAGAAGCCCCAGCGGAAGAGATGCG
This sequence comes from Iris macrosiphon, assembly GCA_036927795.1. NCBI lineage: Eukaryota > Viridiplantae > Streptophyta > Magnoliopsida > Asparagales > Iridaceae > Iris > Iris macrosiphon. The sequence continues at coordinate 84,246,738 of JAYESA010000001.1, read as the reverse complement.
GTATGGGTTATTGTGGATCGACTCACTAAATCGGCACACTTCTTGCCATTTAGAGTTGGACAGTCCACAGAGGTACTAGCCGACATGTATATGCGACAAATCATCAAATTACATGGAGTGCCTGTTAGTATTGTATCGGATCGAGATTCGAGATTTATATCTTATTTTTGGAGAAGCATGCAAGAGAGTTTGGGCACCAGACTCAAATTCAGCACGGATTACCATCCACAGACAGATGGTCAATCGGAGCGCACCATTCAGATCTTGGAGGATATATTGCGATCATGTATGCTAGACTTTGGAGGATCTTGGGAAGATCATTTGCACTTAGTGGAGTTCTCCTTCAACAACAGTTATCAGGCCAGCATTCAGATGGCACCAATCGAGGCATTATACGGAAGGAAGTGCAGATCACCTATATGTTGGAGTGACGTTGGTGAACGTCAAATACTGGGTCCAAAATTGGTAACGCAGACAGTAGAGAAGGTGAAACAGATTCAGAATCATCTTCAAGTAGCTCAGGATAGACAGAAGCATTGGGCTAATACACACAGACGTCCCCTAGAGTTCAAAGAAGGAGAGCACGTATTCTTGAGGATTTCACCCACTCAAGGTACTATTCGATTTGGGAGCAGAGGCAAGTTGAGCCCAAGGTATATTGGGCCATTTGATATACTAGAGCGCATTGGTGAGGTGGCTTATCGTCTTGCATTACCACCATCCTTAGAGGGAGTGCATGACGTATTCCACGTCTCACAGCTGCGAAGGTACGTGACCGACCCAAGTCACGTAGTCGATCATTCAGAGATTGCAGTAGGCCCAAGTTTGAGATATGAAGAACAACCAGTTGGCATCCTCGACGTCAGTGAGAAGACATTGCGGGGACAGACAATCAGACTGGTTCGTGTAGCATGGAAACATCATTCTCCTGGCGAATCGACCTGGGAACGAGAAGATAGTATGCGCCAGCGTTATCCTCATTTGTTCAAGAATGTAGTTGTAAACTAAGCAACCTTGTATTTTTATAGTTCTTCCTTTAGTAGCTTATTCTTTGATTGCGAGGACGCAATCCTCTTAAGGAGGGTAGATTGTAAACACCTTATTTTTCAGAATAATTAATATAATTTTCCCGGATTTTTCGGTATTTTTTTGGATGAAGAACCAAGGTAAGTATGATTGGAAGATTTTTAAACGCTATTAATTGGAGTTAAAATATTATAGAAATAATATTTTATGGTGTAAAATGGAAAACCGGACATAGGGTATTTTTCTGTGAATTTATTGGACTCCGGAGTAGCGTTTTAAGCCCTAAAAACTATTGGTTTTATAAACCCAAATTAAACCGAACCCAAACCAAAACCTGAACCAAAATGCTGCATGAACCAAACCCAAACCAGCTTATTGGGTCGGGTCGGGTCGGATCCGAGCCAAACTCGACCCGGACCCGAAACCCGTGTGGAAATCCTAGCTGGCGGAAAATACTGTAGCGGCTATTTAATCCCCTCGGGATCCGCGAAGCTGCCGCTGCCACTCTCTTCTCCATCTCTCCGCCGCCCGATCTCCGCCGACGCCGTCCCAACTCCGACGACTCCCCGCTCAGCCTGCTCCCTCACCTCCCTAACTCTACTATCGCCTCCCACATCTACGCCACTGCCGCCAGCCATCAAACTCCCCATCATCTCCGTCCCATCCGCCATGCTCCTCCCATCCCGACGACTACCTTCAGAGCCCTCATCCTTCCCATCGCCAGTGACCTCGCCTCAGCCCTCCACCACGCCGCTGCCACCAGGCCACCACGCGAACCCTCGTCCCCGACTCCTTCTTCCCACATCCCCGCCGCCGAGTCCAGCACCCGACTCCCCATCAACCCCTCGACCCGCCGCCAGGCCGCCGACGTCGAATTCCACCGCCGCTCGACTCCTCGAGCCCCACCGACCCAGCACCGGCCGCATCCGCTATGTCCACCGACCACAGCGACTCAAGCCTGGACACAGCAACTCGACCAGGACACGAAGTTGACTCTCGGACACGTGGAATTCAGCGTTCACGGAGCCCTATTCAGGTACCATTTTCTCTCACCTCATAACTCCATTTTAGTTTCCGTCAGTTGCTACGCGTAGACTGTATAATCCTCTCGGTGCCCGTACAACTCGTTCGGTGCATCGCGTCCTGTGGTGATCGTACACCGCGATCCAAAAATAGGAAAAATAATGTCCTGTTTCACCCCGGAACTGAGTGCGTCCCGCCAAACGGGACAATTTGGTCGCACGCAGTCTTTACCGAAACGTGTGCGACGTTGATACGGTCGTGTGGGATTTCGTAGAAGTCAATTCGGATGTGCGTACACACCGTAATCAACGCGTATCCGCCGACAACGCCCCGTATCTGTCCTTTCTGGAACACGCTGTAACTTTGTGTACACACGTCAGATCGAGACAAAACTTGCGCCATCGGACTCGTAGCAATACGCTGGTCCTGTGACACAAGTTTTGTTCGATTCTGAGAACGTTGACAAAATCGTGTAACGTGGGCCCCATAGGCTCCATTTGACGGGCAATTTTGTGATCGTCTCATCGGAATCCAATTCTGGAAGTTCCGTTGGGTTCGTATCCTAGTTCCAGACTTGTAGACACTGAGTTTGAGGAATTTGGAGACCTTTGACCCTGACACACTTTCCGGTGCAAAGTGGCCCATATATGGACCCCGCTTTGGTCCGAAAATATCATTTTTGCCCCTGTGTCCAAATTGGACTTAAGGACAGATGTTTCTAGCTATTTAATATCTTCTGAGACTGTTGGTGATGTTTATTATAGCTTTTGGAGGAGTACCCACAGGATCCATTGATATAGGGACGACTGTTGGTATTCAAACACCAGGCAAGTGTACCTTGCCAATCTCTGCAGTATTGTTACATACTTTTCTTGCTTCATTATATTGCTATACATGCTTAACCTAGTACCGTGTGACGTACTTAGCGTCCGATTATTAGTCGGGTGCCTACACCGTACGCGGTGTTGTGTATTGTCATCTAGAGATGGACATTCATGACACTTTATATTCTCGTACTTGTCTTATCAAGTACACTTGACCCAGGATACTTGACACTGTTCATGAGACAGGATCTTCCCAAGATATTCATGGTGATTCTGTATAGGATACAGGACTTGACAGAGATACTATATTCTTATATACATTATGACTTGTGCATTAGTTATGATCCCGCTGACATGGACATGAGACGTTATGGTCATGATATGCGTGGTTACATTGGGTGGGGAGAGACACACAGGCTACAGGCTGATCATAAATATACGCCCCTATTATTGTGAGGCCAAGACTCTGAAGCCCGAGCTTGGCCCATTACTCATTATTACTGCTGCTACCGGCTCTCCGACACAGAGCTTGTAGTGGCTTCAGCCTGAGTTCTAGTGCTGCTCTCATCTTGCATATCACTTAGCTGGTTATTTAGTACTCCCTTATTGTTCCATCTATTGCTGGAGAGACCCACAGGCTACAGGTTGTTTATGTTATGCCGGCTACTCAGTCTTCCGCTGAGCTAGACCACCTCATGATATCACTGCTACCGGCTCCCCTACACAGAGCTTGTAGTTGTTTCTACCTGGGTAGTATTGATGTTCTCTCTTGCATTTCACACAGATGTTTATATACTTACCCTATTATTCTCATTATTTGCTGCGCTGCTTATATTTTGGTTTGTATATTTTCTGTACCTTGCTATGTCCCCTGAGGACCTGGATATGGATTATGTCCCCAGGATTTGAGGACGAGACCTATCCTGAGGTATACGGGACCGCAGCAGGAGCTGATCCAGGAGCTGTACCGCCATCCGAGGATGAGGTGTTAGCCGAAGACTTTTCCTGAGCATCCATGTTTCATGCTCAGTATTTATTTATTTATTTATTTCAGTCATTTATATTCTGGTCTGTTGAACCATTGTACTAGATATTTATCGGGTTGTTCCCCGAAGTACTTTGTTGAGACTAGCTGATGATTTATATTCCTTATTTATTCTGTGGATCATACTTTATACTTTGTGTGGATGAGATTAGTTGTGCCATATTATCGTAGACTTGTTTTTACAGCTTAAGTATGCCCTGATGGATCCATTAAATTGGGTTTGTCCATCGGTGCGTACTGCTGGCCATTGCCACGTATCTGGTCCCACGGTATTTTGGGATTGGGGCATGACAATGAAGCTGGACCCTGGTGGGCAGCTTGGCCGTGTCTTCCAGTATTGTGTTGGCTTTGAACACCTAACACAAATCTGAGCATGGCAGTAAATGACATATGGAGGGGGGCTTGAATAATTTAAACAGGCCAAGTTTTGTAACCTCCCGCCATTCACCATTTTCTTGTTCATCAGCCGAAGAAGCCGAAGAAGTGCCGTAGAAGAAGAACTGAAGATCTCCGTCAGATGAGAACCTAGCGTAATAGATTCCCGTCATGATCTTGAATATTAGTAAAAAATCCTTTGTAAAATGGATCTCCATCATATGTAATCATGATCTTGAATATTAATGAAAAATCTTTTATAAAAATGGATTTCCATCATCTGTAATCATGATTAATAAACTTGTCTTCTTTTACGCCTCTTTGATTAGCCATATTGCTGTGGGGAAGTCTGATAATACGCAGCTTCAGTATGCTTGAGTAATTTTTTTTACGCTGATTCTGATAAATACGCTTCCCGTCACGCTCCGACTTTTACGCATAGAGGAATATGCGTAAAACTTTTCAGCATGAAATTGTCTTAAAAAAATCCAATTGTCATGCTGTTTTTGGACAAGGAGTCACATAGAATTCTGAATTGTCACTTCTCGAAGAATTTCTGTTCAGAATATCATCTTCAAGAATGGCCTTCCGAAAGTTTCTCGAAACAGGGCAAGAAATGTCCTCCGAACAGACCAAAATTGAACTTAGATATAAAGGATTCTGGCTAGACTTCGAATGAACTTCCAATGGCCAAGGAAGAAGAGTCATCTTCAATGTAGATGGACATTTTTAGGGAACTCCTTGACCCTTCGTCTGATAAAGTCCTCCTGTCTGAAAAGAGGAGAAGTTTACTGAATACTCGTCGTCTTGTTTGCAAATGCTGACATCTGTGTGTTTTAGGCACTTGTAATGTTTTGTAACCAAGAAAGGAGCAGATTCCGCGTAAACCCTTGTAATTGGCCTTCTCGAGTATAGGACCCAAACTATCAAGATATACGCGTATTCTGTCCTGGATAATTTTAAGATATGCAAGAAGTCATAGATCCGTAGCATCTGTAGCTTCTGAGCGTAAATTCGTAGATTTGTAGCTTCTGAGCGTAAAAGCTTCTGAGCGTAAAATTATAGATCTATAGCTTCTGAGCGTAAAATCGAAGATTTGTAGCTTCTGAACGTAAAAACTTCTGAGCGTAAAATCATAGATCTGTAGCTTCTGAGCGTAAAAGCTTATGAGCGTAAAATCATAGATATGTTACACAACATGACTGTCCGCCTTCCTTTTCAAATGATCGGCTGACGTGGTCCCCAAATCATAACTGATTAGATAAGATCGGATTCGGTTGAGGATTCATAGAGTTATCTGAACTCTATAAATAGCGCTAGGCCATGCGAGAGAAAAACCCTTCATCTTTCTCTACAAAACCCTTCATCTCTTTCTAAGAATTCTTCGTCTTCGTCTCTTTTCTGAGAACTCAGATTCGCCATGGCACCAAAACAGACCTCCGCGGCTAAGGAAAAGAAAGTCGCTTCCTCATACCGCTCCACTGCTCAAGCACGAGCGAATCCCACTAGGCCAAGCGAGCCTCGTTCTGAACGAAGTGCTCCGCCGTCTAGCTGCGCTCCGGGCATCACAGGTAAAGACTTCGAGAGAAGAAAAATCCTTCGCACACGTTGTACGTGTATGCGCAAAATATGCCCACATTCGTAATGTGTCAGCGTAAATCTCTATATTTTTGCAGTCTGGCGTAAAAACTCAGACTGTCAAAATTTGGCGTATACTGCAAACCTTGTGTTTTACGCAATGGATGTAAATTCCAGCATAAAACTCAAATTTTGGCTGTCTACCGTAAAAGCTCAGACTGTCAAGTTTTGGCGTATACTGCAAACCTTGTGTTTTACGCACTAGCTGTAAACTCCAGCGTAAAACTTAAATTTTTGCAATCTGGCATAAAAGCTCAGACTGTCAAGTTTTGGCGTATACTGCAAGATTGTGGCGTCTAGCATAAAACTGACTTGTTTTCTTGCTTCTTACAGTGGACCTACAGATCCCCCCTCTGGCTGAAGTGATGGGCTCTGCTGCTGGAATGCTGAATTTTAACTATCTGGAGGACTTGTCGCATGTGACATTCTCCATCTCTGGAAACGAGTATCCTCAAGAAAGGGGGACTCTCATCTCGGCCCAAGGAGAGCAAATGTTGCTGAGTATGATTAGTGGGGAGCCCCTGACAAACATAGATGGGACTAAGTATAAGAAACCAGCTTTCTTATTCGGGGATGTTATTGATAAGCAGTATCAGACCAAGCCCAAGAAGGGAGATTGGGTATTTTTTTGCTGAGGGTACGATAATGTATCTGCCAAAGATGCCTAGAGATTACCCTATCTCTGCATTCTTCCATGCCACACATCCCAAGAAAATGTCCTGGACTCTGACTCTCGATCTTCATGCCAGCCGAGGAAGATCTTTTATAAGAAAGGATTGGACCGAGGGTCCTTTGAAAGCAGTCCCTCAGGCCCTGTCATGCCTTTCAGAGGATTACTGCCGGGCAGCGTCCCGAGTGAAGATACTTCAAAGATACTTCACTGATCCAGCCGCTTCAAATAACGACTTTCTGCAATGACTTTATGGGGCAGGGGGCAGTATACCCCAAGGTTAACCCTCGCACCAGTGGATGGCTTAGCCCCAAAAATTTTCGATGGGCCAGTTTAACTGCCTGGGCCTTGAAGCACTTCCAGATGGAGATAGAAAGTATTAGCTTGTTCGCGGCTGTGAGTGCTACAAGTGTTGGGTTGCCTCTCAACCCTAACTTGTTCTTAGCTTTGATGGAGCGATATAACTCGCTCATTGGAACTTTTGCCACACCGATAGGTGAGTTGGGCCTGGCACTTCATGAGATGGCAGACATCTCAAAGCTGCCAATGGGAGACACTCCTTATGAAGAGTACGTTCCGACAAATAGGGATCTGAAGGATACCCACCCTCGGGCAGTGACAGTATACCAAGAGCTGATGAGCCACTACCTTGCATGCACCGCCTTCTACAAGGAGCCCTCTGATTTAGCCCATGTCAATAAATGGGTATCCTACCTCTTCTTCCATCAGGCTAGAAATGCCAAACAGGACAAGGTTGTAGATAGCAGAGATAAACCTTTAAACCTTCTGAGCATGCTTAATGCCAACACGGTCGATGATCTTATTAAAGATGCAGGGGCTCTAGATCGTGTTCTCAATAAAGAGATAGGGGGTTATCCTGCAGGGACCAAAGCCTACAATTATATGAGGCATTGTCGAAAGCCTCTGTCAAAAGAAGCTCAACTGGCAGGCTTCCTTTCTATTTGGCTACGCCGATGGGTGGTGCCTGGTATCGCATCTGCGGATCGCATTCATCGCAACACCTTATGGCTTGCAGTGCGTTTGGTATTTGGAGCGAGATTGGGCCTGCTTCCTGCCATGGTGTACAGAATTCAAGCTGGCCTGAGGGCCATTACTGAGGGACTGCTGGCTGATGATACACAGCGTGAAGGATATCCCAGAGTAGAATTTCCATTCTTATATCTGATGGGATGGTTAATCCTTCACAATACCAAAGTGATGTCTCCCGGATCGGCCAGTGGTTCGGGCAATAACTTTATGTTGAATTACAGGAATTCTTCTTGGAATGTGACTAGCGTCATAGATTGTCGGCTAGCGCTAAATTTTGCCCATAGTTGGAAGTTCTTCTGCATCGTCCCCCCTATACATATCATTCAATAGGGGACAAAACTTCAGGATGCAGGTCAGGGGAAGACTATTCTTTCTCCTAAAGCCTTTTACTGGTTGGTCTGTATTAGACCTTCCCATCTGCTGTACAGAAGCGAGGACCACTGCTACTTGGAGCCTTATCTGCCTAGCCGTTTCGCTAGGCAATTTGGGTATGATCAGTTGCACATGGGGAATCCCATCACCAGCTTTAAGTTCAAAGGTGGACTTATTGATGGAGCTAGAGGATGGCGGTACTTCATAATGGGTTGTACTGGAGCAACCTTTGCTGTGCCCGCGACTTCTCTCTCCACGGAGCTGCGCATTCTTCACTCGTACGCGCAGTTTTATGTGTCCATTAATACCTTCCATCGTGATTTTGATGTTCATGGAAGTTTCATGATGCCCTCACATAGGTCCACTGGGAGAGATAAGATACCATCTGTCTCCTCTGATGAAGGTGATGAAACCACCGGTGCAGATGATTATTTGTTGATTTTACCGAGAGGCGTAATAGCTCCGCCAGCAGAGCCTCTCAATATCTCCAATAAATGAAAGGCTTCCACTCTGAAAGAGCCTTCCCCCCGCAAGAAGAAACTGACTACCGGAGGTCCTAAAAGGACTTCCACCAAGGGGGCCTCTAGGAGTGAGCCTATTATTTCCCCTGTTGGGGATGATTCTTTGATCAGGGCTCCTTCGCCTTTTAGAGAGAGAACCTCCACAGTTCCAGCTAATAGTGTTGGAGATTCTTTGCCCTCAACTGCTGCTACTACTACCGTTACTGGTAGTGCTTCTAGATCGCCTTCGAGGCCGAGCGTAATAAGAATCCATATACCTTTGCAAAGACCAATAATGGGACTAGCCCCTCCTTCATCTGTAAGTATCTCGAGCGAGATTCCACCCGATGAACCTCGAGTGGATCTGGGTGACGACTGGGATGACTACCCTCAAACGTCAGTTGGTGTACCCTCTCCTCCAGGTATGACAGCTTGTTTAGCATCAATAAGAAATAATTTAGCTATACAGGCTGCAGACGCAACATACATACCATCGGCCATGGGTAAATGTTGTCTTCACGCTTTCTTCAGGAAAATTAATATCAAATTGATATTAACTTTCTCTTATCTTATTTTCAGGTGAAGACGTCTCTGGGGAGGATGGAGTTGACACAACTTCTGATTTTGTTGCGGATCCAGCTAATGAAACGGTGGCACCTGGCGTCGACGAAGCATATTTTGAAAGTGCCGATCTTTCATTCGCAACATTCTCGGGTGTCATCCTGCCAGTGGCAGTTCAAATAACATCAGAGGAGGATGAACCCACCATCTCGACCGTGCCTCCTTCATCGAGCATGCCAGGAACTTTAACTATTGTTGGTGTCTCTTCTTTTGTTGTGCCATCTTTTGAAGCAAAGATTGTGGCAACATCCTCTGTAGTCATTTTCGATAGAAGATTTACCAATATTGCGGCCACTCCCAGCGTACATTCGATCTTTGCTACGCTAATTGAGCAATATACTAGCATATTCTACCGTACTTTGAAAGAATTGATATCCATGGTGCTAGAGAAGAATCTAGGCTTTGATGCTCTGAAGATGTCCTCCAAGCTCACTATAGCGCCGATTAGAAATTTCAATAACGCTGAAAGAGCTGATGCGCTAGAGCAAATAGTTAATGGTTTAGAACAACCCATTAACGAATATTTACAACTATCCCGAGGCAGCATTGATGACCTGGTTCAAGCTGAGTATGACTCCCTAACTGCGAAACTTGCTCAGCAGATTGAATCTTTAAACAAATCCATCCAGGAACAACAACAAGAGATGGAGAAAGAGCAGGCAGTATTGGTAGAGAGTATTCCTCAGCTGGCCAAGTGCTGCACTAAATGTGAGGGATATGAAGTGAGGGTTCAAGAATTGAAGGCTGAACTTGCTCAAACCAAGGACAAGCTTCTCAAAGCATCGCTAGTTCATGATGTATTGAAGGGCCAAGTGGATACAACTCAGCAGAACTTGAAAAATATGGGTGTCATCCATGCAAGCTTTATTGATTCCCTGTCCGAACTTTCTCGCTTGAACAAAGACGAAGCAGGGCTGGAGTTGGCTCGCACTAACATTTTAAAATCCAGGAATGAGAGGATGGCTGCTTTGGTACAACAGATCAGGGATTTAACTACTCCTCCCCAATGATGTACTTTTTTGTTTCTCCTAAAATTTTACAGAGATAATAAAAATATATTTTCTGACTTTGTGGACACATCACTTTAGAATATAAATGATAGGCTAAGATGAAAGTGATATCAGAGGTATCATGAACATGACATACTTCGTTAAGGTTTTGCTGAATGTAAATCTATTCAGATGTAACATGAACCTGATAGAATATAATCCAACTAAATTTGTATACCAAACACTATCAGAGGTAATATCAACATGATAGATTTACAAATTAGTTAAGCATATCCATTAAGAGGTCATATGAATCTGTATACCAGCTAACCTTTGTGCGTGGTATCGTCAGAATATGTTCTTCATCATACTCCGTTAAGCAAAGGAGATCAAGTATAGTACTTCTTCTGGAATTTGCCGTTTGATAGGAGCCATTACCAATTTTTATTAGGTTTGGCTAATCTTTAAGCGCCATTTGCCATCATATAAGGGCCCTCCATTTCTTTATGATTGTTTGTGCGAACTTTAGACATCGTACCAGAGTTAATATAGACGTAGTACAATACTGTGTTTGTTGAGGACATCCTACTGGGGATCTTTGGTGGACCTATTATTTATTGCCCACGTTAAGTGTGCAAATAATAAGTTTGAAACAAGCCCAATCAGAGAAAATATGGATGTGACAGGTTTTGGGGCTAGTAAAGAAATCCTGCTGGGTGATTTTTTTGTGCACCCATTACTTCTTGTGCACGAGATTGCAAGTAATAGGTTTAAGACAAGTCCTGCCAGAGGTAAGATAGCCGCGGTAAAATATGACTCTGTGGGGATAGTGGAGAGACGTAGTCCAGAGGTAATATGAACATGAACTGACTTTTTCTCTGCTGGGGAAAATGAGGATAGTTCAGAGGTAATATGAACATGAACAATTTGTTTCCATAGCGAGGTTTTTTTTTTTGGACCAATTACTTCTTGTGCACGAGAGTGCAAGTAATAAGTTTAAGATAAGCCATGCCAGAGGTAATATGGACATGTCAGTTTTCGTGGACCTAACACCACTGGCGTACTTAGAGTTAAGTACGGGTGCTAAGTTGAGATGACAACCGATATCAGAGGTAAATATGGACATGAAAATCGATAGCCAAAACTCGGAAGGTTTGTTCAGAGGTAATATGAACATGACAAACTCAGCCTGAGAGAAATATTATGACAGCAGTTCAGAGGTAATATGAACATGAACTAATGTCCGAAAAACTCATTTTGGAGTAATTCGTTGAGTGTGGTCTATCCAAACATGAAGATAGACCAAAGGATTGCTCCGCTGGGGAGATTGATGGTACTATAGCTCAGGGGTAATATAAACATGGCTAGCGTCTAACGAGATTGGTTTGAATAGTCACTGTGGGAGTGTGCAAGTAGACCTAATGATTGCTACGCTGGGGGAATTTTGAGGATCCATCATCCATTATGTACCCGAGATTTTTGGATACGAATGATGGCTCTTTACAAGAATTTGTAACGAAGGAGAAAATATTGCACATAGGCACTTGCTGGGGATGCCAAATTGCTGATCATATCTATCCAGAGGTCATATGAACATGATAGAATATGATTATCAATCTTCGACGATCGAGAAAATATTGCACATAGGCACTTGCTGGGTATGAAGAACAAAGAGTTTATTTGTACTTCTGGGTTGTGGACTTATTACCCATGGCATCCCAGATAGTAAGCTGCAACGATTAGCACTATCAGGGGTTATGCGAACGTGATAGTAGGAAGTCAAAGAGGAGAACTTCACTCAGAGGTAATATGGACATAAAAAAGTTCTGAAAATATCTTACTCAGAGGTAAGGTGGACGTGGTAAGATATAGTGGGGATAAAGAAAAATAGGATAGAGAAAATATGGGAATGACCATTTTTGTGGTGATAGATTTACTCTGCTGGAGAAAGTGGAGAGAAGTAGTTCAGAGGTATTATGGACGTGAACTGATTGATAGCAACAACCTGGGAGGTTTGCTCAGAGGTCACTTGGACATGGCCAACTCAATTGGAGGAAAAACAGTTTGGATGTGAACCCATGTCTAAAAAATTCACCGGGGAGTGATTTGCTGAATGGGGATAGTCCTGAAGGTTGCTCATCTGGGGAGACACTATCTTTTTGTTATAAACGCAAAGTGATGACTTTGGCGTCAATCAACTCCTGGATTTTCCTTTTCAGCACATAGCATGCCTTAGTGGGATGATGAATATACCGATGAAAGAGACAATATTCTGGGTCACCGACCTTGCCAGCCTTTTCAGGGTATCTGATGTTAGGTAGCCGAAGTTTGTTTTCCTTCAAAAATATATTGAAGATTTCAATAATGTCATCATCATTGAAGGAGAAAGTCCCTTTTGGCTTTCGGGCTCCCGATACCTGAGTCGTACGATCCTCAGGGAAGATGATCAAAATTGCATCATCTACGGACTCAGAGGGGATTCTACTCCCAGCTTTGGATGCTGCTCTGTTTTGTCGAGGGAGACACCCCCAGATATGTCGTTGTATGCTTTTTCTTCTTCTTCTTTTTGTTTGCCTTTGTCCACAGAAGTTGATTTAGAAGGACCTGCCTCTGGTATTACAGGATCAGACTCTAGAGGTTTGGAGTTTGTAAGAGATGCGGTAAACCCTAACACAAAATGAGTTTGTTGACAGTAAGGATCACCATGCAATGGTATTCGTCTGCCTTTTCCATAATTGAGGCCTTGCTTCAACTTCAAATCATAACCCATGTTTTCCATAATCTTGAAAGCATGTGGGCTATATCTGTGGATTTGTATTCTCCCAACTTCAGACTCGTAAGATTCTTCTTGTACAATCGGTCTATTCCGCATTCGACCAAAGGTTATTTGATGCTAATGTTTGCGAGTGGGTGGAATAATAAAGACAGATTCTTCATGTGGCCCATATGTCTTGACGACATTAGGTGTTGACGCTACTTCCCACATGATCTCCCTACGCTTGGTAGTTAGGGGAACTGAATCCTGGTTTTGACCCCTGTCTTTGCATTTCTGTATCAAAAAATCACGCAAATCAGGGTGATTACCAGAAGAAGAAGAAGGCTTATTCTGCCTTTTTACATCAGTAGGCCTGTGAAGATTAGGAACCATAACCCTTTCTCGGCCATAAGAATACAGTAGTCCACCCATGTGAGTGGCATATGATCCCTTATCTGTTTGAGGAGTGTATCTTCCCGTAAGACGAGTCTTCTTTATGCGGACAGACCTCTCCTGACACAATTTGGAGTTTTGCACAGGTTCTTGTGAAACAGGGAAAGTCCGCGTAATCTGAAGAGTAGGAATTTTCTTTTCTTGTGGGCGTACAAGCCTAGAGGTTGGGAGGTTCGCCACTACTTTTTCCTTGATGTGATCCAAGAGTCCATCTGCCTCATCATAGACGGAAGATGTATCTTTATGCGCAGGGCGCGTTTGAAATTTCTGAATTGGCACTGAGGCCTCACCGAAATTTTTGTCTGCCACGTCACAGACGGGAGACAAAGGTTTACGCGCAGGGCGTATTTGAAACTTCTGGATTGGCAATGAGGCATTTCCAGAAGTGTTGTCTGCCACGTCACAGCCGGAAGACAAAGTTTTACGTACAGGGCGCGTTCTAGACTTCTGGATTGGTACTAGGGTATTGCCAAAAGTTTTGTCTGCCACGTCATAGACGGGAGACAGATTTTTATGCACATGGTCTGTTTGAAACTTCTGGATTGGCACCGAGGCATTGCCAGAAGTGTTGTCTGCCACGTCACAGATGGAAGACAAATTTGTATGCACAGAGCGTGTAGGCACAACTTTGTCGATCAGAGAGTGAGAGCTTGAAGGAAGGGCAGAGGACGTCTTAGACATCCATACTTTATGCAGCTTCCTGTTGTTCTAGACAGAGGAGGAGTGAGAGCTACCCCCTGCATGAAGCATGTCTTCATAAGAAGATTGGTCGAACTGGATGACCAAAGTCTTCTTCGTTGATCCGATGGATACAGCATCGTGTTGAGCAATTACTTTCTCGTCAGAGGAGAAAGTCGTCCCCAGCAGAGTCGCCATCTTTGTTTGATGATAAAACAAATAGAGGGTTTGTACGAAGCTCTTTTGGTTTACAAACTCAGGCTATTAAACTCTCCTGGTATACAAAACATTATCAGAGGTATTATGAACATGATAGGTTTTGGAAATTCACCTGGCGAGTCGCCATTTTGTTTGAGATAAAACAAAGAGAGGGTTTGTACGAAACCTTTTTGTTTATAAACAAGAAAAGAGTACAATTAATCCTATACGAGGATATTAAATACAATAAAAATGTTTCTGGGAAAAATTGCTATAGGAGTCTGATCTGCGGTCGATCACTTTGTCCCTTGGACCACACGATGATGAAGAAGTGCTGTAAAAGAAGAAAAAGCTTCAAAGGTTGCAAGAGGGATTGAACTGTCAACCAACACTCTCTGTCTTTGCTCTCTCTTCTCTCTGATCTCTGATAGTGCCCTGTGCTTGTGCACCCTATTTTCTGATCTCTGTCTCCCTTATTTTCTGATCTCCCTTTTTATTTTCTCCCCTCTTATATTCTCCTCCTCCGTCCGTGTGATCAGGGGTTCTATTTATAGAGATCAGTCACAATAACTGTCCAGTCAGCATAAAAGCCAAGCTACGAAGAGAGTTGCACCTTTTATGCGGAGGTTAAAATAACTGCTACCCACGTCTAAATGACCTTCTAAATCTGCGTATGACAAGTGTCCCGTTATAAGGTAACGCGTATAACTGATTCTCGAAGATCACGACATGCAAGCCACGTAGGTAATTGCCCCTTGCGTAAAGATAGTTGGCGTAAAAGCAAAATAACTGTCTTGTAGGCATAAAAGCCTAGTTGGCGTAAAAGCCTAGCTATGAAGAAGACTGCCTCCTTTACGCTACGGTTATGACAACTGCTATCCACGTTCAAATAATCTTCTGAGTCTGCGTATCCCTTTATGAGGTAACGCGTATAACTGCTTCTCGAAGATCATGGCATGCAAGCCACGTAGGTAACAGCCCCCGCGTAAAGATGGTTGGCGTAAAAGCCAAATAATTGTCTCCTTGGCGTTAAAGCCAAATAGCTGTCTTGTTTGCGTAAAAGCCAAACTCTGTCTTATTAGCGTAAAAGTCAATACTCTGCGTAAAACTTGATGGTTCTTGAATAATAGATAACCAGCGTAAAGTAGCCAATTATCCATCATGACTGAGGTTTTGAGCGTATTCTGGGCTAAATAGACTTATCACATACCTTGGCAAATATAGCCGATCTGGCGTATTCGAGGAGATAGCATACGGCGTACTCCTATAGTTGAAAATAGTTGGGTTGGTATAAAATGCAAGGATGGTGATGTGAGCGTATTAGTCACAGTTTTAGCTCTTCTTCATCATGACAAAATCTGAAGGATAGAACAAAATCTCGTGCATTAAATGCAGAGATATGCCCCCATCTCGTGTATTAATTACAGAGATATACCTCGAGCTCTGTGCACGAAATAACTTTTAACGTGGCGACTGACTTTGTCTTTATCTTTAGCATAAAACTCCTTTTTGCCCATGTAGAATAGGCAGCGTATTCTTTGAATGTGTAAAAACGACTTGTATCAAGGATATGTCACTAAACGACAGTCTGGGTCTCTGTGCAAAATCATCATCACAGTCGTCCTCTCGATCGTCGTGCAGTACTTTTGTCAGGAGTTAGGTTCATTGTTTTGTCTGACAGATTCATTCGAGGAATACGAAGAGTTTCTCGTATGACTTTATGTTGCATTAAAGAAAAATGTATTTTACGCTGTAGGGAGGCATAGCAACCTTTTACGCCAAAATAGCCTTGAAGCACTGCTTTACACGGATAGCTCTGAAGCCATATTTTATGCCACACAGCCTTGAAGCGCTGCTTTACATGGGCCTCATGTAGGTTGGGAGTTTTGACTGTATAATAAGCATATAATTCCCCAGCGTATTTCATGTTTCTACAGCAGCCTTCCAAATCCTCCCCCCCACCGCGAGCGACGAATCCCCCCTACTCTATCACGATCTCTCTCTCTCCCCCCCTCTCTCTATATAAATACTCTATATTACCTAAAACCTAACCCTAATCCTCCCTCTCCCTGCCATGCGGTTGCCGCCATCTAGACCACCGCCCGGAGCCGCCACCGCGCATCCATAACAGCAGAATTGAACTGCAACGAAGTCCTGTTCAGGACTCGATTCCCGCATCCTCGCTCAACCAAACTCGACCCCGTCTTCACCGGTATGATCCTCACCTATCTCCCTTCCAATCTTGTATGCTAGTTGTTCTCGAACAGCGCGCGAACCTAGGTAAAAATTGACGCCAAGTCGATGAAAAACCACGATATTCTAATCTCGAAAAATCTGTTGCAACCACCCCTGTTCACGGATTCGTATCTCCAACCACAGAGATCCAAATTCGGTTTTTCTTGTTGGTATATGGAGACCACTTGACCTAGTTTAATTTTTGTTATTTATATTAATTTATTAACTGCTATATGTAGAATTAAAGCAGTTAGAAAACTCCGAAAACCCACTTTTTCCAGATTGCTAGAAATTGTGATACGGAGCGAGTCCCACCAAACGGGACCGCCCTGTCGTATACCAAGTGTACCAAAAGGTGCGCACGGTATACCCAGACGTGTGGAATTTTGCAAAAACTGATTTGGACGCGTGTGCATGTCGGAATCAGCCCGTATCCGAGAAAATTCTTCGTATCGCAACTTTAGCAAAAGTCCTGTACATTTAGTTCACGCTCGTCAGAATGTGACGAATCTTGCGGCACTAGACTCGTGGTATCGCGCTGGTCCTATGACCCAAGTTTTATGCAATTCTGAGATTGTTGACCAAGTGGCCAATTGGCGGCCCCACAATCGACTTTTTGGACGAAATTTTGTTCTGCTCACCGGAATCCACAGTTGGACATACCGTTGAGTTCTTACTGACATTTAGAGTTTTTTTGACCTATAATTTGTCCCATTTAGAGACCTTTATCCTTGGCACGCTTTTCAGTACAAAGTAGCCCACATGGAGAGTCCGCTTTGACCCAAAATTACTGTTTTGCCCCTGTGTCCAAATTGGACGAAAGGGTAGTGCTTTCTAGCTATTTTGCTTATTCTGGGAACGTTGGTGATATTTATTTCAGCATCCGGAGACGTTCATTCTAAGGCCATAGTTTCTGACACTTGGTGTTTGACATCTGGACGTTATATTTTGTATCTCTCTTGCCAGGCAAGTATACCTTGGCTTGTTGTACTGTTTTAATTTTGTATTATTATTTGCATGTTTATATTATATAACTGTGCGTGTCCGAGAGAGACTCGGGTGCAGTCAACGAATGCGTTGACATTAGGACTTGTGTCTGACCTAGAGTCTAGTGGACCCACCTAAAGTTGTGGAGTTATTGGCATGACTCTCCGGGCCTTGACACGTATCATTATATGTCACAGAGTGAGTTCATGTAGGGACGCGTGCCTCATACTCGACTGGCCATCGATGTGAGCAACACGTGCGACAGTATTTAGCTTAGTATTTATTTCTATAGAGACTTGCATTATAGTACGAGATGTCCACGTCGTATTCACGACTTGTATATCTACATTGGGCGGGGAGGACGACTTGTAGGCGTATGGGACACCCACTTCCTTTACACTGCTGCCACACTCGACGGAGGGATATGGACGATATACTATACTGCTTCCACGTTCTTCGGAGCGATATGGACGATATATTATACGGATGCCATGCTCTTCAGAGATGAACGTTATTATATAGTGCCCTGGTATATGGGCATATGTGGCATATACTAGCCAGTTGTCACGATTGGTGAATTACGTTAGCATATGTCTAGCCTACACTTTCCCATACACTCAAAGTTGTCCTCAAATTGTATTTCACTTAGATGGTTAGCGCCACCCTTTATTTATTCTTTATTTACTTTATGGCATGCTTCTATGTATCTTGTTATGTCCCTCTGAGGACCTAGTCCCTTTTCAGATGTAGATGTTCATGAGTATTGGCAGGAGCGCAGATCCGGACTGGTTACTTATATTCCGTGCAGGTCTTCTCTTCGAGCCTCGTGATTGTTAGTTGTGGTACTTACATTATATTTATCTTGTTTATTCTTCATTCTAGTTCAGCAGTGGATTTGTTTTCATCCGACTGCCATCTTTAGATACTTTATTTTGGGATCTAGTTATAGATATTGGTTATTCATTATATTTAAATTTTCAGTGGATGAGATTAGATTATACACTGTGATTTGTGATAGTTTATACCACTTGTGGATTTGATATTCATATTACAGCGTACGTATAGGTTTGGTTTTCATATATTGGAGTTGCCATATCCATACGGCTGGCATGCTTACGTGTCCTAAGTCCTACGTATTTTTGTGACTGGAGCGTGACATATTTTTAGTGGTGGCCCATGCAGGTCGAGAGCATATTGTGTCGGTTATTTTACTGTACCGAGCAAGCCTGCCGATAGGATTAGAGTATAGGATCTCATCCATAATTGACTATGACTCATATCTCTTCTAATCCGTTCTATTTGAATAATTGCATCCTGCTTGATTCATATGCTTCCCTATTAGTTCCTTGAGTATAGCCCCTGCTAGAGTATAGAAATCCTTGTTGTTAGAATGATAATTAGGGTAACACACCTACTAAAAATACGACTAGAGTAATAACCCATCACTAAGTTTAGAATATTCAGTAAACCCTAGCATCCCCTTATCTATAGACTAGTTTACCATTGTCCCTTGTTATAATTATGAATGACTTGAGAGCAGCATGGACACTACTAGAGTTAGTTAGAAAGTTGACCATACTGTTTTACCCTAGCATTGAGGAACCAATAGAAATCCAAGGTGGAATATTAGGACCAACCCTAACTTTTATAGTGAGATAGTATTATAGAACTATACCTTTAGATTCTTGACTGGATATTAGCAGACAGTACCCTAGGAAGCCAAGAGGAATGAATATAGTATTTCCTCGATCATACCTTAAACACAGAGATTAGCATATTACCTTCCCCTTAAGAAACTATGATGCTATCTAGAGCCTTCTATTTTATATTTTATATATTGTTCCTCTGCGACCTTAACGTTCGCAAATTACATGACGACTAAATTATGTTCCTCTTTTCTTCATCTTTCAACTCGTGCCACCTGACCCTTCTAATGGTAGACCGAGTGATTTTATCCTATGTTAGATATATAGTTACTAAGGTTATAGTCGTAATCTTGAATTTTAAATTTTGTGCTTGGTAATTAGAACTTGAAAGTTTTGAGTTGTTCTGGTAGATTGCGACATGATGATTACCCCTTAGTTTTCAAATTATGTGACTTGTACCATACCTCAATACGAGTTATATCCCCTATTCCCTTGAAGGCTAGTAACTTTTCCAATTTTCTATTGACACTTGTTCTATGAGCACTATGACTAAGACTTAGGATGACCATGACACACTAATGAAGTGTAATTGAATGACATTAACTATTTGCTTGCATAAGACAATAGTGTTTATTCAGACTGTAGAAATTAGAGGCCCATATCCCTATTTGGTCGACTAGCAACTTAGACAAGGAGTAGTATGACAATTGTAGAGACTGTAGAGTCTTATTTTTTATTTTGTTTGTGAACTTAAATTATTTGTACCTTATTTCATCATGATCTAGCGCATTTATATTTTATATACTACCTTGACTTATGGTGCTATTTTATAGCCTAGTTTTGCAAGCTTATTCTTTTATCGAGCTTGTTCACGATATATGTATTAGTGGATGCATACATTAATATATTTCAGAATCAGTGTATTAAGGTCTAGCTAACCTTAGTGCGCTTGGTTCGCCCTTCGCATAACTACTTTACGTGGATTGAGATATATAGTGTCTAGTAGACGAATGTACTTGCCCTCTAAATATGTCTGAGCAAATCGTATCGGTTACATAACTATACTGATATGAGCATGCAATTAAGAAATTACCAAATAGGATTTTAATCCACAACTGTCTTGACAATTCCTTTTGAATTCCTTAAATGCCTTGATCCCCATACTTCTATTCTATTACCTCCCCTTTAAACTCTTTATTATTGTTATCCGTCTTTCCTTATTTCGGAAAGACGAAACCTCGTGCTTGGTATAAGTTTGATATATATATAGTACTAGATACACCCCATATGCCAAACGCATTACTTGATGATGATTTTTCGTAATTAAGGGCATATCATGGGTAAAATATTGGTGTTCAAAGTTTTGAGGATCGAATAGTATGACTAAATAAGTTAAGGAATATTTTTTTAGTGTATAACCTTATATGATAGGTGGGTAAATTCTAAGTTGGGTAGAAGTTGCATTGTCAACTTGAGAGAAATTTCTTTTAGATTGTGATCAAGCAAGATTAGATGGAGAGATTCAAGTTATTTTAATTTTGAATTTTTTTAAAAGAAGGACTAAGAGGATGAGGATTTGATGAATTTTGAAATCTTGATAGTGAGAACCAAATATTTATACTTTGAGCAAATAATTTAAAGTTTGAATGTTGAAGATTGAATCATCGATTTAAGCCTTGAGGATAAATATAGAATTCTAGGCTTGAACAATTGGTGAAGTAGATATAAAATTTTATAATTTGATGATTTGAATTAGAAGTTAAATTTTGTTTGCTGGATTACCTATTAAAAATATTGAGGATGTGAATTAAAAAGAAAAATAATTGAAGGATACAAAATTCATAAGGGAAAATAGGAATAATATTGGATTACGATTATTTCTTTTAAAGGAGATTATGATAGTTGGAGATCGTAATGTGAAAATTGATATGCGTTATTTAATTCTTGAAAATGTTATATGGATTTAATTAAAATTTGGATATTGATAATTTGAAAAAGTGAGAAGAGATTATAATAGGTTGAATTTGGATTAAAACAGTGATTATCTTAACCTTGAAGTGATTGCGATGGATTTGATTAGAACTTTAACGAGATTGCGATTGACTTGCCTTATGTACATGACAGATTAACAAATTATGCCTTACTTTAATTTCGAGGATGAAATTGTTTTAAGTTGAGCAGATTATAAACTCCCTCACCAAAAATTAAGCCTACTTGGTTAGATAGAGAAACTAGGGCTAGTCGGTATCCAATTAGAAATAGAATACGGTATTTTTATTTAATTCTAACATTGCATCACTTAGAATACCATTACCGTTGCTTCGATGATTGGAGCACTACACTAGCCATTGCCTACCTACAAACTTCACATTCTTGTCCTAGACATACCCGCCATCTATTTTGATCCTTGTGTAACTTATAATTATGCTTTCTCATGCAATATTATAGTCGCACAATATTCGTCGCAGACGTTATTTCTTAATTCTAATTAATTTTGACTTTGTATCCTTGTGCGTTCCAATCGAAATTGGAGACATAATCTTGACCCGTTTCGTGCAAACCAAATTAGGATAATATTCTATCCTGAGTTTCCTATATCCATGATACTTGTGTCCCACCTAATTTTATCCCCATGTACTTCTAATTAATTCCAAAACACCGTGCGCAATAATTTTAATTAATTAACCCAATTTCCATCTTCGTGTATGTCACGACCCGCACCCGGAAATTTGGGCATGAGTCGTGGGTACGTCTAGCCTACGCCGCAGCATCGGCGGTAGAACGCTGTCTAGGTCTCAACATATAATATATCCTGACAATAATCTCAACTCCGCACGGAGGACAATGATAAATATCCACAGTTCTATAATATACTCAATCACAAGCTATAAGAATAATGGCACGATGAGAATAGAAAAGAGTTCTATAAAAACCAACCACAATAAGTCCAACTCAAATCCTGGGTCTAAATGACCTCACAAAGTCACAAAATAATAAATACAACTCAGTCTCAGTCTAAAACAATAAATGCAGAAAAAATAATCTAAGAACAGCCAGGTAAAATTTTCTCTAGACTAGGCAACTCCTCTGGGATTTCTGGAGTGAAATCACCCTCTAATCCTGGGCCGTAATGAGTGGGGCACAAGCTCTCCAGGTCCTCTGAAAAATGTTATTCGGTCAGGATTGGAGCGAAGCACAAGCACTAACAGCAGTTTCATTAAATTGACAAAATCTATAAACAGTGTAAGAAATACAAGATGGAAAATAAATGTTGGAAATGTAAAGTACTGGAAAAAATGGAAATAGGCAATAGAGCATCTAGCAATGAACAATAAATAGTGAATGCTAGACAATAAGTAGTGAATGCTGGAACAGGTGAATCTGAATAAAATAGACATCTAGCTAAGTGTTTGAAATAT
The DNA here is from genome assembly GCA_036927795.1 of Iris macrosiphon. Taxonomy (NCBI): domain Eukaryota; kingdom Viridiplantae; phylum Streptophyta; class Magnoliopsida; order Asparagales; family Iridaceae; genus Iris; species Iris macrosiphon. Next base: position 84,224,234 of record JAYESA010000001.1, on the reverse strand, counting down.
TAGTTTATCATGTGATCGGCTTGGGACTTGATCAGGCTGGTTATATATGATTAACTATGATTCTTGTAGGTCAGGCTAACCATATGGTTAGCTATGATGCATGTAGTGGTCAGGTTAATCATATATAACAGCTATGATGCATGTAAGATGGTCAGGCCGCACCCATCGTGATAAGTGGGGTGAGCTATGATGCATGTAAAGGATTTGGATATGATCACATAATCTACTAATAGTTCCCCATCCCCCAGCTAGCACGATGGATTCCAATCACGACTCCTCATGATGGGGATCTAGGGTGCTAACCCGTGTATCCATAGTGTCGGAATCAAGTATGTAATACACTACAATTTATAGAAATAATCAACAATGAAAACTGTCAGAGAATGTACTCGCCTGTGGTCCTGAGCAAAGTGTGAGGATCGATGTCCAAGATGAAATCACAGTCACCTAAAAATATCAAATATCCATATCAAAAAGTATTTTGAAAAGGCTTACATGCATACCTAATTCTATGCTAGGTACAGGGTCATTGCTAGGTCTTTGGTGAGCTGTCTATGCCATACTTAACCATACTGGTCATATCAATTATAATTGTCATTGATACTAAGGTGATTAGTATATATGAGTTAGTATTAGTCTTATACTAGCTATTTATATCATACATGTATATGAACTCATATACCTATGCTAGTTCTCAAAATCTTGGCAAATAAATACCTTACCCATACCCTTGTATCTTACTTAGGTAACCCTGTTACCTTAGAGCACTACTTACACTGATACACTGCTCTCTCTCTTACTCCCTCACAGAAATTACACACACAGATTTCCTAACTACCTCAACACACAGAATTCTACACAGGCATATGAGTTAACTGGAGCTCACTGGTACTCTAGAAACTGACACTGCACATCACAAGATACACACAAATTGACACAGCACATTGGGAACTGATACCTTAGGCCACTCACTGCACAACACCCATACATGCTGATATCAAGCTCACACCTAAACTGACACAGTCACTTATCCTCCCTGTACTTAATTTCCTACTGTCATCCTCAGCCCCTCACAGTCCTAATGTACACCACATAGAAGTACTGATACACAGTCACACACTCTCTTCCCCAACTCTGATACACAGACACATAAGTTCAAGCACTGTAACATATACACACAGAAATTAACACCCTCAAGTATCTAATACACAGTTACCTAATACACAGGTACACATCTATACTGACACATGTTACACTCACACACTATAGGGGCACTGTCACCTAGGATAACTAGATACACTCACAGTTAACACCACACACTGTCACATATACACATGTTTGCACATCTCAGGCTCACTGATACATGGACACAGGGATGCACACAGACAAAAAAAACTCACTGAATACACACACACACAGGCATCTGGGTACACTGATACAACACTGCCACACACACTATATCTTGATACTCTGATACAAGACACCTAGGTAAACATGTACACACTGAGCTACACCTTCACACACAGAATAATCTGCACACAACTACACAGACACTGGTTTACTGAGACACTATACTTCACACTCAAATCACACACAGCACTTACATACTGCTATCTAACACATTGATACATAGGTTCAACTCACTGGCACCCACACACTCTCAGGAACACACATACAGCTACACTAGATTCTATGATACACATTAACACACAGGTTTCACTCACACTTTACTACTATCTAACTGACACACATGGTAATCTAACCAATACACACAAGTACTCACACACTAGGAAATACACAGAAAACTGATACTCTATACAGCCCCTATCTCACTCTCCATATCTGATACACAATTGCACATACAGAAATTATACACTACTCACACTTATACTAACCCGAGTATCAGGACCCCCAATTCACCCTGCACCTATGCCACAACCCACCTGTCACACTAGCCCACACAAGTTATTGACATAACACATAGGTATCTCACTGCACAGGTAAACAATGATATTGACACAAGATACTAACACACAGGACACTGCTACACATGATAACCCAACACAACACTGATTACCTAACCCTAACTCACTGCTCAACCCCGACTCTACACAGAGTACCCCCAAATACACAGCACAGTTCTCCCCCGATTGCACAGAACCCCAAAATGTACAAAACCTAGTTACACGATGCAAGGAAATCTACGTATATAGACTGGTATATCTAAACATGCAGTAATTAGAGTATATTATGTAGGTGAACCCTAATAATCATTTTATCAAACACAATAAGTGCAAAAAAAAATCGGATTTACATAAGAACCCACGAATCCTCAATTCAAACCCTAAAATCGAGTTCTAGACTAAATGTAGGAGATGTAATCAGGCTATATGCAAACCCTAAATGACCTAGGGTCCACGAATTTGGGGAAAACCAATGTGGGTCACCAAAACACTAGTTCCTCCTAGGTCTTCATGTAGAACCCTAGAAATCAAGATCTACACAGCAAGGGGGTTCCTAGAGGGCAATAATCAACAGAAAACAGGAATTAAAGGGAGAAAAATCGGATTTTACCTATTGAGATGGTTCCTCCAATGGAAGTTCTTCTTCCCCAAGGTTCCTTGACCCAAGTTCCTTGCTTCCCTTGCTTTGGAGGAGGAGGATGGAATCCTAGGGCTTAAATTCCGAATTTGGGTGAGGGAGATGGCTCTCTTGATGGAGGCTAGGGTTTCTTCTTTCTACATGAAGAAAAAGAGGGTTCCCTTTTATAATAAACCAAGTTAGGGTTTCTAATGTATAGTTTTAGGTTAAACCCCCAGGTTAGGTCATGTAGAGCCCAAATAACTCAGGTTTAGCCCTTCTAGGGTTTGAGGTTCCACCAAAAATTAAAATTCTAGGGTTTCACTAGAATTGGGTTTTCAAATTAGGGTTTCTCATTAGGGTTAGTCCTAATGAGTTCTAGGGTTTGACCTAAAGCCAAGTATCACTAACACATATAAATAGTTTATAAAACTCAGCAGATTAATTAAATACATATTTATTCAAATAGTAAAATTACACAAATGCCCTTATTTGGAATGGTGGTAGTGACAAGTCTACCCTCCTAAAAGAAATTTCGTCCTCGAAATTAGACTGAACTAGAACAAGAATGAAATCAGAAAAGGAATATACCTCAAGTCTAGAAGAGATACGGGTATTGCTCTCGCATTTCGTCCTCTCTCTCCCAGGTTGACTCCCCTGGAGAGTGATGTCTCCATGCAACACGAACCAAAGGAATAGTTTGGTTCCGCAACACCTTCTCTCTGCGGTCCAAGATCTCTACGGGCTGCTCGGGGTAGCTGAGCGTCGGACCAACCTCAATCTCCGAGTGATCAAGTACGTGACTAGGGTCTGCCACGTACCGTCTCAGCTGCGACACGTGGAACACATCATGCACTCCCTCTAATGCAGGCGGCAAGTCAAGTCTATACGCCACTGCACCTACCCTCGCAAGAATGCCAAAGGGTCCGATGTAGCGTGGGCTAAGCTTCCCGCCTCGACCAAAAGGAATCGTGCCACGCGTCGGAGAAATCCGTAGGAATACTAGATCGCCAACCTAAAACAAAACAGTTTCAACACGCAGTCTAAACAACAACACAAACCAGAAAATAACAATCTATACCTGAAACTCAAGGGGTCTACGGTGGCTGTCGGCTCAATGCCGCTGTCTGTCCTGCGCCACTCGCAGTCTGTCTCTGATGAGTTTCACCTTTTCTGCTGCATCCACGACCATTTCTGGTCCTAGCAAGGCTCTCTCTCCAACGTCGTCCCAAGATAACGGTGTACGACACCTCCTTCCATAAAGAGCCTCAAATGGTGACATCTCGATGCTGGCCTGGTAGCTGTTGTTGTAAGCAAACTCTACCAGGTGCAAATGATCCTCCCAAGAACCTTCGAGATCTAAAACACAAGTGCGTAGCATATCCTCGAGAGTCTGAATAGTCCTTTCAGACTGCCCGTATGTCTGGGGGTGATATGCGTACTGAACTTGAGTTGAGTGCCCAAGCTAGCCTGCAGACTCCTCCAGAAGTGGGAAGTGAAACGACTATCCCGATCTGAGACGATGCTCACAGGAACTCTATGAAGTCTAACAATCTGTCGCACGTACATCTCTGCTAGCCTCTCAGTCGACGTGCCTACCTTGAAAGGTAAGAAATAGGCTAATTTGGTCAACCTGTCCACGATGACCCAAATCGCGTCCTTCCCTCCTGGAGAACGTGGAAGCCCTGAAACAAAATCCATGGTCACGTGCTCCCATTTCCACTCTGGGATCGGTAAAGGTTGAAGCAAACCACCTGGCCTCTGCCGGTCTGCCTTTACCTGCTGGCACACTAGACACCGAGATACGAAGCGTGCTACCTCGCACTTCATTCCATACCACCATACGTGGTCCCTCAAGTCTCGATACATCTTGTTGGCACCGGGATGCATCGAGTACTGAGAGCGGTGTGCCTCTTGCAAAACCTCCTCGCGCAGCTCCCCGCTCGGCACACATATCCTCGTGCCGTGCCGTAAAGAACCATCATCTGCGATAGTAAAGTCGTCCGACAATCCTATCTGAACTTGTGCCCTGATACTCCTCAGAGCCTCATCATCGTACTGAGCAGCTCTGATCCTGTCCATTAGTTCGGACTGTATCTGTAATCCCCACATCTGAATCTTAGTGCCGGGAACTAACACCTCAATCTCCAAGCTCTCCAAATCAGCCAACAAATGTCTATCTGTCGTCAAGTACATAGCCGTCGGATACCTGCTCAAGGCATCGGCGACTACGTTGGCCTTCCCTGGGTGGTACTGCAATGAGATGTCGAAGTCCTTCATCAACTCCAACCACCTCCTCTGCCTCATGTTCAGCTCTTTCTGTGTGAACACGTACTTCAAGCTCTTGTGGTCTGTGAAGATCTCTACACGCTCTCCGTACAGGTAATGTTTCCACAGCTTTAGAGCGAAGATAACTGCCGCCAACTCTAAATCGTGGGTGGGGTAGTTCTTTTCATGAGGGTGTAACTACTTGGAAGCATAGGCAATTACCTTCCCGTGCTGCTGAAGAACACATCCCAGACCCTTCCCTGAAGCATCACTGTAGATGGTGAAACCACCTGTCCCTGCTGGCAACGTCAAAATTGGAGCTGTCGTCAACCTCTTCTTCAGCTCATCGAATGCGGCCTGGCACTCCTCCGTCCAGACAAAATCCACATCCTTCCTAGTCAGTCTGGTCATCGGCGCTGCAATCTTGGAGAAGTCTTGTACAAACCTCCTGTAGTATCCTGCTAGCCCGAGAAAACTCCTGATCTCAGCTACCGAACTGGGGGTAGCCCACGACTCCACTGCCTCGATCTTCTGTGGGTTAACCGAGATTCCTTCACCCGATACCACATGCCCAAGAAATTCAACCTTGTCAAGGAAGAATTCACACTTAGAGAGTTTCCCGTACAGCTGCTCCCTCCTGAGAGTCTCTAAGACCAACCTCAGGTGCTCTTCGTGCTCCTCCGGGGTCTTGGAATATACAAGAATATCGTCGATGAATACTACCACGAACTTGTCAAGGTACTGGTGGAACACCTTGTTCATCAGGTTCATGAATACTGCCGGTGCATTGGTTAAACCAAATGGCATCACCATGAACTCAAACTGGCCGTATCTGGTCCGAAAAGCTGTCTTCGGCGTGTCTTCTTTCTTCACCTTCACCTGGTGATAGCCTGACCTCAAATCAATCTTTGAAAACACCCTCGCCCCGCTCAACTGATCGAAAAGATCATCTATCCTCGGCAGCGGGTACTTGTTCTTGATAGTGATATTGTTCAAAGCTCTATAATCAATGCACATGCGCACCGTGCCATCCTTCTTCGGTACGAACAATACCGGAGCTCCCCATGGTGATAAACTGGATTTGATAAAGCCTTTGCCCTGCAGCTCCTCAACTTGCTTCTTCAGTTCTGCCAGCTCGCTGTTGTTGACCCTATAGACATGTTGTAAAATAGGCTCCGCTCCTGGAACCAAGTCTATAGAGAATTCAACATCTCTGTCTGGCGGCAAGCCTGGTAACTCCTCTGGAAATACATCCATGAACTCCGCTATCAGAGGATGTGGCAACTCCTCTTCTTCCGCCCTGGCTCCACAAAATATGCTCCTCCTCTGTTCCGCTGCTCCTCTGACGACCCCAAACTCCGGCTCTCCTGGTGGTCTAAATAATACTCTGCCTCTATAACAATCTATAGTAGCATGATGCCTACTCAACCAGTCCATTCCGAGCACGATATCGTACCCCGGAAGTGGCATGACAAGTAAGCTCACGCTCAACTCTCGGCCTCCTACTGACACTCTCCGGTCCTTGCAGTGATCACGGACTAGGATAATACCTCCACCAGTCGTGATCTTGCAAGTCCTAGCTAATGGTTCTGTGTCTAAATAATGTCGAAGTGCATAAGATATAGACACAAAACTATGGGAAGCGCCAGAGTCGAATAAGGTAAATGCGGGAATACAATCGAGAAGAACCGAACCTGTGATCAAGTCTCCTGCTGGCTCGATCTCCTCGACTGCCATGGCGTACGCTCGCCCCTGGGGTACACCTCTCTGCTGCTGGTGCTGGGCAAACTTCTGATATTGTGGTGGAAGTGGTCCCCTCTGTTGTTGGCCTCCTGGTACGGTAGGTACCCTATCTGGTCCTCTCTGGGCGGCTGCTCCACCCTGACCTGAACGAATCGTAGGGCAATCCTTCAGCTGGTGCGTCGTCGATCCGCAGGATAGACATGAGCCCAATCTCTTCCTACAGATATCTCTAGTATGTCCCATCTTCCCGCAGTACGCACACTGGATGGCGGGCTGGTTCTGTCTCTGTTGCTGCTGTTGGACCTGCCCTCGGGCTGGTGCCTGATGCTGCTGCTGAAAGGGTCTCTGCTGTTGCTGCTGAAAGTGTGGATGCTTGCCCGGTCCCGCACTACTGTTTTCTCCTCCGGAACCATTGCGTCCCCTCTTGGGCCTGAGGCCCAAGTCGTCCTCAGCTATCTGGGCATCCATCAATATGCCCTCGTAGGTAGCTGTGCGACGTCCCAACGTACGAGACTTGATCTCCCTTGTCAGCCCCTTTCTGAACTTTCGGGCCCTGTCCCCCGGATCTCTAGTCATCGACGGTACGAAGCGGCTCAGACGGGAAAACTCTGCGGCATACTCGTCGACGGACGAGCTCCCTTGGGCTAAGTCATGGAACTGACTCTCCAAAGCTCCCAGGGCAACATTAGGAAAAAACTTCTCCTTGAAGAGCTCCTTGAAATCCTCCCAAGTGAGTCCCCTGCACAAGAGTCTCGGCTCCGTGCGAAACCACGTCAAGGTAATGTCGAACATCTGGCTGCCAGCGGTCTCGATCTGGAGGGCCTCTGGAAGCTGTGCCAAGCGTAAGTTCCTCTCGATGTCCTCTAGCCAATCATCGGCGTAGAGTATCCCTTCTGTCCCCTTGAACTCCCGAGGCATCATCCTCTTGAAATCCACAATGGTGCCCGGCCTCTGGTGGTGCTGATCAGGACGCTGCTGCTGCTGAGTAACTCTCTCCACAGCCTGGAGGGCCACTTGGTGAGCATTCTCCATGTTCACCCTCATCATCTCTGTCTGGGCCTGATGTGCCTCAGCCTGCACTCTCTGGGCCTCTGCTGACGTCCTCTGGGCATCGACCATGCCCTGAATCAAGGCGAACATCTGTGCCCCATCGACGGGCACACCTCCTGGATGCTGAACTGGTGGTGGTGGTAGAGGCCCCGTCGTAGCAGTGGGGACCCTCTGAACTGGTGGTGGAGGACCCCCGAATGCTGCAGACACTCCCACATGTACTGGAGATGTAGGAGGTGCTGCGGATGTCTGTCCGGCAGGACGAGAGGTGGCAGACCTCTCTAAATCTGTTGCTCCAAGTCTCTGGGACCTCCTCGACGGCATCCTGAAGACAGATCGAAAGAATCAATTAAAGTAATAAACACGATATCATCAAGGAAGGACAGTAAATTTCTAAGGGAAAATCATTAAGAGTAGTATTATAAGAATCGGAAATTCCTAATTGTGATTGAGCATATCCTCGGCCTAATTCCTATTTCCTAAAACAGGCTCGTAGTAATACTCTAAGCGAGCACCACTACAATATCGCTCTAATGTGAATCTAAGACCAGACCTGCATGGGCCACCACTAAAAACGTGTCACGACCCGCACCCGGAAATTTGGGCATGAGTCGTGGGTACGTCCAGCCTATGCCGCAGCATCGGCGGTAGAACGCTGTCTAGGTCTCAACATATAATATATCCTGACAATAGTCTCAACTCCGCACGGAGGACAATGATAAATATCCACAGTTCTATAATATACTCAATCACAAGCTATAAGAATAATGGCATGATGAGAATAGAAAAGAGTTCTATAAAAACCAACCACAATAATTCCAACTCAAATCCTGGGTCTAAATGACCTCACAAAGTCACAAAATAATAAATACAACTCAGTCTCAGTCTAAAACAATAAATGCATAAAAAATAATCTAAGAACAGCCAGGTAAAATTTCCTCTAGACTAGGCAACTCCTCTGGGGTTTCTGGAGTGAAATCACCCTCTAATCCTGGGCCGTAATGAGTGGGGCACAAGCTCTCCAGGTCATCTGAAAAATGTTATCCAGTCAGGATTGGAGCGAAGCACAAGCACTAACAGCAGTTTCATTAAATTGACAAAATCTATAAACAGTGTAAGAAATACAAGATGGAAAATAAATGCTGGAAATGTAAAGTACTGGAGAAAATGGAAATAGGCAATAGAGCATCTAGCAATGAACAATAAATAGTGAATGCTAGACAATAAGTAGTGAATGCTGGAACAGGTGAATCTGAATAAAATAGACATCTAGCTAAGTGTTTGAAATATTAGTTTATCATGTGATCGGCTTGGGACTTGATCAGGCTGGTTATATATGATTAACTATGATTCTTGTAGGTCAGGCTAACCATATGGTTAGCTATGATGCAAGTAGTGGTCAGGTTAATCATATATAACAGCTATGATGCATGTAAGATGGTCAGGCCGCACCCATCGTGAGAAGTGGGGTGAGCTATGATGCATGTAAAGGATTTGGATATGATCACATAATCTACTAATAGTTCCCCATCCCCCAGCTAGCACGATGGATTCCAATCACGACTCCTCATGATGGGGATCTAGGGTGCTAACCCGTGTATCCATAGTGTCGGAATCAAGTATGTAATACACTACAATTTATAGAAATAATCAACAATGAAAACTGTCAGAGAATGTACTCGCCTGTGGTCCTGAGCAAAGTGTGAGGATCGATGTCCAAGATGAAATCACAGTCACCTAAAAATATCAAATATCCATATCAAAAAGTATTTTGAAAAGGCTTACATGCATACCTAATTCTATGCTAGGTACAGGGTCATTGCTAGGTCTTTGGTGAGCTGTCTATGCCATACTTAACCATACTGGTCATATCAATTATAATTGTCATTGATACTAAGGTGATTAGTATATATGAGTTAGTATTAGTCTTATACTAGCTATTTATATCATACATGTATATGAACTCATATACCTATGCTAGTTCTCAAAATCTTGGCAAATAAATACCTTACCCATACCCTTGTATCTTACTTAGGTAACCCTGTTACCTTAGAGCACTACTTACACTGATACACTGCTCTCTCTCTTACTCCCTCACAGAAATTACACACACAGATTTCCTAACTACCTCAACACACAGAATTCTACACAGGCATATGAGTTAACTGGAGCTCACTGGTACTCTAGAAACTGACACTGCACATCACAAGATACACACAAATTGACACAGCACATTGGGAACTGATACCTTAGGCCACTCACTGCACAACACCCATACATGCTGATATCAAGCTCACACCTAAACTGACACAGTCACTTATCCTCCCTGTACTTAATTTCCTACTGTCATCCTCAGCCCCTCACAGTCCTAATGTACACCACATAGAAGTACTGATACACAGTCACACACTCTCTTCCCCATCTCTGATACACAGACACAAAAGTTCAAGCACTGTAACATATACACACAGAAATTAACACCCTCAAGTATCTAATACACAGTTACCTAATAGACAGGTACACATCTATACTGACACATGTTACACTCACACACTATAGGGGCACTGTCACCTAGGATAACTAGATACACTCACAGTTAACACCACACACTGTCACATATACACATGTTTGCACATCTCAGGCTCACTGATACATGGACACAGGGATGCACACAGACACAAAAAACTCACTGAATACACACACACACAGGCATCTGGGTACACTGATACAACACTGCCACACACACTATATCTTGATACTCTGATACAAGATACCTAGGTAAACATGTACACACTGAGCTACACCTTCACACACAGAATAATCTGCACACAACTACACAGACACTGGTTTACTGAGACACTATACTTCACACTCAAATCACACACAGCACTTACATACTGCTATCTAACACATTGATACATAGGTTCAACTCACTGGCACCCACACACTCTCAGGAACATACACACAGCTACACTAGATTCTATGATACACATTAACACACAGGTTTCACTCACACTTCACTACTATCTAACTGACATACATGGTAATCTAACCAATACACACAAGTACTCACACACTAGGAAATACACAGAAAACTGATACTCTATACAGCCCCTATCTCACTCTCCATATCTGATACACAATTGCACATACAGAAATTACACACTACTCACACTTATACTAACCCGAGTATCAGGACCCCCAATTCACCCTGCACCTATGCCACAACCCACCTGTCACACTAGCCCACACAAGTTATTGACATAACACATAGGTATCTCACTGCACAGGTAAACAATGATATTGACACAAGATACTAACACACAGGACACTGCTACACATGATAACCCAACACAACACTGATTACCTAACCCAAACTCACTGCTCAACCCCGACTCTACACAGAGTACCCCCAAATACACAGCACAGTTCTCCCCCGATTGCACAGAATGTCACTACCACATTCCGAAAACAGGGGTATTTTCGACTTTTTACAATATTTAATATTATTGTAGTTATAATTAATTAATTGCATGAATAGTATATATTTAAATTAAATAACTGTGTGATGTGTACTTTAATATATTATATTATAGACAGTGTTCGTTTGTGTTTGTGATGGTAGACTTGACCTAGAAGCCAGTAGATGAGCACCTGTCGGAGTTATGGAATTTTGAAGTTAATTGTTTTATTTTAGAATTAATTTATTGGAGGTGTAATTAATTACTGTATTTTATTTAATTTTTGCGCATTGCCTTTGCTTCGATATTTGGAGCGCTACCCTGACTTTTGTCTTCCAACAAATTTCACCATCTTGCCCTAGACATGCCCGCCTTCAATTCTGCTATTTTTGCAACTCATGATTATGCTCCCTGTGCATTATTTCTGGCCGCACAAAAATCGTCGCGGACGTTATTTTTAAATTCCTATTTTTGTATCGTTGTGCGTCCCAATCGAAATTGGAGACAATCTTGACCTATTTTTCGTGCGGCCCAAATTAGGGTAATATTCTGTTCTGATTCTTCTTCAATATTGGTATTGATGACCTGACCTGATTTTGGCTCCATGTACTCATAATTAATTGTTGAACACAACTTGCATTTATTTCTATTTAAATTGAGGATACCATTTTATCTGATTCTAAAATCCCAATTTAATTCCAGTGCCCTGCCAATTGAGCCCGTACCAGTCTTACAGCGTCCCCTGACCCTACAAAACACCGGACCCCGAATCGCCCGCCAAATTTTCGTCATTTTATGTGTTTGTACAATTTCCCGAATTTAAGGGGGTTAATTTGCAAATTTGCATTTTTGGTGTAATCATCCATTTGTTTAAACCAATGAGGAATCCCTAATATTTTTATTTAAACTCTCACCCTCATCCCCACATGTACATTTCTTCATGTCCAATCTGGACCACTCATTTAAAGTGGGTCACATCCTCACCCTCCATCACACCCTCTCTCTCCCTATTAAATATCTTGTACCCTCAAACCCTAATCCCAAGAAACCTAGGTTTTCCCCCACCTCACAAGCCTCCAAATTCCTCAAGCCTCCACCTCCCTCTCTCATACGTAGGATTCTTCTCCTTCTTCCTTTCTTCTTCTTTTCTTTTTCTCTTCCTTCTCCTTCTTCCTTCTCCTTCTTCTTTATTTTATTTGAATTCAGAATTCAAATAAAGGGAGAGGGGGGAAACTCAACTCTACTGTGCATCCCCATCTCTACATCCCGGCCCCTTTACTGTGCAGCCGCTGCCCGACTCAGTCCGGCGGCCCTTCGGCGGACCCTCCGCACTCCGACACGGCGGCGCTGCCGATCTCCAACCATCTCCATCCATCCATCTCGACTCCGGCGGATCCGGCAAGCCGAGCCCGGCTGCTGCTGCTCCACCACTCCTATCTCCCCCTACAGCCACCCGTCAGCCCGGCGGCCAACCCCCGCATCGACTGCACCCAGGCCGACCCGCCGGCTGCTCCTGCTGCTCGGCCGACTTCAGTCCGGCGGCCGCTGCATTCAACACCACCACCACCATCAACTCCATTCTCCATCATCATCACCACCACCTCCTCCCGCTTTATACTCCGGCGCCCCCTCGATCATCACCACCGGCCTCCATCTCCTCCAACTCCACCGGCCTCCCCCATCAAGTCCGGCGGCCCTCTCCCCGGCGGTTGCTCCTCCCTCCATCAACAACATCACCACTATCACCTCCACCTATCACCACCATTAATCCCGTCGAGCCCCTCGACTTCAGTCCGACGCCGGCGCGACTCGAAGCCTCCTCCACCTCTCCTTCTGCTGTCATCCCCTCAGCCTCCGCACTCCGGCCATCTTCCGGCCAACCACACCCGTAAGTCTCTTCCCTTTCCTTGTAATACATGTTATATGTGTATTAGTATATACCATGTGGTAATATGTAAGTACTCTATGTATATATATATATATGTTTGTATAGGTATTAGTATAAATTAATTTACGTGTGTATATGTATTGTATATAAATACGTAGATGTGTGTGTGGGTGTATACGTAAAATAGGCATTGTGTATTATTTAGTGCATGTTCATATTATATATATTGTATTTTATTATTGTATCTATGTTTATATATATATATATATATATACGCATATATGTATATATATATATAATCCCGTATTCTCTATTATATATATATGTATTAGAATGTATTTTAGCATAATACATATTGGTATAATATATATGTTTCAGTATTTAATGTTATAGATAAATGGAAATTGGTATATATGTATATATAATTTGTATAAGCATAGTATATGTATATAGTATTATTTAATTAATGTTTTAAATACGTGAACGTGTATAGTATATAAATACTTTGGTAAAATATAATTCTATATATGTACATGTATATTATTCATAAATAAAATGTTTAAATAGATGTATGTAGGCATGTATATAATGTATTAGTATATATTAATTATTGTGTAGATTTATATATATGTATATAAATGTGTAAATACGTATTTGGAAATTGGTATATATATATATATATGTGTACATAAATATATATGTATATAATAAGATTTGGTATATATTCAAATAACCGTATTTTTGGTATCAATATATACATGTAGAGTTATATTTTCGTATTGATATATATATTTTTGTATAAACCCTTAGCATACTTTTAGTATATATATACATATAATTTGTATATGTATTTAATTTGATATATATATTGTAAGTACATATGTTAATTTAAGATATGTATATTTATTTATGTATATCCTACTAGATGACCCTAGTTGACTAGTGCCCTGCATGGCATGGCCCTGAGGCCAGTGTTTATAGTCTGTGTGTTAGCGTAGCTTCTGATGCAAGTGTTGTAATTGTGATATGTTTATAGGACTGTTGGTTCACCCAGGGGATACTCTGGAACAAGACACCAATAATTACCAGCTAAGGACCAAAGGCAAGTACATTCTCTGATAATTTCCAATTCTTGATAATTTCTATAAGTTCAATGATCTTGAAATGTTACAACTGAATCTTTGACACTGTGCTACACGGACTAGTATATAGCCTGGATCTGCAGTCATGAGATGTTACCTTGATTATCGTATTGACATTGTACACGACATGTATATTAGACATCGTACATGATAGACTTGACTTGCTCGTGTATCGTGACGTGTCATGGTTGGATCCACAGTACTAGTTGGAGGCGGGGAAGTAGTTAGTAAGAAATGTGATCATAACCTCTTATTGTAGTATAGAAAATTGTAAGTGTTAATCATGCTCTTCACCCATGATTAGCCAGGCCCTGTAGCAATCGTACATGTTCCCAAGCCGATCAAATTTCGAGACTACTATTTCAAAACACTTAGAATAGATTACAGTTCTCTATTTTAGATCATATACTACATCACCCGTATATGATACTGTACCTTGTTCTTTCATTTTCATACATGCACTGACTGTATCATACTGCCTATTGCCTGTCTCTTTACATTGCCTGTCTCTCTTAAATTGCTATTGCACTTAATTCACTGTCTTCTCAGTAGCTAGCATGACATGTTTTATTGTATTATAGACATTATCAATTAATGGAAATTATTTGAGAGTGTTGCTTTGCTCCTTCCTGACTGGAAATATTTTTCCAGACTATGCCTTAGAGGACCGCTGTCCGACACTTTATGGACCATATGGTGAGTAGCTGCAGACTTGGTAGTAGTTGTGATTCTGGAAGGTCTAGCCGGAATTATTATTTATTGTTAGTTCTTTAAGTAGACTATTTTGGTACCAGATTTGTCTCCGGCATTTGGATGATTCTTGGATATTGTTGAGTTAGAATATTACTTGTGGACTTGTGTTGTGTTTAATTTTAATTTTTGTTTCGAAATCTTATCGTGCTGTAATCTTGTGATTGAGTATGTGTTCATCTTATTTGTGTCATCCGTGCCTCCTAATGGAGATTGGATGCTTGTGTGACATTAGCTAGATGTTATCAAGACCTTGACAGCGTTCTACCGCCGACACTGCGGCGTAGGCTGGACGTACCCACGCACTCGTGCCCCTAAACCGGGTGCGGGTCGTGACACGTTTTTAGTGGTGGCCCATGCAGGTCAGACTTCGCATTTGGAGCGATGTCGTAGTAGTGTGGCATCTTTGTTACACTATTGCGTGCCTGCTATAGGACATAGGACCTAGGATACTAGGATAAGAGAGGATACTCAATCACAAATTATTTGAGAGATTCCTGGGACGACCCTTGAGAATCTCATTATAAATTCCAATTTAAATCCTTCCTCCTTGTTTTTGTTCGTTCCCACTTATTGATATTGAGTTTGATTCTTGTTGACCAGCTATTAACTTTAATTCTTGGTATCGTTGTTGAGTTGATTTCATATCGAGATGAATTTTACGGGCTAAAAATTTACGGTATCATCTGATGACATATATTGATGAGGACAGTGAGAAAGGTAAAACGTCTACTTTGGTTATGGAACCTAGAGTTTATCGCAGCCATATTAGCCGTCGAGACGAGAACGTAGGAACCTAACTTGGATGTACATACTTTAGTTATGAGATTTAGAGTTTCTCGCAGCCATACCAGTTGGCGTGGCGAGGATTCTAGAAGACATGATTATAGAGTTGCATACCTTATTTACGGAACCTGTCGTTTATCGCATCTATGCTTACTGGCGTGGCGAGGATTCTGTGTGTCATGATTTCTGACAGACGTGTATGATTATCAGGTTGTA
This sequence comes from Iris macrosiphon, assembly GCA_036927795.1. Classification (NCBI taxonomy): domain Eukaryota; kingdom Viridiplantae; phylum Streptophyta; class Magnoliopsida; order Asparagales; family Iridaceae; genus Iris; species Iris macrosiphon. The sequence continues at coordinate 84,208,350 of JAYESA010000001.1, read as the reverse complement.
TCTTAAATTGGTTCTTAAATTATCATCTCAACACTTATCTATTTCTGTTATTCCAGGACTTTGTTCCATCGCTTCTTTTCTTTACTAGCAGTAAAGATACCTTCCGTCCTCAATCCAGTTCTTTTGAGCTCATATTCTCTAAGGATTCCTTGTTAAAATTTCCAATTTAAATCATTCCTTTGTTCCGTCCATTCTCACTTATTGATGTTGAATTTGATTGTTGTTAATTAGGTATTAAATTAGGATTTTGGGTTCATTGTAGGGTTTGATTTCATATCAAGATGAATTTGCAGACTGATTTATGGTATTATCTGATAATGCATGTCGATGAGGACAGCAAGGGAGATTAACACTAGGGCTATTGGACTACTAGATATGGATTCAAATTATAATTTGAAGCTTGAAAATGAATTGCATTTTTGAATTTTGAGAAGATTGAGATATTGTTATTAAAATTTTATTTTGAGGAATTCAGATTCAATTTGATGAACCTAGACAAGCTATAAGGATTTTTGGAATTGATAAAATTTTCATTTCAGTATTTAGATAATTGGTCTTGAGGAAAGTATATGCAATTTTACTTTAAAATTTATTCGAGGAGTTATTTTGAGGAATTTTATTTGAGGATAAGATCTTATAGTGGGAGAGATATATTAGTATATAAGTAGATGAGATGCATGTGTAAGGGTCTGTTGGCTTGAGCATGATTGAGATCTCACTGCCAACTGACTTGGGTGTCAATCTAGGGTTGTATTAGACAGAGCAGTACTTAGTATAGTGTGTTGCAATTGATATGCACTTGAGTGATAAGAATTACTAGTATCAACTATTGCAGTAGGTAAGGAAGCTAGCAGTGAGTATGCTTGTAGTAGAGTGTGGTACCTAAAGAGATAGAGGTATCAAACTTTACATGCATCATTTGACCTATGATTATGTTAGAAATAGAAGATACTACAAGTAAAATGTTAGCAGGTTCTTTCTTTTCTTTCCTCATGTTTTTTTTGTCTTCTGATTGATTGATACCTTAGTACCGTAGCTTGTATGCATGATTTTTTGTTATAATGTAGTTAGTAGTACCCCTGATACAGAGACTGCAATACCATGACAAAAGACACCATGATCGTACATATTTCCCTTAGGTTGCATGTTGTATGGTTGTAGGTAGAATTCTCTTAGACTTTGATTGTTGAGGATTTAACTGTAGTAAAGATTAACGAAGAGGTTATGACTTGACAAAGAGAGACAAGGTGCCTTAAATTTTGAGGAAAAATATAAATTAAATAAAGAGTTGGGAATTTAATATGGCATAATTGAAGTTTTGTTAAATCATTGATTTTAAGAAGATTATGAAATGACTGAAGTTATCATTGAATTTGAGGAATTTAAGAAGGCTATTGATATATTTAGTGGACTGCAAGTTATGAACTTATATTTTGATTATTGTATTGGAGGTTTCATAAGTATTACATCGTTGCATATTATGTGGAAAAAAAATCGAGGGATAAGAACACAAATGGATTAGTGTTGAATTCAAATTTTGGGATGAGATTCAATTTTAGAAATATGCATGGATTAGATTTCAATTAGAGGATGAATATTAAATTCTTGTATTTCGTTATTAACTTAAAATTTTGGAGGATATTGTGATAAGAATGGGATTTGATTTTATATTTAAAGATTTTAGGGATATGATATTTATAGAATTTTGAAAAAAAAATATTGTGAAATAACAATATGGAGTAGTTCATGATTATATGATTTGATGAATTTAATTTTGATGGTAGTAAATAAATAATCAAAACAATTGAGGATTTAAAAATTCGAGGATAAACATTGATTTAAATAGAGGGTTAAGAATTTAACATGGCAGGATTTATGATATATAAATTCCAGGAAGATTATGACATGCTTAAATTGATTATTAAATTTGGAAATTTTGGGAGATTATCAACATACTTATTTGATTGCAAGTTACGAATTTTAGAATTTTATAATTGGATGTCGCATTTAGAGAATCCTTAAGTATCGTATTGTTGAGTATTTTGAGGAAGAGGAAATCGAGAAATAAAATTTTTGATGGATAAATATTTAAATTCAAACTTATGGGACGAGATTACATTTTATAATTGTGCACTGATTAAAATCAAATTTGAGGAGTGGATATTAAATGCTGAGTATTGAATTATTAACTAAAAAAAAAATATCGAGGAAATTTTTGATAAAAATGGACTTTGATTCTATTTCGAGGATTTTTCAGGTTATGCAATAATTTTGAAATTTTTTGACAAATTGTGAAAAGACATTGTGGATTATTATCTAATTTCATGGGTGATGAATTTAAACTTTGAGGAAAAAAATAAAAAAATAAAAATGTGTATGAATAAACACTACTATGAGGATTTTAAATTTCGAGGACGAAATTCTTTTAAGGTGGGTAGACTTGTCACTACCACATTCCGAAAACAGGGGTATTTTCGACTTTTTACAATATTTAATATTATTGTAGTTATAATTAATTAATTGCATGAATAGTATATATTTAAATTAAATAACTGTGTGATGTGTACTTTAATATATTATATTATAGACAGTGTTCGTTTGTGTTTGTGATGGTAAACTTGACCTAGAAGCCAGTAGATGAGCACCTGTCAGAGTTATGGAATTTTGAAGTTAATTGTTTTATTTTAGAATTAATTTATTGGAGGTGTAATTAATTACTGTATTTTATTTAATTTTTGCGCATTGCCTTTGCTTCGATATTTGGAGCGCTACCCTGACTTTTGTCTTCCAACAAATTTCACCATCTTGCCCTAGACATGCCCGCCTTCAATTCTGCTATTTTTGCAACTCATGATTATGCTCCCTGTGCATTATTTCTGGCCGCACAAAAATCGTCGCGGACGTTATTTTTAAATTCCTATTTTTGTATCGTTGTGCGTCCCAATCGAAATTGGAGACAATCTTGACCTATTTTTCGTGCGGCCCAAATTAGGGTAATATTCTGTTCTGAGTCTTCTTCAATATTGGTATTGATGACCTGACCTGATTTTGGCTCCATGTACTCATAATTAATTGTTGAACACAACTTGCATTTATTTCTATTTAAATTGAGGATACCATTTTATCTGATTCTAAAATCCCAATTTAATTCCAGTGCCCTGCCAATTGAGCCCGTACCAGTCTTACAGTGTCCCCTGACCCTACAAAACACCGGACCCCGAATCGCCCGCCAAATTTTCGTCATTTTATGTGTTTGTGCAATTTCCCAAATTTAAGGGGGTTAATTTGCAAATTTGCATTTTTGGTGTAATCACCCATTTGTTTAAACCAATGAGGAATCCCTAATATTTTTATTTAAACTCTCACCCTCATCCCCACATGAACATTTCTTCATGTCCAATCTGGACCACTCATTTAAAGTGGGTCAAATCCTCACCCTCCATCACACCCTCTCTCTCCCTATTTAATATCTTGTACCCTCAAACCTTAATCCCAAGAAACCTAGGTTTTCCCCCACCTCACAAGCCTCCAAATTCCTCAAGCCTCCACCTCCCTCTCTCATACATAGGATTCTTCTCCTTCTTCCTTTCTTCTTCTTTTCTTTTTCTCTTCCTTCTCCTTCTTCCTTCTCCTTCTTCTTTATTTTATTTGAATTCAGAATTCAAATAAAGGGAGAGGGGGGAAACTCAACTCTACTGTGCATCCCCATCTCTACATCCCGGCCCCCTTACTGTGCAGTCGCTGCCCGACTCAGTCCGGCGGACCCTCCGCACTCCGACACGGCGGCGCTGCCGATCTCCAACCATCTCCATCCATCCATCTCGACTCCGGCGGATCCGGCAAGCCGAGCCCGGCTGCTGCTGCTCCACCACTCCCATCTCCCCCTACAGCCACCCGTCAGCCCGGCGGCCAACCCCCGCATCGACTGCACCCAGGCCGACCCGCCGGCTGCTCCTGCTGCTCGGCCGACTTCAGTCCGGCGGCCGCTGCATTCAACACCACCACCACCATCAACTCCATTCTCCATCATCATCACCACCACCTCCTCCCGCTTTATACTCCGGCGCCCCCTCGATCATCACCACCGGCCTCCATCTCCTCCAACTCCACCGGCCTCCCCCATCAAGTCCGGCGGCCCTCTCCCCGGCGGCTGCTCCTCCCTCCATCAACAACATCACCACTATCACCTCCACCTATCACCACCATTAATCCCGTCGAGCCCCTCGACTTCAGTCCGACGCCGGCGCGACTCGAATCCTCCTCCACCTCTCCTTCTGCTGTCATACCCTCAGCCTCCGCACTCCGGCCATCTTTCGGCCAACCACCCCGTTAAGTCTCTTCCCTTTCCCTGTAATACATGTTATATGTGTATTAGTATATACCATGTGGTAATATGTAAGTACTCTATGTATATATATATATATGTTTGTATAGGTATTAGTATAAATTAATTTACGTGTGTATATGTATTGTATATAAATACGTAGATGTGTGTGTGGGTTGTATACGTAAAATAGGCATTGTGTATTATTTAGTGCATGTTCATATTATATATATTGTATTTTATTATTGTATCTATGTTTATATATATATATATATACGCATATATGTATATATATATATAATCACGTATTCTCTATTATATATATATGTATTAGAATGTATTTTAGCATAATACATATTGGTATAATATATATGTTTCAGTATTTAATGTTATAGATAAATGGAAATTGGTATATATGTATATATAATTTGTATAAGCATAGTATATGTATATAGTATTATTTAATTAATGTTTTAAATACGTGAACGTGTATAGTATATAAATACTTTGGTAAAATATAATTCTATATATGTACATGTATATTATTCATAAATAAAATGTTTAAATAGATGTATGTAGGCATGTATATAATGTATTAGTATATATTAATTATTGTGTAGATTTATATATATGTATATAAATGTGTAAATACGTATTTGGAAATTGGTATATATATATATGTGTACATAAATATATATGTATATAATAAGATTTGGTATATATTCAAATAACCGTATTTTTGGTATCAATATATACATGTAGAGTTATATTTTCGTATTGATATATATATTTTTGTATAAACCCTTAGCATACTTTTAGTATATATATACATATAATTTGTGTATGTATTTAATTTGATATATATATTGTAAGTACATATGTTAATTTAAGATATGTATATTTATTTATGTATATCCTACTAGATGACCCTAGTTGACTAGTGCCCTGCCTGGCATGGCCCTGAGGCCAGTGTTTATAGACTGTGTGTTAGCGTAGCTTCTGATGCAAGTGTTGTAATTGTGATATATTTATAGGACTGTTGGTTCACCCAGGGGATACTCTGGAACAAGACACCAATAATTACCAGCTAAGGACCAAAGGCAAGTACATTCTCTGATAATTTCCAATTCTTGATAATTTCTATAAGTTCAATGATCTTGAAATGTTACAACTGAATCTTTGACACTGTGCTACACGGACTAGTATATAGCCTGGATCTGCAGTCATGAGATGTTACCTTGATTATCGTATTGACATTGTACACGACATGTATATTAGACATCGTACATGATAGACTTGACTTGCTCGTGTATCGTGACGTATCATGGTTGGATCCACAGTACTAGTTGGGGGCGGGGAAGTAGTTAGTAAAAAATGTGATCATAACCTCTTATTGTAGTATAGAAAATTGTAAGTGTTAATCATGCTCTTCACCCATGATTAGCCAGGCCCTGTAGCAATCGTACATGTTCCCAAGCCGATCACATTTCGAGACTACTATTTCAAAACACTTAGAATAGATTACAGTTCTCTATTTTAGATCATATACTACATCACCCGTATATGATACTGTACCTTGTTCTTTCATTTTCATACATGCACTGACTGTATCACACTACCTATTGCCTGTCTCTTTACATTGCCTGTCTCTCTTAAATTGCCATTGCATTTAATTCACTGTCTTCTCAGTAGCTAGCATGACATGTTTTATTGTATTATAGACATTATCAATTAATGGAAATTATTTGAGAGTGTTGCTTTGCTCCTTCCTGACTGGAAATATTTTTCCAGACTATGCCTTAGAGGACCGCTGTCCGACACTTTATGGACCATATGGTGAGTAGCTGCAGACTTGGTAGTAGTTGTGATTCTGGAAGGTCTAGCCGGAATTATTATTTATTGTTAGTTCTTTAAGTAGACTATTTTTGTACCGGATTTGTCTCCGGCATTTGGATGATTCTTGGATATTGTTGAGTTAGAATATTACTTGTGGACTTGTGTTGTGTTTAATTTTAATTTCTGTTTCGAAATCTTATCGTGCTGTAATCTTGTGATTGAGTATGTGTTCATCTTATTTGTGTCATCCGTGCCTCCTAATGGAGATTGGATGCTTGCGTGACATTAGCTAGATAGTATCAAGACCTTGACAGCGTTCTACCGCCGATACTGCGGCGTAGGCTGGACGTACCCACGCACTCGTGCCCCTAAACCGGGTGCGGGTCGTGACACAGAACCCCAAAATGTACAAAACCTAGTTACACGATGCAAGGAAATCTACGTATATAGACTGGTATATCTAAACATGCAGTAATTAGAGTATATTATGTAGGTGAACCCTAATAATCATTTCATCAAACACAATAAGTGCAAAAAAAATTGGATTTACATAAGAACCCACGAATCCTCAAATCAAACCCTAAAATCGAGTTCTAGACTAAATGTAGGAGATGTAATCAGGCTATATGCAAACCCTAAATGACCTAGGGTCCACGAATTTAGGGAAAACCAATGTGGGTCACCAAAACACTAGTTCCTCCTAGGTCTTCATGTAGAACCCTAGAAATCGAGATCTACACAGCAAGGGGGTTCCTAGAGGGCAATAATCAACAGAAAACAGGAATTAAAGGGAGAAAAATCGGATTTTACCTATTGAGATGGTTCCTCCAATGGAAGTTCTTCTTCCCCAAGGTTCCTTGACCCAAGTTCCTTGCTTCCCTTGCTTTGGAGGAGGAGGATAGAATCCTAGGGCTTAAATTCCGAATTTGGGTGAGGGAGATGGCTCTCTTGATGGAGGCTAGGGTTTCTTCTTTCTACATGAAGAAAAAGAGGGTTCCCTTTTATAATAAACCAAGTTAGGGTTTCTAATGTATAGTTTTAGGTTAAACCCCCAGGTTAGGTTATGTAGAGCCCAAATAACTCAGGTTTAGCCCTTCTAGGGTTTGAGGTTCCACCAAAAATTAAAATTCTAGGGTTTCACCAGAATTGGGTTTTCAAATTAGGGTTTCTCATTAGGGTTAGTCCTAATGAGTTCTAGGGTTTGACCTAAAGCCAAGTATCACTAACACATATTAATAGTTTATAAAACTCAGCAGATTAATTAAATACATATTTATTCAAATAGTAAAATTACACAAATGCCCTTATTTGGAATGGTGGTAGTGACAGTGTAATTCTTCAATTGAGATATCCACACCATAGGACATGACACATGAAGAAACCCATATTTTGTTCATGTAAGATCTTCACCATGAAATTTTGGAATATGCAACGCAACATCACCCCCCTCATTTAACCTAGCCTTGCATTTTAAACAATGCAAATCATAGCCCTCCAAATATCCCCACGACAATTGGAAAATCATGGAGTTTAGGATGGAGGAAGGTACAGAATAAGCTGTAAATCTCTATCTTATACCATCCTTGACTTTCTATCGTGGCATAGTTTTAATTTCGAGGACAATTTTTTTATAAATTGGGTAGAATGTAAAACCCCTAATTTTAATAAACCGTATTTACCTTTTAAATTAATTAATAATTGAATTATATTAATTATGAGCAAAATAGAGAAAATATATTTTATTTAATTTTTATTTTAGGTGTTTGTGCGTTTAGGGGATTTATGGAGCCATTATAAAAATTTTCTAATTTATTTTATGTAGGAGACCATTTGGACAGTTGCTAGCTTAATGGTACGCACTAATAAATTTCTAGAATATTTCTATATATATATGTATATAGATATATATTTAATGTTTATTAATTAGAATAAAAATAGAAATAAAATATTAATTAGAATGAATAAAGAAATAAAGAGAGAACAAGAAAAAGAAAGAAAAGAAAAAGAAAGAAAAAAGAAATTAAATTCTTAATGAATAGGAACCCAAACCCAATAAGAACCCAAACCCACTTATTCCTACCCGCCCTATATATAAAAGTAGCAGTAGCAGCCTTCCAAATCCCCCCCCCGCGAGCGACGAATCCCCCCCTTCTCTATCGCGATCTCTCTCTCTCTCTCTCTCTCCCTCTCTCTATATAACTACTCTATATTACCCAAACCCTAACCCTAATCCTCCCTATCCCCGCCACGTTGCCGCCGCCAGCCATACCGTCGCCCGGAGCTGCCACCGCCGGTCATCTCCGAGACCGCGCGATCGCGCGAGCACCGTGCACCCACAACAGCAGAATTGAACTGCAACGAAGTCCTGTTCAGGACTCGATTCCCGCGTCCTCGCTCATCCAAATTCGATCCCGTCTTCACTGGTATGATCCTCACCTATCCCCCTTCCAATCTTGTATGCTAGTTGATCTCGAACAGCGCACGAACCTAGTTAAAATTGACGCCAAGTCGATAAAAAATCGTAATATTTTAATCTTGGAAAGTCTGTTGCAACCACCCCTATTCACGAATTCGTATCTCCCACCACAGTGATCCAAATTCGGTTTTTCTTGTTGGTATATGGAGACCACTTGACCTAGTTTAATTTCTGTTATTTATATTAATTTATTAACTGATGTATGTAGAATTAAACCAGTTAGAAAATCCCGAAAATCCAAATTTTTGAGATTTCCAGAAATTGTGATACGGAGCGTACCCCGCAAAACGGGACCTCTCCGTCTTATACCAAGTGTACCAAAAGGTGCGCACAGTATATCCAGATGTGTGGACTTTCGTGAAAACTGATTTGGACGCGTGTACACGTCGAAATCAGCCCGTATCTGCGGAAATTCTCCATGTCGCAACTTTAGCAAAAGTTCTGCACATTTAGTGCACGCTCGTCATAATGCGACAAAACTTATGCCACTGGACTCGTGGTATCGCGCTGGTCCTGTGACCCAAGTTTCATGCAATTCTGAGACAGTTGACCAAGTTGCCTATTGGCGGGCCCCATGGTTGACTTTTTGGGCAAAATTATGTTCGGCTCACCGGAATCCACAGTTGGACATACCGTTGAGTTCGTACTGACATTTAGAGTTTATTTGACCTATAATTTGTCCTATTTAGAGACCTTTATCCTTGGCACGCTTTTCGGTGCAAAGTGGCCCACATGTGGAGCACGCTTTGACCCAAAATTATCGTTTTGTCTATGTGTCCAAATTGGACGAAAGTGTAGTACTTTCTAGCTATTTTGCTTATTATGGGAACGTTGGTGATGTTTATTTTAACATCCAGAGACGTTCATTCTGAGGCCATAGTTTCAGACTCTTGGTATTTGACATATGTACGTTATATTTTGCAGCTCTCTTGCCAAGCAAGTATACCTTGCCTTGTTGTACTATTTAAATTCTGTAGTATTATTTGTATGTTTATATTATATAACTGTGCGTGTCCGAGAAAGACTCGGGTGTAGTCAACGAATGCGTTGACGTTAGGACTTGTGTCTGACCTAGAGTCTAGTGGACCCACCTAAAGTTGTGGAGTTATTGGCATGACTCTCCGGGCCTTGACATGTATCATTATATGTCACAGAGTGAGTTCATGTAGGGACGCGTGCCTCATACTCGACTGGCCATCGATGTGAGCAACACGTGTGACGGTATTTAGCTTAGTATTTATTTCTATAGAGACTTGCATTATAGTACGAGATGTCCACGTCGTATTCACGACTTGTATATCTACATTGGGCGGGGAGGACGACTTGTAGGCGTATGGGACACCCACTTCCTTTACACTGCTGCCACACTCGACGGAGGGATATGGACGATATACTACACTGCTGCCACGTTCTTCGGAGCGATATGGACGATATATTATACGGATGCCATGCTCTTCAGAGGTGAACTTTATTATACAGTGCCCTGGTATGGGGGCATATGTGGCATATACTAGCCAGTTGTCACGATTGGTGAATTACGTTAGCATATGTCTAGCCTACACCTGGTCCCTTTCCAGGTGTAGATGTTCATGAGTATTGGCAGGAGCGCAGATCCGGACTGGTTACTTATATTCCGTGCAGGTCTTCTCTTCGAGCCTCGTGATTGTTAGTTGTGGTACTTACATTGTATTTGTCTTGTTTATTCTTTATTCTAGTTCGGCAGTGGATTTATTTCCATCCGACTGCCATCTTTAGATACTTTATTTTGGGATCTAGTTATAGATATTGGTTATTCATTATATTTGATTTTCTGTGGATGAGATTAGATTATACACTGTGATTTGTGATAGTTTATACCACTTGTGGATTTGATATTCAAATTACAGCGTACGTATGGGTTTGGTTTCCATATATTGGAGTTGCCATATCCATGCGGCTGGTATGCTTACGTCTCCTAAGGCCTACGTATTTTTGGGACTGGGGCGTGACACGAGGATAGGCCTCAACGACTCCTAGACTTCCGGGGCCGGATGGACAGACTCACAATCCGGTTCCACCTGATTCTTCCACTACGCATATTGGAATTTTTTTAGCTGCATCAGCACCACAGGATGGCCAAACACATATGTTCTAATTCTTCCAAATAATAATGCAGGAACAGAGACAGCAGGCCGTCTATCATGACCCGCACCCGGTGTAGGGATGCAAGTCGGGAACAACGCCCAGCCTACGCTAAAGAATCGGCGGTAGAATGCTGTTTGTGTAATTTATCTAGAAATATAATGCGCCACCAACAATATCAATACACTCATGAGTCTAAATAATAACATAAATGAGTCAGAAGAAATACTAACAATAAGTTGGAGACAAATCCAGTACAAAAGAATAAATAAGAAGCTACAAGTCCCGTGTCATCTGTCTCAGTCGAGATAAGTCCCTCCTAAGCCAGGGTCTCTGACTCTAAGCCCAAACATCCTGAGGCCCGTAATGAGTAGGGTACCACTCCTCAGTGTCATCTGAAAAAAATATATCCAGTCAGGAAAGGAGCAGAGTACATCTCTAACAGCAGTTCTAATCAATGATATAAACTACATAACAGTAAATAGTTGTGAATATACAAGATGCAACAATAGATACAAGAGATATACAATAAAGAAATACTGGAATAAATACAAGAATGAACAATATGACAATGAACAAGAATACTAATGACTAAGTATGTGAGTACTAGCTTTAAAATGTGATCGGCTTGGAAACTTGCACAAGGATGAGGGCCTGGCTAGTCAAACGTGCGGTGTATGACCAATACTCACAAGAAACAAGACTTGCACAAGAAGGGTATAATCACATATCTATACTAAAATATTCTCCACCCCCGAATGGTATAGGAGATCCAACCAGGGTACGCTATGACACGTGATTCTCTAGGAAGATAGCTACTCTCCCAGAGAATCAGTGTCTGTACATGTACAAGAAGAACAATAAAACAAGGCTTGCATAGGATACACCATATACCAAGGAATAACATCTCATGACGAGATCCGGATATACCAATCCGTGTAAACCATCATGTCAAGAATCATGGATATCTACACTAGATACAATGAACAAAAAGGATATCATAAATAAGAAACTATCAGAGAATGTACTTGCCTGAAGTCCGTTGAATAGTATCACAGATGTCTAGTACGGTGCCTCGAAGACCTAGATATGCAATATAATATCAATACAAGGTTTCAGAATAAAAATTAATTTAACTAGTCAACTTCTAGGTCAAAGAGCCATTTCTAAGTCAAAATAATCAAACTAGGTCAACCCTAAGTCAAACCGGTCAAACTTTGTCAAACTACCTATTTTTAGGTTGCATGAGTCTATCTCTATGATGTTGGGTTCATAAACTATGAAACTCGGTCATACAAGCTAAATCTAGGACACTAAGATTCCGTATCTCAGGATACGCAAACCAAAGATATGAAATAGTCATATATGCATATATGATCAATATTAAATATACTAGTCCTAATTATAATTGCTAAATAAATACCTTGGCTTTGAACCAAAGGGATATCGCACTACTAATCTCCATCGTGATACCCAAATCCAATACCTTGAATATCCTCAATACCTTGATATTTACCTTGGTATCTCAAGGTAAATGTGATATCTAATATATAGGAGCTACCCCACTAGCTATATGGACGTGTATATATCAATCCAATATAGGTTCTAGTATTCACTAACATGAATATTAAATACTCACTAGCAAACTAATCACTAACTCCTAATTCATACCTATATAAATAACTTAAGATACATAAGTATATATATGTATCTAACTAAATAGAGATACAAGTGCTATACATATAGATCTAACTACTAAATATGTATATATAACTGTAACAAGATATCTACTAATTTACTAGTTAACTATTAAGCTACTAAAAACTAACTACTAACCTCTATTAAAACTAACTGTCAACACACTAGCTAACTAGCAGCTACCTAGAACATACTAAAAACTCTGTTGCCTAGCATAACTGTAGCTGCTGTAGTTACTCTTCACTGCTCGTTGCCTCGAGGCTCTGCACCTGTTGCTGCTGCTTGGCTCGACATCTGCTGTTGCTCAGTTCTGCATCTGCTGCCACTGTTGGGCTCAAACTGCTACTACTGCTGGTGAATCAGCTGCTGCTGCAGCTAGATTCTGCTGTGCTATCATGGCTACAACTATTTCAGTTGTATTAGTGGTTCCGTTCTGCAACTCCAATATATGGATACCATAATACACACGTACGCTGTAATATGAATATAAACTCACATGTGGTATAAATATTGTCACAAGTCACCGATATACTAAACCTCATCCACACAACAAGTCATAAAAAGAAAATAATTAAACTAGAATAATGAGTCTGAATAATCCAAAATAATAGTCGGGTGGAGACAAATCCACTACCAATGACTATATCAATACTAAAATAAGAGAGGGTAAATCTCCAATATAAATAAGATGATGATATAAAGGTATCAGCGAAGCGATCCGTCACTAGAGATAATAAAAGATGCTCCGAAGGTAAGACCTCCTCGGAAGAGATAAGTGGTAAGTCCTGATCCGTGCTCCTGCGAAAAGTTATGAACATCTACACCTAGAAAGGGACCAGGTCCTCAGAGGGACGTAACAAGATACATAGAAGCAAGCCAATTTGAATACAGTAAACATGCATAATGTTTGAAAATATATAAGTACGCTGTACAAGACAATCTATATGAATGCAAATGAGGACAACTTTTTGACGTATGGACAAGGGTAGGCTACTCGATCTAAGCCTCACAACTCATACACCCGTCTAGAACATCATAAGCCGACATACCGCGGGGGTAGCGACCCTCGTGACTCTATCAATCGACATAACGCGGGGGTAGCGACCATCGGACACGACTACCATAGTGCGTGCTAGTTACTACGGTTCACCAGAGTGGTTAAAGCCCATACGCCTACTGATTGTCCTCTCATGATACTAAGTCTCATGTGTGTGTCAACATATCTAATATATAGTAATGACTGAAAGAAACTACACATGCAATGAATATACAGAAATGCAATGAATATACAGAAATATAATAAGCATGCAAAGTACTATAAACAAGTTGGCAAGGTATCTTGTCTGGTAAAAAAGCTGCAAAGTGTGACGTCCAGGAGTCAAGCACACAGGATCAGAAGCTACGGTCTCAGAATGAACGTCTCCGGATGGTGAAATAAATATCACCAAGGTTCCCAGAATAAGCGAGATAGCTAAAAAATACTACCCTTTCGTCCAATTTGGACACAGGGGCAAAACGGTAATTTCGGGTCAAAGCGTGCTCCACATATGGGCCACTTTGTACCGAAAAGCGTGCCAGGGATAATGGTCTCTAAATAGGACAAATTATAGGTCAAACGAACTCTAAATGTTAGTACGAACTCAACGGTATGTCCAAATATGGATTTCGGTGAGCCGAACACAATTTTGCCCAAAAAGTCAACCGTAGGGTCCGCCAATTGGCGGCTTGGTCAACTGTCTGAGAATCACGTGAAACTTGGGTCACAGGACCAGCGCGATACCATGAATCCAATGGCGCTAGTTTCGTCGCGTTCTAACGAGCGTACACTAAATGGTGCGATGTTTTACAAAAGTCGCAATATGGGGACTTTTTACGGATAAGGGATGATTCCGACGCGCACATGCGTCCAAATCAGTTTTTATGAAAGTCCACATGTCTGGGTATACCGTGCTCACCTTTAGGTACACTTGGTACACGATGGGGCGGTCCCGTTTGGCGGGGCGCACTCCCTATCGCAAATTTTGGAAGATGGAAAAAGTATTTTTTCGGGGTTTTCTAACTGATTTAATTTTACATACAGCAACAAATAAATTATTGTATTTGATAGAAAATAAAGTAGGTTAGGTGGTCTTTGCATACCAAAAAGAAAAACCAAATTCGGATCTCTGTGGTGAGAGATACGAGTCCGTGAACATAGGTAGTTACCGCAGTTTTTTGCGATCCCAAAAGTTGTCGTTTTTCGCCAACTTGGTAGCTGTTTTTGCCAAGGTTAAAGCGTTGTTCGAGGTAAACTAACAAACAAATCTGGAAGGGGGTTAGGTCAAGAATATACCGGTGAAGACAGGGTCGAGTTTGGTCGAGCGGTGGCGCGGAAATCGAGACGTGAACACAGGTAAGCTGCAGTTCAGAATCTGTCGCGGTGCGGGGTTGCAGTCACGGCGAGCGGCGGTTCTCCGGCGGTGGCTGGACTCTGGGTCGGCGGTCGCAGCTGAAGGTCGAAGTGATGATAGAGTTTTAGGGTTAGGGTTTTGGGAGAATAGGAGGTTATATATAGGATGGGAGCGGCGCTCTGCGGGTCGCGGTTACAGCACGTGTCGGGGGTTCGAGTTTGGTAGCTGCTGCTGCTTAATTTCTAATGGTGCTGGTTGGGGTTTGCTAAATGGGTCGGGTATTAAGGTGGGTTTGGGTAGTAAATAGTGTATGGGTTTAGATTCATTAAGGTTTCTTTTTCTTTTTCTTTTCTTTCTTTTTCTTTCTAATTCCCTTTTCTATTTTCATTCTTCTATCTATTAAACTTTATATATATATATATATATATATATATATATATATATATATATATATATATATATATATATATAATTCTAGAAATTGATCTTAGAGCATACAATTAATCCATCTACCGTTCAAAAGGTCTCCTACATGAAAATAATTAAGGAAAATTATGGTTGCTCCCTAAAACCTCTAAATGCCCAATTACCTAAAAATAAAAATTCAATAAATTCTATTTCTTCTAATTAGCTAATAATTACTATAAATAAATTAATTAATTAATTAAATAATTAATACAGTTTATTAAAATTAGAGATTTTATATTCTACCTAACTTACAAAAATTTCGTCCTCGAAATTGACACTAACCCATATTCATAATAATCACTATAGCTATTACACTACATTGCTATCTAGCAGTGCTTCCTAAAGTCATGGTCTGTCATTCTAACACTTCCTCATTTATTGTCCATATATTATTCTATTTCTACCTCATCTACACTACCGAACTTACAAGAGTTCTACTAGTAGTCACAGTCTCTTGAGGCTATTGTCTAGGTTGTAAGACGAATATATTTATTAGATCGAGAATCTTGGGGTACTTGCCTTGAATCTCACAACCATGATTTTTCTTTGTAACCGTCAAGTATCATAGTCTAATACTTCCATGCCACCTGACAAATATGTCTGCAAATACTTCGACTACTCTACTACAACGGTATAGCTACAACTGTCGCTACTTTGCCAGCGATTTGTCATAGTTGTCAGTTCGTAACAACTGCCTTCAATTCTTTCCTAGGCATAGTCTAAGTTTTAGGGCAACACTTTTGGTCTTGACTAACTTTATAAAACTATTAGGAGTATGAACTATTTCAAACAATCTAACAAATTCCTATTAGACTAAGGGATGTTATACATGTTTTAAAATAATAAGGGGATACATATATTGCTATGGTGCATATACATAAGGGTTATCCTTATGTACTCATCTTTTAGTTATTAATCATTACTAACACATTTATGTTTTAACTAACACTAATAAGGGTGGGGTTGAAGTAAACCAACAATTCATGATGGCATGAAAAGACGTAACTACGATAGGGAGAATTAAGCACGAGATAAGGAATGGATAGGAAAGAGAAGATGAGTCACCCAAGGGGCGAGATAGTGATAGGAAAAGAATACTACTACTGCTACTTGCGTCATCACGTGTATGCCATCTGGGTAGAATATCAATACATCCTCATATCTGCTAAACTACCTTATATATAATTCTACGCCTATTTATACATCTAAGATCTTGTGTCACAATAGGGTCATGAGTATAAAATTACACATATAACTAAGGTTGTACCTGTACCTATGACTTCCTGTGCCTGCGCTCTCTTGTTTGTCATCATGAGTGCTTGGCCTATGGGGTATATCTAGTACTCTCCGTGTATCAAACTTATACTAAGCACGAATGTTCATCTTTTTGAAATAAGTAGTGAAACAAGGATTGAACCAAGCGCACTAAGGTTGATCAGACCATAATGCACCAATTCTGATTTAGACAATATATTAGTGTGGGCCCCTAATAATACATATATCATGAACAAGCTCAATAAAAGAATAAGCTTACAAAACTAGGTTATAATAGAAGCATAAGTCGATGTAGTAAAAATATGAGTACGCTTGATTATGATGGAGGAAGGTACAAAATAATTTAAGTTCACCAACAAGACCGGTGTTATGCCTCTACATTTGCCATACCAACTTCTTGTCTAGGTCTAAAGTCAACCAAATGGGTGTATGAGCCTCTAAGTTCTACAGTCTGGATAAACACTAAAGTTCTATAGTCTAGATAAACACTATCTTCTTATGCAAGTCTATAGTTGGTGTCATTCAACTATACTTCATTAATGAGTCAACATGAATATGTGTTACTAGGTTATGAGACATACTATCCAACTTACAATAATTTAACTAATAGTGTTATTGAATACTAGAGGGTATATACCTAGTACAAGTCATCTTCCAAACCCCTATCAAGCATGAGAGAAGATTGACGTTGAGGATGGATCGAGCAAGATGCAATGCAAGCAATCAAATGAGAATGTGAAATAAAATCAAGGGAGGTGATAAATAAGTGGATGAGATCCTATAATCTAATCCTATACGCAGGCTTGCTCGATACAGTGACGTAACGAGACAATATGCTCTCGACCTGCATGGGCCACCACAAAAATATGTCACGCCCCAGTCCCAAAATACGTAGGACTAGGAACACATAAGCATGCCAGCCGTATATATATGGCAACTCCAATAAATGGATACCATAATATACACATACGCAGTAATATGAATATAAACTCACATGTGGTATAAATATTATCACAAGTCACCGATATACTAAATCTCATCCACACAACAAGTCACAAAAAGAAAATAACTAAACTAGAATAATGAGTCTGAATAATCCAAAATAATAGTTGGGTGGAGACAAATCCACTACCAATGACTATATCAATACTAAAATAAGAGAGGAGGATAAATCTCCAATATAAATAAGATAATAATATAAAGGTATCAGCGAAGCGATCCGTCGCTAGAGTTAATCAAAGATGCTCCGAAGGTAAGACCTCATTGGAAGAGATAAGTGGTAAGTCCTGATTCGTGCTTCTGCAAAAAGTCATGAACATCTACACCTGGAAAGGGACCAGGTCCTCAGAGGGACGTAACAAGATACATAGAAGCAAGCCAATTTGAATACAGTAAACATGCATAATGTTTGAAAATATATAAGTACGCTGTACAAGACAATCTATATGAATGCAAATAAGGACAACTTTTTGACGTATGTGCAAGGATAGGCTACTCGATCTAAGCCTCACAACTCACACACCCGTCTAGAACATCATCAACCGATATACCGCAGGGGTAGCGACCCTCGTGACTCCATCAATCAACATACCGCGGGGGTAGCGACCATCGGACACGACTACCATAGTGCGTACTATTTACTACAGTTCATCAGAGTTGTTAAAGTCCATACGCCTACTGATTGTCCTCTCATGATACTAAGTGTTATGTGTGTGTCAACATATCCAATATATAGAAATGACTGAAAGAAACTACACATGCAATGAATATACAGAAATATAATGAATATACAGAAATATATTAAGCATGCAAAGTACAGTAAACAAGTTGTCAAGGTATCCTGCCTGGTAAAAAAGATGCAAAGTGTAAAGTCCAGGAGTTAAGCACATAGGATCAGAAGCTACGGCCTCAGAATGAACGTCTCCCTTTCAAATTCTCTAATCCCTTTGAATCCCGTACTTGTATTATATCACCTCCTCCTTGAACTCTTTATTGTTGTTTTCCGTCTTTTCCTATTTCGGAAAGATGAACGTTCATGCTTAGTATAAGTTTGATACACGAAGAGTACTAGATATACCCCATTGGCCAAGCACTCATGATAAAAAACAAGATGCAGTTCAGAATCTGTCGCGGCACGGGGTCGCGGTCACGGCGAGCGGCGGTTCTCAGGCGGTGGCTGGACTGTGGGTCGGCGGTCGCAGCTGAAGGTCGAGGTGATGATAGAGTTTTAGGCTTAGGGTTTTGGGAGAATAGGAAGTTATATATAGGATGGGTGTCACTACCATATTTCCAGATGAGGGCATTTGTGTAAATTCACTATTTTGAATAATTATGAATTTAGTTAATCTGTTGAGTTTGATAAACTATTTTTATATTGTTAGTGATATTTGGTTTTAGGTAAAACCCTAGAACGCATTAGGACAAACCCTAATGACTAAACCCTAAATTGAAAACCAATTCTAGAGAAACCCTAGAATTCTAATTTTTGGGTGGAACCTCAACCCTAGAAGGCCTAAACCTGAGTTAATTAGGTTCTACATGACCTAACATAGGGGGTTTAACCTAAACTATGCATTAGAAACCCTAGTTTGGTTTTAATATAAAAGGGAGTCTCTCTCAAAGCCATTCTTCATGTAGAAAGAAGAAACCCTAGCCTCCATCAAGAAAACCATCTTTCCCCCACCACAAATTCGGAATTAAAACCTTAGGATTCCATCTTCCTCCTCCAAAGCAAGGGAAGCAAGGAACTTGGGTCAAGAAGCCTTGGAGAAGAAGAACCTCCATTGAAGAAGCCATCTCCCTATAGGTAAAACCCTATTTTATTCATTTAGAATTTTTTCTGTTGTTATTGCCCTTAGGAACCCTTGCTGTTTAGATTTTGATTTTTGGGTTTTGATTTGGGTTTTGGGTGACCATCATTTGGATTTCCCCCAATTTTTCGTGAACCCTAACCCTTAGGGTTTGCTTGTAGACTGATTTTACCCTCCAACGTGAAGATTCAGATCTCATTTAGGGGTTTCATTTGGGTTTTTAGAAGTTCTGTGTATGGGTTCGATTTCAGCACCCTAAGTGCTCGATAAAATGTTCATTAAGGATTTATCTATCTAACTTATTCAATTTCTACATATTTTGATATACCTATCTATATACATAAGTATAATTGTGTTGTAAATAGGTTGTGTGTTGTGTGTACACGAGTGAGTTAGGTGTTTTCCTGTGCACAGTCGGGATTTGTGGGATGGCCTGTGTGTTTCTTCAGTGAGAGCAGGGGGGGTTTGGTCCAGGTCTGTGCAAGTTTCTGTGTATGCAACCTATGTGGGCTTCAGTTTCTGTTTGTGTGAGAAATTCTCAGATTTCTGTGATAAACATCAGTGTCTTTCCCTGTGCAGTTGAGAGCTAGTGTGTGCCTACCTGAGTGTACCTATGTATATCTGTGTGTACCCAGATTAGGGAATGCAAATGTGTAAATATATATGTGTGTGTCTCAGTGTATATGTATCAGTATATCTGAATTAGGGAAATCATTGAGTAGAGCCAGTATCAGTAAGCAGTTTTGTGAGAGTCTGTGTGTGTTATTATCTGTGTGAACCTAGCTAGAGAATAGTGTGTGTAGGTAGAGCAGTGAATGGGGGGTTTCAACAATTGTAAATTTATATTGTGCCTGTGTCTATGAACAGCAGTGTGCAGTTTACCTGTGAGCAGTTGGAATGTGTTCCTAGTGTGTGAATACATGTGTGTTATATCTTAAAACCTGTGTGTGTATTGGGTTAGAGTATAGTGTGTGCCCCAGTTAAGAGTGCTTATGTGTCTGTGTGGTTCTCTAACTGTGTATCAATGTTAGTGTGTGTCTGTGCGAGTGTGCCAATGTGAAACAAGTGTGTGTGTATCAGATAGATAGGGGTATGTGTTGTGCTGTGTCTGTAACTTGTGTAGGGTAGTGTTTGGGTAGGGTGTATCAGATATGGGGGGGAGCCTGTGCTCTGTGTATTCGTATCAGTTTAAATCAGGGTGTCCTTGTACTCAATTACTATGTGTTCTCAGTGTGACTTTTGTGTATAGTGTCTAGAGGAGAATGCAGTGTGAGTTTCCAGTGAGTGAGCGATTTCTGTGAGGAGAGTCTACCCTGTGTATCAGTTAGATAGTGTGCAGTGAGGAACGTGTGTGTACTGCACAGTTCCTAGTATATCAGTAGCTAGTGTCTAACCTGTGTGTTCAGTGTATACTGTGTGTGAGCCTAGTTAAGTGGCTGTGTGTTAAACTTCTGTGTGTATATGTTACAGTGTTTGAACCTAAGTGTCTCAGTGTATATCAATATGTGTCTAGGTATTAGCTAAGTGCCTAGATGTAAAGGGTAGTTCAGATTTCAGGGTGTGTGCAGGATTGAGAAACCTGTGTGTGTATCTATGTATGTGCCAGTGTAGGTGAGAGTGTGTGTGTGTTCCAGAAGTCAGTGTGAGTGCAGTGTAGGAATTTAGTTCCTGTGAGGTTAGCTGTGTGTGATCAGTGAGTATGTGAGGTATTAGAGCAGTGGGGAAACTGTGTCAGTATGTGTGTAGGTGTTCAGTGAGCTATGTGTGGCTGTAAGTGAGTTAGAGGTGAGTACCCAAATTTCAGTTTGTGTCTGTGAGTGAGTGTGGAAACCAGTGGGTATGTTCCTGTGTGTGTGCACCCTGAGTGATACCTGTGAGTATGTATCAGTGTTTATGTGTCCAGGTAGTTAGGTAGTTAAGTTCAATACTAGATAATGATACTAGTTAGATTTGATTTTACCAAGTGTAGCAGCAACATTAGGAGTTAGAGTATAAGATTTGTATGTAGGTTAGGTAATATAAATATGTATGTCTATGTCAGTTAAGACATAAGTGTTAGTTATTATATACCAATATACATAGAGTATCATATTCCTTATATAGCTAGTACTAGTTAGTTAAGTGACCTTTTAGACTAGTTAACTAGTTTGAACCCTAAACCTTAGTATGACCTAGAAACCTCGTTTTTAATTAGTTAATCATGCTCCTTTCTTTAATTCATTATCCTGACATAAATTTTTCCATAAATAGGTCATTGTGATTCCACTTTGGACCTCGATCCTTACACTTTGCTCAGGACCACAGGCGAGTACATTCTCTGACAGTTTTTATTGTTGATTATTACTATAATTCAGTTGTATTACATACTTGATTCCGACACTATGGATACACGGGTTAGCACCATAGATCCCCATCATGAGGAGTCGTGATTGGAATCCATCGTGCTAGCTGGGGGATGGGGAACAATTAGTAGATTATGTGATCATATCCAAACATTTACATGCATCATAGCTCACCCCACTTCTCACGTCGGGTGTGGCCTGACCATTTACATGCATCATAGCTGTTATATATGATTAACCTGACCACTACATGCATCATAGCTAACCATATGGTTAGCCTGACCTACAAGAATCATAGTTAATCATATATAACCAGCCTGATCAAGTCCCAAGCCGATCACATAATAAACTGATAATTCAAACACTTAGCTAGATGTCTATTTATTCAGATCCACTTGTTCTAGCATTCACTGTCTATTGTTCATTGCTAGATGCTCTATTGCCTATTTCCATTTTCTCCAGTACTTTACATTTCCAGCATTTATTTCCATCTTGTATTTCTTACACTGTTTATAGTCTTTGTCAATTTAATGAAACTGCTGTTAGTGCTTGTGCTTCGCTCCAATCCTGACTGGATAACATTTTTCAGAGGACCTGGAGGATCTTTGCCCCACTCATTACGGCCCAGGATTAGAGGGATATTTCACTCCAGAAACCCCAGAGGAGTTGCATAGCCTAGAGGAGAATTTACCTGGCTGTTCTTAGATTATTTTTCTGCATTTATTGTTTTAGACTGAGACTGAGTTATATTTATTATTCTGTGATTTTGTGAGGTCATCTAGACCCAAGTTTTGAGTTGGAATTTGTGGTTGGCTTTTAATAGAACTATTTTCTATTCTCATCGTGCTATTATTTTCTATTAGCTGGTGATTGAGTATATCATAGAACTATGGATTATTTATCATTGTCCTCCGTGTGGAGTTGAGACTATTGACAGGATATATTATATGTTGAGACCTAGACAGCGTTCTACCGCCGATGCTGCGGCGTAGGCTGGACGTAACCACGACTCATGCCCAAATTCCGGGTGCGGGCCGTGACACATTTTTAGTGGTGGCCCATGCAGGTCCAATCAATAGATTCGCATTAGAGCGATATCGTAGTGGTTCTCGCTTAGAGTATTACTACGAGCCTGTTTTAGGAAATAGGAATTAGGCCGAGGATATGCTCAATCACAATTAGGGAATTCTGATTCTTATGATACTACTCTTAATGATTTTCCCTTAGAAATTTACTGTCCTTCCTTCATGATATCGTATCTATTGCCTTAATTAAATTCTTTGATCTGTCTTCAGGATGCCGCCGAGAACCAAATCCCGGAGAACCGGAGCAGCAGAGTCAGAGAGGTCTGCCACCTCTCGCCTGGCCGGACAGACATCCGCAGCACCTCCTACATCTCCGTACATGTGGGAGTGTCTGCAGCATTCGGGGGTCCTCCACCACCTGTTCAGAGGGTCCCCATAGCTACGACGGCACCTCTACCACCACCACCACCACCACCACCACCACCAGTTCAGCATCCAGGAGGTGTGCCCGTCGATGGAGCACAGATGTTCGCTTTGATTCAGGGCATGGTCGATGCCCAGAGGACGTCGGCAGAGGCCCAGAGGGTGCAGGCTGAGGCACACCAGGCCCAGACAGAGATGATGAGGGTGAACATGGAGAATGCTCATCAAGTGGCTCTCCAGACTGTGGAGAGAGTTACTCAGCAGCAGCAGCGTCCTGATCAGCACCACCAGAGGCCGGGCACCATTGTGGATTTCAAGAGGATGATGCCTCGGGAGTTTAAGGGGACAGAAGGGATACTCTACGCCGATGATTGGCAAGAGGACATCGAGAGGAACTTGCGCTTGGCACAGCTTCCAGAGGCCCTCCAGATCGAGGCCGCTGGCAGCCAGATGTTCGACATTGCCTTGACGTGGTTTCGCACGGAGCCGAGCCTCTTGCGCAGGGGACTCACTTGGGAGGCTTTCAAGGAGCTCTTCAAGGAGAAGTTCTATCCTGATGTTGCCCTGGGAGCTTTGGAGAGTCAGTTCCATGACTTAGTCCAGGGGAGCTCGTCCGAGTATGCCGCAGAGTTTTCCCGCCTGAGCCGCTTCGCGCCATCGATGATTAGAGATCCGGGGGACAGGGCCCGGAAGTTCAGAAAGGGGCTGGCAAGGGAGATCAAGTCTCGCACGTCGGGACGTCGCACAGCTACCTACGAGGGCATATTGATGGATGCCCAAATAGCCGAGGACGACTTGGGCCTCAGGCCCAAGAGAGGACGCGATGGTTCCGGAGGAGCAAACAGTAGTGCGGGACCGGGAAAGCGTCCACACTTTCAGCAGCAACAGCAGAGACCCTTTCAGCAGCAGCATCAGGCACCAGCCCGAGGGCAGGTCCAGCAGCAGCAACAGAGACAGACTCAGCCCGCCATCCAGTGTGCATACTGCGGGAAGACAGGACATACTAGAGATATCTGCAGGAAGAGATTGGGCTCATGTCTGTCCTGCGGATCGACGACACACCAGCTGAGGGATTGCCCTACCATTCGTCCAGGTCAGGGTGGAGCAGCCGCCCAGAGAGGACCAGACAGGGTACCTGCCGTACCAGGAGGCCAACAACAGAGGGCCCCACTTCCACCGCAACATCAGAAGTTTGCCCAGCACCAGCAGCAGAGAGGTGTACCCCAAGGGCGAGCGTACGCCATGGCAGTCGAAGAGATCGAGCCAGCAGGAGACTTGATCACAGGTTCGATTCTTCTCGATTGTATTCCCGCATTTACCTTATTCGACTCTGGCGCTTCCCATAGTTTTGTGTCTGTATCTAATGCACTTCGACATCATTTAGATACAGAACCATTAGCTAGGACTTGCAAGATCATGACTGGTGGAGGTATTATCCTAAACTGTGATCACTGCAAGGACCGGAGGGTGTCAGTAGGAGGCCGAGAGTTGAGCGTGAGCTTACTCGTCATGCCACTTCCGGGGTATGATATTGTACTCAGAATGGACTGGTTGAGTAGGCATCATGCTACTATAGATTGTTATAGAGGCAGAGTATTATTTAGACCACCAGGAGAGCCGGAGTTTGAGGTTGTCAAGGGAACAGCGGAACAGAGTAGGAGCACATTTTGCGGAGCCAGGACGGAAGAGGAGGAGTTGCCACATCCTCTGATAGCGGAGTTCCTGGATGTATTTCCAGAGGAGCTGCCAGGCTTGCCGCTAGATAGAGATGTTGAATTCTCTATAGACTTGGTTCCAGGAGCGGAGCCCATTTCACAACATGTCTATAGAGTCAACAACAGCGAGCTGGCAGAACTGAAGAAGCAAGTTGAGGAGCTGCAGGACAAAGGCTTCATCAAATCCAATTCATAACCATGGGGAGCTCCGGTATTGTTCGTACCGAAGAAGGACAGCACGGTGCGCATGTGCATTGATTATAGAGCTTTGAACAATATCACTATCAAGAACAAGTACCCGCTGCCGAGGATAGATGATCTTTTCGATCAGTTGAGCGGGGCGAGGGTGTTTTCAAAGATAGATTTGAGGTCAGGCTATCACCAGGTGAAGGTGAAGAGGGAGGACACGCCGAAGACAGCCTTTCGGACCAGATATGGCCAGTTTGAGTTCATGGTGATGCCATTTGGTTTAACCAATGCACCGGCAGTATTCATGAACCTGATGAACAAGGTGTTCCACCAGTACCTTGACAAGTTCATAGTGGTATTCATCGACGATATTTTTGTGTATTCCAAGACCCCGGGGGAGCACGAAGAGCACCTGAGGTTGGTCTTGGAGACTCTCAGGAGGGAGAAGCTGTACGGGAAACTCTCTAAGTGTGAATTCTTCCTTGACAAGGTTGAATTTCTTGGGCATGTGGTATCAGGTGACGGAATCTCGGTTAACCCACAGAAGATCGAGGCAGTGAAGTCGTGGGCTACCCCCAGTTCGGTAGCTGAGATCAGGAGTTTTCTCGGGCTAGCAAGATACTACAGGAGGTTTGTACAAGACTTCTCCAGGAATGCAGCGCCAATGACCAGATTGACTAGGAAGGATGTGGATTTTGTCTGGACGGAGGAGTGCCAGGCTGCATTTGATGAGCTGAAGAAGAGGTTGACGACAGCTCCAGTTTTGACGTTGCCAGCAGGGACAGGTGGTTTCACCATCTACAGTGATGCTTCAGGTAAGGGTCTGGGATGTGTTCTTCAGCAGCACGGAAAGGTAATTGCCTATGCTTCCAGGCAGTTACGCCCTCATGAAGAGAACTACCCCACCCATGATTTGGAGTTGGCAGTAGTTATCTTTGCTCTAAAGCTGTGGAAACATTACCTGTACGGAGAGCGTGTGGAGATCTTCACAGACCACAAGAGCTTGAAGTACGTGTTCACACAGAAGGAACTAAACATGAGGCAGAGGAGGTGGTTAGAGTTGATGAAGGACTTTGATATCTCATTGCAGTACCACCCAGGGAAGGCCAACGTAGTCGCCGATGCCTTGAGCAGGTATCTGATGGCTATGTACTTGACGACAGATAGACATTTGTTGGCTGATTTGGAGAGCTTGGAGATTGAGGTGTTAGTTCCCGGTACTGAGATTCAGATGTGGGGATTGTAGATACAGTCCGAGCTGATGGACAGGATCAGAGCTGCGCAGTATGATGATGAGGCTCTGAGGAGTATCAGAGCACAGGTTCAGACAGGATAGTCGGACGACTTTACTATCGCAGATGATGGTTCCTTACGGCACGGTACGAGGATGTGTGTGCCGAGCGGGGAGCTGCGCGAGAAGGTTTTGCAGGAGGCACACCGCTCTCAGTACTCGATGCATCCCGGTGCCAACAAGATGTATCAAGACTTGAGGGAACACGTATGGTGGTATGGACTAAAGCGCGAGGTAGCATGCTTCGTATCCCGGTGTTTAGTGTGCCAGCAGGTAAAGGCAGACCGGCAGAGGCCAGGTGGTTTGCTTCAACCTTTACCGATCCCAGAGTGGAAATAGGAGCACGTGACCATGGATTTCGTTTCAGGGCTTCCACGTTCTCCAGGAAGGAAGGACGCAATTTGGGTCATCGTGGACAGGTTGACCAAATCAGCCCATTTTTTGCCCTTCAAGGTGGGCACGTCGACAGAGAGGCTAGCAGAGATGTACGTGCGACAGATCGTTAGACTTCATGGAGTTCCTGTAAGCATCGTCTCGGATTGGGATAGCCGTTTCACTTCCCACTTCTGGAGGAGTCTGCAGGCTAGCTTGGGCACTCAACTCAAGTTCAGTACCGCATACCACCCCCAGACAGACGGGCAGTCTGAAAGGACTATTCAGACTCTCGAGGATATGCTGCGCACTTGCGTTCTAGATCTCGGAGGTTCTTGGGAGGATCATCTGCACCTGGTAGAGTTCGCTTACAACAACAGCTATCAGGCCAGCATCGAAATGTCACCATTTGAGGCTCTTTATGGAAGAAGGTGTTATACACCGTTATCTTGGGACGACGTTGGAGAGAGAGCCTTGCTAGGACCAGAAATGGTCGTGGATGCAGCAGAAAAGGTGAAACTCATCAGAGACAGACTGCGAGTGGCGCAGGACAGACAGCGGCATTGGGCCGACAGCCACCATAGACCCCTTGAGTTTCAGGTATAGATTGTTATTTTTCTGGCTTGTGTTTGTTTGTTTAGATTGCGTATTGAGACTGTTTTGTTTTAGGTTGGGGATCTAGTATTCCTACGGATTTCTCCGACGCATGGCACGATTCATTTTGGTCGAGGCGGGAAGCTTAGCCCATGCTACATCGGACCCTTTGGTATTCTTGCGAGGGTAGGGGCAGTGGCGTATAGACTGGACTTGCCACCTGCATTAGAGGGAGTGCATGATGTGTTCCACGTGTCGCAGCTGAGACGGTACGTGGCAGACCCTAGTCACGTACTTGACCACTCAGAGATTGAGGTTGGTCCGACGCTCAGCTACCCCGAGCAGCCCGTAGAGATCTTGGACCGCAGAGAGAAGGTGTTGCGGAACCAAACTATTCCTTTGGTTCGTGTTGCATGGAGACATCACTCTCCAGGGGAGTCGACCTGGGTGAGAGAGGACGAAATGCGCGAGCAATACCCGTACCTCTTCTAGACTTGAGGTATATCCCTTTCTGATTTATTCTTTTTCTGTTTAGTCCAAATTTCGAGGACGAAATTTCTTTTAGGAGGGTAGACTTGTCACTACCACATTTCCAGATGAGGGCATTTGTGTAAATTCACTATTTTGAATAATTATGAATTTAATTAATCTGTTGAGTTTGATAAACTATTTTTATATTGTTAGTGATATTTGGTTTTAGGTAAAACCCTAGAACGCATTAGGACAAACCCTAATGACTAAACCCTAAATTGAAAACCAATTCTAGAGAAACCCTAGAATTCTAATTTTTGGGTGGAACCTCAACCCTAGAAGGCCTAAACCTGAGTTAATTAGGTTCTACATGACCTAACATAGGGGGTTTAACCTAAACTATGCATTAGAAACCCTAGTTTGGTTTTAATATAAAAGGGAGTCTCTCTCAAAGCCATTCTTCATGTAGAAAGAAGAAATCCTAGCCTCCATCAAGAAAACCATCTTTCCCCCACCACAAATTCGGAATTAAAACCTTAGGATTCCATCTTCCTCCTCCAAAGTAAGGGAAGCAAGGAACTTGGGTCAAGAAGCCTTGGAGAAGAAGAACCTCCATTGAAGAAGCCATCTCCCTATAGGTAAAACCCTATTTTATTCATTTAGAATTTTTTCTGTTGTTATTGCCCTTAGGAACCCCTTGCTGTTTAGATTTCGATTTTTGGGTTTTGATTTGGGTGTTGGGTGACCATTATTTGGATTTCCCCCCAATTTTTCGTGAACCCTAACCCTTAGGGTTTGCTTGTAGACTGATTTCACCCTCCAACGTGAAGATTCAGATCGATCTCGTTTAGGGATTTCATTTGGGTTTTTAGAAGTTCTGTGTATGGATTCGATTTCAACACCCTAAGTGCTAGATGAAATGTTCATTAAGGATTTATCTATCTAACTTATTCAATTTCTACATATTTTGATATACCTATCTATATACATAAGTATAATTGTGTTGTAAATAGGTTGTGTGTTGTGTGTACACGGGTGAGTTAGGGGTTTTCCTGTGCACAGTCGGGATCTGTGGGATGGCCTGTGTGTTTCTTCAAGTGAGAGTAGGGGGGGTTTGGTCCAGGTCTGTGCAAGTTTCTGTGTATGCAACCTATATGGGCTTCAGTTTCTATTTGTGTGAGAAATTCTCAGATTTCTGTGATAAACATCAGTGTCTTTCCCTGTGCAGTTGAGAGCTAGTGTGTGCCTACCTGAGTGTACCTATGTATATCTGTGTGTACCCAGATCAGGGAATGCATATGTGTAAATATATATGTATGTGTCTCAGTGTATATGTATCAGTATATCTGAATTGAGGAAATCTTTGAGTAGAGCCAGTATCAGTAAGCAGTTTTGTGAGAGTCTGTGTGTGTTATTATCTGTGTGAACCTAGCTAGAGAATAGTGTGTGTAGGTAGAGCAGTGAATGGGGGGTTTCA
This sequence comes from Iris macrosiphon, assembly GCA_036927795.1. Taxonomy (NCBI): domain Eukaryota; kingdom Viridiplantae; phylum Streptophyta; class Magnoliopsida; order Asparagales; family Iridaceae; genus Iris; species Iris macrosiphon. The sequence goes on along the minus strand of JAYESA010000001.1, from coordinate 84,179,053 downwards.
ACAATTGTAAATTTATATTGTGCCTGTGTCTATGAACAGCAGTGTGCAGTTTACCTGTGAGCAGTTGGACTGTGTTCCTAGTGTTTGAATACATGTGTGTTATATCTTAAAACCTGTGTGTGTATTGGGTTAGAGTATAGTGTGTGCCCCCGTTAAGAGTGCTTATGTGTCTGTGTGGTTCTCTAACTGTGTATCAATGTTATTGTGTGTCTGTGCGTGTGTGCCAATGTGAAACAAGTGTGTGTGTATCAGATAGATAGGGGTATGTATTGTGCTGTATTTGTTACTTATGTAGGGTAGTGTTTGGGTAGGGTGTATCAGATATGGGGGGGAGCCTGTGCTCTGCGTATTCGTATCAGTTTAAATCAGGGTGTCCTTGTACTCAATTACTATGTGTTCTCAGTGTGACTTTTGTGTATAGTGTCTAGAGGAGAATGCAGTGTGAGTTTCCAGTGAGTGAGTGATTTCTGTGAGGAGAGTCTACCCTGTGTATCAGTTAGATAGTGTGCAGTGAGGAACGTATGTGTACTGTACAGTTCCTAGTATATCAGTAGCTAGTGTCTAACCTGTGTGTTCAGTGTATACTGTGTGTGAGCCTAGTTAAGTGGCTGTGTGTTAAACTTCTGTGTGTATATGTTACAGTGTTTGAACCTAAGTGTCTCAGTGTATATCAATATGTGTCTAGGTATTAGCTAAGTGCCTAGGTGTAAAGGGTAGTTCAGATTTTAGGGTGTGTGTAGGATTGAGAAACCTGTGTGTGTATCTATGTATGTGCCAGTGTAGGTGAGAGTGTGTGTGTGTTCCAGAAGTCAGTGTGAGTGCAGTGTAGGAATTTAGTTCCTGTGAGGTTAGCTGTGTGTGATCAGTGAGTATGTGAGGTATTAGAGCAGTGGGGAAACTGTGTCAGTATGTGTGTAGGTGTTCAGTGAGCTATGTGTGGCTGTAAGTGAGTTAGAGGTGAGTACCCAAATTTCAGTTTGTGTCTGTGAGTGAGTGTGGAAACCAGTGGGTATGTTCCTGTGTGTGTGCACCCTGAGTGATACCTGTGAGTATGTATCAGTGTTTATGTGTCCAGGTAGTTAGGTAGTTAAGTTCAATACTAGATAATGATACTAGTTAGATTTGATTTTACCAAGTGTAGCAGCAATATTAGGAGTTAGAGTATAAGATTTGTATGTAGGTTAGGTAATATAAATATGTATGTCTATGTCAGTTAAGACATAAGTGTTAGTTATTATATACCAATATACATAGAGTATCATATTCCTTATATAGTTAGTACTAGTTAGTTAAGTGACCTTTTAGACTAGTTAACTAGTTTGAACCCTAAACCTTAGTATGACCTAGAAACCTCGTTTTTAATTAGTTAATCATGCTCCTTTCTTTAATTCATTATCCTGACATAAATTTTTCCATAAATAGGTCATTGTGATTCCACTTTGGACCTCGATCCTTACACTTTGCTCAGGACCACAGGCGAGTACATTCTCTGACAGTTTTTATTGTTGATTATTACTATAATTCAGTTGTATTACATACTTGATTTCGACACTATGGATACACGGGTTAGCACCCTAGATCCCCATCATGAGGAGTCGTGATTGGAATCCATCGTGCTAGCTGGGGGATGGGGAACTATTAGTAGATTATGTGATCATATCCAAACATTTACATGCATCATAGCTCACCCCACTTCTCACGTCGGGTGCGGCCTGACCATTTACATGCATCATAGCTGTTATATATGATTAACCTGACCACTACATGCATCATAGCTAACCATATGGTTAGCCTGACCTACAAGAATCATAGTTAATCATATATAACCAGCCTGATCAAGTCCCAAGCCGATCACATAATAAACTGATAATTCAAACACTTAGCTAGATGTCTATTTATTCAGATCCACTTGTTCTAGCATTCACTGTCTATTGTTCATTGCTAGATGCTCTATTGCCTATTTCCATTTTCTCCAGTACTTTACATTTCCAGCATTTATTTCCATCTTGTATTTCTTACACTGTTTATAGTCTTTGTCAATTTAATGAAACTGCTGTTAGTGCTTGTGCTTCGCTCCAATCCTGACTAGATAACATTTTTCAGAGGACCTGGAGGATCTTTGCCCCACTCATTACGGCCCAGGATTAGAGGGAGATTTCACTCTAGAAACCCCAGAGGAGTTGCATAGCCTAGAGGAGAATTTACCTGGCTGTTCTTAGATTATTTTTCTGCATTTATTGTTTTAGACTGAGACTGAGTTGTATTTATTATTCTGTGATTTTGTGAGGTCATCTAGACCCAAGTTTTGAGTTGGACTTTGTGGTTGGCTTTTAATAGAACTCTTTTCTATTCTCATCGTGCCATTATTTTCTATTAGCTTGTGATTGAGTATATCATAGAACTGTGGATTATTTATCATTGTCCTCCGTACGGAGTTGAGACTATTGACAGGATATATTATATGTTGAGACCTAGACAGCGTTCTACCGCCGATGCTGCGGCGTAGGCTGGACGTAACCACGACTCATGTCCAAATTTCGGGTGCGGGCCGTGACAATGGGAGCGGCGGACTGCGGGTCACGGGGTTCGAGTTTGGCAGCTGCTGCTGCTTAATCTCTAATGGTGCGGGTTGGGGTTTGCTAAACGGGTCAGGTATTAAGGTGGGTTTGGGTAGTAAATAGGGTATGGGTTCAGATTCAATAAGGTATCTTTTTCTTTTTCTTTTTCTTTTCTTTCTTTTTCTTTCTAATTCCCTTTTCTATTTTCATTCTTCTTTCTATTAAACTTTACATATGTATATATATATATATATATATATATATATATATATATATATATATATATATTCTAGAAATTGATCTTAGAGAATACAATTAATCCATCTACCGTCCTAAAGGTCTCCTACATAAAAATAATTAAGAAAAAGTATGGTTGCTCCCTAAAACCTCTAAATGCACAATTACCTAAAAATAAAAATTCAATAAATTCTTTTTCTTCTAATTAGCTAATAATTACTATAAATCAATTAAATAATTAATACAGTTTATTAAAATTAGGGGTTTTACAGATACTTAATACACTAGTACTTATACATTTACATACATGTCTCCATACCTATATATAGATATCTATATACATAACATAACAATATATACATATCATATGAATACATATATTACAAATAGCTAAGAACAATGGGAATTGGATCTAGAAATGAAATATATCAAACACGTGGAGTGCATCACACCCGTATCACACTAGATCTATGATACGCTTGCGATACGAGTCCACCACACAACCAAACGTACTCCGAAGGACACGATCAAGTCTAATATACTATTTATGAACAATACGAAGAGTCAAATACACTTCTACGTGTTTGTGTCAAAATGTGACATGCACAAAGTCCCGTGTCGGAGAAAAAATCTCCAAATCAACACGTATCACCAATTTGTTGGGATACGACCTACACGTATCTAATTGTGGATACGACACTAGTCACAAACAAACAAACACATGTCAATTTGATCTATATGACCAATTGATCAACACAACAAGTGTTAATCTCGGAATTCCCCAAAAATTGACACAAAAAGTACCATAACTTTTTCCACTGGCCTCCTATGAACTCAATTCCAAATCCTATGGGTAGCCTATGAATATGGGTTGATTTTTCATGGTTAAATCATAAATTTAGAACATAATTAAAGGAGAAAAACTAAATTGTACCTATTGTGAGATGGATTCCCAATACAACCTCCAAATTTGATGAAATTGGCCTTCAACTTGTAGATTCTTGCTCCTCTTTGTAGATCTTTGCTTCCTCCTTCTAGATCCTTGCTCTACTAGCCTCCATTGGTGATTTGGGAACGAATTGGGATGAAATTTGGTAGGGAAACTATGTAGGAATGAAGAAATTTGGTTGAGGAAAATTCTAGATCTAGTTTTGAAATAAAAAGAGGAGAGAAACTTTTTTCCCCTCTTTATAATGGCCGACCCCCCTTGCCCCTTCCCCAAGATACTATGTAATATCCATTATACCGCTTGGGGTCTCTTATGAAGAATTATTTAAGGAGGAAAGGTTTTAGTCTAATGAGTTTAATTAAATTAATCATCCTCCTAATCAATGGGCTTCTAAATGGGCTCAATTCTAACTAATAATAAATATTGGTCCATGAGTCTAAACTAAACTAGTTAGGTCCACTAACACAAGTCACAATAAACTAACACTTAATAATAATTAAATAATACAATAAATAATTATTCACATGCATAATATTTAATTAATTATAAAATTACCAAAATACCCTTTCCTAGAAAATATGGTAGTGACAAGTCTACCCTCCTTAAAATAATTTTGTCCTCAAAATTCAAAGACAAAAAATACCCTATAAGTAATAGAATAGAACAAAAGAACATAACATAAATAGGAAAGAACGTACCTCAAGGCACAAACAAATATGGGTAACGCTCTCGCATTTCATCCTCTCTCTCCCAAGTAGAATCCCCCGGAGAGTGATGCCTCCATGCGACGCGTACCAAAGGAATAGTCTGGTTCCTCAGCACCTTCTCTCTTTGATCCTGAATCTCAACTTGCTGCTATGGATAGCTAAGAGTAGGGCCCACCTCTATCTTCGAGTAATCCAATACGTGACTAGGATCTGCCACGTGCCGTCTCAACTACGACACGTAAAACATGTTATGCACTCCCTGTAGTGCAGGTGGCAAGTCTAGCCTATAAGTAACTGCACCGACCCTCTCTAGAATAGTAAAAGGTCTGATGAATCGTGGACTAAGCTTCCCGCCTCCACCAAAATGAATTGTGCCTCTTGTCGGAGAAATTCTTAGAAACACCAAACCACCTATCTAGAATAAAACAAAACCTTACGAACTTAATCTATAACAAACAACCAATAACAAGCGCAAAAACAAAAATCTCAACTATACCTCAAATTCTAAAGGTCTTCGGTGGCTATTGGCCAAATGTCGCTGTCTGTCCTATGCCACTCGAAGTTCTCTAATCAACTGAACCTTCTTCGCTGCTTCCACAACCATCTCTGGCCCAAGAAAAACTCTCTCTCCAACATCATCCCATGACAAGGGAGTACGACATATCCGACCTTACAGTGCCTCAAATGGTGATATCTCTATACTAGCCTGGTAGCTGTTGTTGTAATTAAACTCTACCAAATGGACATGGTCCTCCCAAGAATCCCCAAAATCTAGTACACAAGTGTGCAACATATCCTCGAGAGTCTGAATAGTCCCTTCTGACTGTCCATCTGTCTGGGGATGATACGCAGTACTGAACTTGAGCTGGGTTCCCAAACTCGCTTGCAAACTTCTCCAGAAATAAGAAGTGAAACGACTATCCCGATCCGAGACTATACGGACGGAAACTCCATGTAGGGACGATCTTCCTTACATACATCTCTGCCAGCTTCTCCATAGATAAACCCACCTTGAAAGGCAAAAAGTGTCCGACATGGTCAACCTGTCAACGATGCCCCAAATGGCATCTTTACGTCCTGGAGATTGTGGAAGTCCGAAAAGAAAATCTATAGTAATGTGCTCCCACTTCCACTCTAGAATGGGTAATGGCTAAAGTAAACCAGCTAGCCTCTGCCTTTCGGCTTTCACCTGCTAGCATACTAAGCATCTGGATACAAACTGTGCCACTTTCCTCTTTATGCCATACCACCACACACTCTCTCGCATATCCCGATACATCTTGTTGGCACCAGGATGTATGGAATATTGAGAGCGATGCGCTTCCTGCAATACCTCCTCATGCAGTTCCCCACTAGGCACACACAATCTAACACCATGCCGCAAAGAACCATCCTCAGCAATGGTGAAATCATCCTCCAATCCTACTCTCACCTAAGCTTTGATTCTCCTCAGCGATACATCCTCATACTGGGCTTCCTTGCTCATGTCCATCAACTCTGAGTGTATCTGCAATCCCCACATCTGCATAGCCAAACCAGGAACTATCACCTCAACGTCCAAGCTCTCCAAGTCCTCCAATAAATATCGATTATGCATCAAGAACATAGCTACCGGGTACCAGCTCAAGGCATCGACAACTATATTAGCTTTCCCAGGATGATATTACAACGATATATCAAAATCCCTCATCAGTTCCAACAATCGACGCTGCCTCATATTCAATTCCTTCTACGTAAAAATATACTTCAAGCTTTTGTGGTCTGTGAAGATCTCTACACGCTATCCATACAAATAGTATTTTTATAATTTTAGGGCAAAGATGATTGCTGCCAACTCCAAATTATGGGTAGGATAATTATTCTCATGAGGACGCAATTGCCTGGATGCATAGGCAATCACTTTTCCATTCTGTTGAAGAACAACCCAAACCTTTCCCCGATGCATCACTATAAATAGTGAAACATCCAGACCCTGATGGCAATGTCAAAATAGGAGCAGACTTTAACCACTTCTTTAATTCCTCAAAAGCAACCTGGCAGTCCTCCGTCTAAACAAACTCTACATCCTTCCTGGTGAGTCTGGTCATCGGTTCAACAATCCTCGAAAAATCTTGCACAAACTTTCTGTAGTAGCCTGCCAATCCGAAGAAACTCTTGATCTCTGCTACTGAACTCGGTGTCTTCCAAGACTCCACTGCTAGGATCTTCTTCGGGTCCACTGAAATACCATCACCAGTCACAACATGTCCTAATAACTCCACCTTGTCCAGGAAGAAATTATATTTGGACAGCTTCCCATAAAGCTTCTCCTTCCCCAGTACATCCGACACAATCCGCAAATGCTCCTCATGCTCCTCCGATGTCTTCGAATATATGAGCATGTCATTGATGAACACTACCATGAACTTGTCAAGGTACTGGTGGAACACATTGTTCATCAAATTCATAAATACCACTTGGGTATTAGTTAACCCAAACGACATCACCATAAACTCATACTGACCATACCGAGTCCTAAAAGAAGTCTTCGGTATGTCCTCTGGCTTCACTTTCACTTGGTGGTAGCCTGATCTCAAGTCTATCTTAGAAAATACCTCGGCACCTGTCACTACCACGTTCCGAAAATAGGGGTATTTTTTTGACTTCTTATAATAATTAATATTATTGTAGTTACAATTAAGTAATTGCATGATAAGTATTTAATTTAAATAAATATGTGAGATGTGTAATTAAATATATAATTATATACAGTATTCATTTATTTTGAGCTAGCAGACTTGACCTAGAAGCCCAGTAGATGAACACCTGTCCGAATTATGGAATTCTGTATTTAATTGTTTTATCTAGAATTTATTTATTGGAGATTGTAATTAATTACCGTATTTTGTTTAATTATTGCGTATTGCCTTTGCTTCGACATTTGGAGCGCTACACTGACTTTTGCCTTCCAACAAATTTTACAATCTTGCCCTAGACATGCCCGCCTTCCATTCTGCTATTTTTGCAACTCATAATTATGCTCTCTGTGCCTTATTTTTAGCCGCACAAAAGTCATCGCGGACGTTTATTTAATTCCTAAATAAATTTCTATTTTGTATCGTTGTGCGTTCCAATCGAAATTGGAGGCAATCTTGACCTATTTTCGTGCGGCCCAAATTAGGGTAATATTCTGTTCTGAGTCTTTTTCATTATTGGTATTGATGACCTGACCTAATTTTGGCCCCATGTACTCTTAATTAATTTTAGAACACAACTTGCATTTATTTCTAATTAAATTGAGGATACTATTTTAACCGATTCTGAAAATTCCAATTTAATTCCAGTGCCCTGCTATTTGAGCCCATACCAAACTTACAGCGCCCCCTGACCCTACAAAACACCGAACACAGAATCGCCCGCCAAATTTTTGTCATTTTATGCGTCTGTGCAAATACCTAAATTTAAGGGGGCTAATTTACAAATTTGCATTTTTGGTGTCAACACCCATTTGTTTAAAACAATGAGGGAGCCCTAATAATTTAACTAAGTCTCTCACCCTCATTCCCACATAAAATTTCTCCATGTCAAATCTGGACCACTCATTCAATGGGTGCATCCTCACCCTTCATTCACTCACACCCTCTCCCTATTTAATATCCCATCAACACCCTTCCCAAGAAAACCTAGGTTTTCCCACCTCCTAACAAGCCCCCACCTCTCTCTCTCTCCTACCTCTCCTCTCTCCAACGTAGGGAAACCAAATTCCTTCATCCTTTCTTCTTCCCTTTTTTCCTTCTTCTTCTCTTCTTCTTTTCTTCTTCTCCTTCTTATTTTGGAATTTGAAATAATCAAAGAGGGGGAAAAACCACCACCATCACCCGACCATTCCCTGTGTTCCCGGCCGAGCCATCCCCGGCGGCCCTCTGCCCACTCCGGCGGCCCAGCCTAGCCCGAGCCCCTCGGCCTACTGCTCGAAGCTCCTCCCTCTGTCGTTCGACCTCCGGCAGACTCCTCACTCCGGCTGCATCCACCACCACCTCCGACTGCATCCACCATCACATCCCGACTACAGCCGACTCCCCTCCCTGCTGCTAACTCCGGCTGCACCTACGACTCTCTCCGTCGGCCAACCCCATCACCGCTTCCCCCCAACTCCCTCTCCCCGCTGCAGTCCTCTGCGGCCCCGACTTCCTGTCCATACCCCGGCCGAGCCCAGCACCCCCGGCGGCCCTCTGTCTACTCCGGCGAGCTGCCAACCGCTCCCCCTCCTGCCGTACTCCGGCGGCCAGCAAGCCCGACCCCCCTGTGAGCCTCTTCTCTCCCCTTCCTTCTTCTTATACATATATATATATATGTAGATATACATACATATATACGTATGAGTATATATAATATATGTATATGTATAATAGTTATTTGATATATGTGTATAAATATATGACTATGTAAATACGTATACGTATATTTGTATATAGATGTATACGTGTGTATACATATTAAATAATATTTTTATATGTATTTTTGGTATATATATATAAGTAGTTTATATATATATATATGTTATATTGATATGTAAGTATATATACATATATATAAACTTATTTTTGGTATAGGTATAAACATGTATTATATATGTGTTTTAGTATTTAATGTTATATATATATAATGTATTGGTATATATATATGTGTGTATATATATATTGGTTTATTTTTATAATATCTATTTAATAAAAAGTATATAGTATTGTATTTTTAATTGGTATATATGAGTATATATATAATTAGTCTATGTATGTATTCGCTAATTCGTATGTGTATATATATATTTTTGTATAAACCCTTAGCATATTTTTAATATATATACATATATATTGTATAGGTATTTAATTTGATATATATATATATATATATATATATATTGTAAGTACATATGTTAATTAAGATATGTATAATTATGTATCTATCTACTAGGTGACCCTAGGTGACCAGTATCATACCTAGCGTAGTCCCGAATTCAGTGTTTTTAGACTGTGTGTTAGAGTAGCATCTGATGCAAATGCTATTTTGCTTTGTGATATGTCTATAGGGCTGTTGATTTTTTCCAGACGATACTCTGGAACAGGACCTCGGTATTCACCAGCTAAGGACCCAAGGCAAGTACATTCTCTGATAATTTCCAATTGTTGATAATTTCTATAAGTTCAATAATCTAGAAATGTTACATCTGAATCCTTGACAATGTGCTACACGGACTAGTATATAGCTTGGATCTGCAGTCATGAGATGTTACATTGATTATCGTATTGACATTGTACACGACATGTATATTAGACATCGTACATGATTGATTGAACTTGCTCGTGTATCGTGACGTGTCATGGTTGGATCCACAGTACTAGTTGGGGGCGGGGAAGTAGTTAGTAAGAAATGTGATCATACCCTTTATACAGTATAGAACAATGTAAGTGTTAATCATGCTCTTCACATATGATTAGCCAGGCCCTATAGCTCTCGTACATGTTCCCAAGCCGATCATATTTTGAAACTACTATTTCAAACACTTAGAATAGATTACAGTTCCCTATTTTAAATCATATACTACATCACCCGTATATGATACTGTACCTTGTTCTTTTCATTTTCATATATGCACTGACTGTATCATATTGCCTATTGCCTGTCTCTTCACATTGCTTGTCTCTTTAATTGCCATTGCATTTATTTTACTGTCTTCTCAGTATCTAGCATCATATGTTTATTGCTTTATAGTCCTTATCAATTTAATGGAACTGTTATTTGAGATTTGTACTTTGCTCCTTCCTGACTGGAAACATTTTTCCAGACTCTGCCTTAGAGGACCGGTGTCCGACACTTTATGGATCATATGGTGAGTAGCTGCAACTTGGGCTTGGTAGTTAGTTGTGATTCCGGGAGGTCTAGCCGGAATCACTAGTTTTCTGATTAGTTCTTTTAGTAGACTATTTGGTACCGGATTTGTCTCCGGCATTTTTGATGAGACTTGGATATTTATTGAGTTAGATTATTACTTTTTGACTTGTGTTGTATTTAATTTTTGTTCGATATCTTATCGTGCTGTAGTCCTGTGATTGAGTATGTTTCGTTTTATTTGTGTCATCCGTGCCTCCTTATGGAGATTGGATGATTGTGTGAGATTGGCTAGATAGTATCAAGACCTTGACAGCGTTCTACCGCCGATGCTGCGGCGTAGGCTGGACGTACCCGCGTACTCGTGCCCTAATTTCGGGTGCGGGTAGTGACACGTTTTTAGTGGTGGCCCATGCAGGTCAGACTTCGCGAGTTGTGCGATATCGTAGTAGTGTGGCATCTTTGTTACACTATTGCGTGCCTGCAATAGAATCTAGGACATAGGATACTAGGATGAGAGCGAATACTCAATCCCAATTTCTTGAGAGATTCCTGGGATGACCCCTGAGAATCTTATTTTAAATTCCAATTTAAAACATTTCCCCTTGTTCCGTCCATTCTCACTTGCTGAAATTGAATTTGATTCTTGTTGATTAGTTAATTAAGATCTTGGGTTCATTATAGGGTTTGATTTCATATCAAGATGAGTTTATAAACTAATTTATGGTATTATTTGATGACACACGTCGATGAGGACAGTGAGAAAGATAACACTAGGGCTATTGGACTACTAGATATGGATTTAAATTATAATTTGAAGATAGAAAATGAATTGCATTTTTGAATTTTGAGAAGTTGAGATATTGTTATTAAAATTTTTCAGGATCCAGATTCGATTCAATGAACCTAGACAAGTCTGTAAGGATTTTTTTTGTGATTATGTTTTTCACTTCAGTATTTAGATAATTAATCTTGAGGAAAGTATATGCATTTAAAAAAAAAATTCGAGGAGTTATTTTGAGGAATTTATTTTGAGGATAAAATCTTATAGTGGGAGAGATATATTAGTATATAAGTAGATAAGATGCATGTGTAAGGATCTGTTGGCTTGAGCATGATTGCGATTTCACTGCAAACTGACTTGGGTGTCCATCTAGGGTTGTATTAGAGAGAGCAGTACTTAGTATGGTGTGTTGTATTTGATATGCACTTGAGTGATAAGAATAACTAGTATCAGCGATTGCAGTAGGTAAGAAAGCTAGCAGTGAGTATGTTTCTAGTAGAACTGTGGTACCTAGAGGGATAGAGGTATCAGACCATGGATGCATCTTTGACCTGTGCAATCACAACTAGGATTTTTCTTTCAATCTATTTATCCTGAATGTTGCTTCTTTAGAACTGTACTGTCCTTCCTTGATGACATCGCATTTTTGCCTTAATTAATTCTTTTGGATCTGTCTTCAGGATGTCGCCGAAGACACGGTCTATGAGAGCGGGAACACCAGCTTTAGAGGGGTCTGCCACCTCTCCACCTGAGGGACACACAGCCGTAGTTCCTCCTACATCTTCGATGCATGTAGGAGTTTCTGCACTTTTCGGGGATCCTCCTCCCCCACCTGTTCAGAGGATTGCCGCAGCTGTGACGGACAACCTTCCTCCTCCACCGACTCCAATTTTTGGAGGTTTGCCCATTGACGGGGCATAAATGTTTACCTTGATCCAGGACATGGTAGATGCCCAGAGAGTGACGGCAGATGCTCAGCGAGTTCAAGCTGAGGCTCAGAGGGTGCAAGCAGAAGCGCACCAGGCACAAACCGAGCTGATGAGAGAAAACATGGAGAATGCTCATCAGGTGACTCTCCAATCTTTGGAGAGAGTAGCACAGTACCAGCATTTTCCTGGCCAGCAGCAACAGAGATTAGGCACTATAGTGGACTTTAAAAGGATGATGTCTCGAGAGTTCAAAGGCACCGAAGGGATACTCTACGCTGATGACTGGCTAGAGGATATAGAGAGGAGCCTGCGATTGACCCAAATTCCGGAGAACTTGCAGATAGAAGCCGCTGGCAGTCAGATGTTCGATATCGCACTCACGTGGTATCGCACGGAGCCGAGAATTACTGCACAAGGACTTACTTGGGAGACCTTCAAGGAGCTCTTCAAGGAGAAGTTCTTTCCTGACGTGGCATTGGGAACCTTGGAAAGTCAGTTTCATGACTTGGTTCAAGGAAACATGTCGGTCGACGAGTATGCTGCAGAATTCTGTAGATTGAGCCATTTTACATCGTCTATGATTCGGGACCCAGGAGATCGAGCCCGAAAGTTTAGAAAGGGACTGACGAGAGAGATTAGTTCGCGTACTTTTGGTCGTCGTACTACTACCTTTGAGGGTATCTTAATGGATGCCCAGATTGCAGAAGAGGATCTGGATCTCAGGCCTAAGAGGAGTCACAATATTTTTGGAGATACGAATGGTAGCACAGTACCAGCCAAGCATCCCCGTATTCAGCACCAACAGCAGTACCAAGTACCATTTCATATTCAGCAACAACCATGGATATTTCAGCATCCACCGCAGTACCTAGCACCAGTTCCTATCCAGCAACATCCATGGGCGTATCAGTATCAACAACAGTACCAGGCACCAGTCCGTGTTCAGCAGAATCAGCAACAGCCTCCGAGAGAGACACAGCAGACTTGTCATTTCTGTAAGAAGCCAGGTCACCTTTGGGAAAGCTGTAGAACGAGACTAGGACTTTGTTTGCACTGCGGCGCTGTGGGACATCGAGTAAGGGATTGTCTTCTAGCCCCTTATCTTCCGGGCCAGCGCGCAGCTTCAGATTATAGAGATCCAGTTAGGCTACCTGTGGAACCGTACATTGCTTAGCACCCGCGAAGGGAACCACCCCAGCAGGGCGGGGCATTTGCGATGACGGTCGAGGAGACCGATACTGCAGGTAATGTGTTAGCAGGTTCTGTTCTTTCCTTCTGCTCCTATCTATTTGACTGATTGACTGATACCTTAGTACCATAGCTTGTATACATGATTTTCTTGTCATAATATAGTTAGTTGTACACCCTGATACAGATACTGCAATACCATGACAAAAGACACTATGACCGTACATATTCCCCTTGGGTTGTATGTTGTATGATTATAGGAAAGATTTTTAGACCAGGATTATTGGGGTTTGACCATGACGAAGATTCATGAAGGAGTTATGACTTGACAAGAGAGACAAGATAATTAAAATTCAAGGATAAACATTGATTTAAATAGAGGGTTAAGAAATTTACATGGCATAATTGGTGGTTTATTAATTCCAGGAATATTATGATATGATTGAATTGGTTATTAAAAATTTGGAAATTTTGGGAGATTATCATTATATTTAATTGATTGCAAGTTATGAATTTTAGAATTTTATATTTGGATGTTGCATTTGGAGAATCCTTAAGTATCGCATTGTTGAGTATTTTGAGGAAGAGGAAATCGAGAAATAAAATTTTGATGGATTAATGTTTAAATTCAAACCTTGTAGGACGAGATTACATTTTATAATTATGCAATAAAAGAAAAAAAATCAAATTTGAGGAGTGGATATTAAATTCCGAGTATTGAATTATAAAAAAAAGAAAAAAAAATTGGGGAAATTTTTGATAAAAAAAATAGACTTTGATTTTATTTCGAGGATTTTTCAGGAATGCAATAATTTAAGAATTTTTAAAAATTGTGAAAAGACATTGTGGATTATTACCTGATTTCATGGTTGATGAATTTAAACTTTGAGGGAAAATGATAATGTGTATGAATAAACGCTACTATGAGGATTTTAAATTTCGAGGACGAAATTATTTTAAGGAGGGTAGACTTGTCACTACCACGTTCCGAAAACAGGGGTATTTTTTTGACTTCTTATAATAATTAATATTATTCTAGTTACAATTAAGTAATTGCATGATAAGTATTTAATTTAAATAAATATGTGAGATGTGTAATTAAATATATAATTATATACAGTGTTCATTTATTTTGAGCTAGCAGACTTGACCTAGAAGCCCAGTAGATGAACACCTGTCCGAATTATGGAATTCTGTATTTAATTGTTTTATCTAGAATTTATTTATTGGAGATTGTAATTAATTACTGTATTTTATTTAATTATTGTGCATTGCCTTTGCTTCGACATTTGGAGCGCTACACTGACTTTTGCCTTCCAAAAAATTTCACAATCTTGCCCTAGACAAGCCCGCCTTCCATTCTGCTATTTTTGCAACTCATAATTATGCTCTCTGTGCCTTATTTTTAGCCGCACAAAAGTCATCGCGGACGTTTATTTAATTCCTAAATAAATTCCTATTTTGTATCGTTGTGCGTTCCAATCAAAATTGGAGGCAATCTTGACCTATTTTTTGTGTGGCCCAAATTAGGGTAATATTCTGTTCTGAGTTTTTTTCATTATTGGTATTTATGACCTGACCTGATTTTGGCCCCATGTACTCTTAATTAATTTTAGAACACAACTTACATTTATTTCTAATTAAATTGAGGATACTATTTTAACCGATTCTGAAAATCCCAATTTAATTCCAGTGCCCTGCTATTTGAGCCCATACCAAACTTACAGCGCCCCCTGACCCTACAAAACACCGAACACCGAATCGCCCGCCAAATTTTTGTCATTTTATGCGTCTGTGCAAATACCCAAATTTAAGGGGGCTAATTTGCAAATTTGCAAATTTGCATTTTTGGTGTCAACACCCATTTGTTTAAAACAATGAGGGAGCCCTAATAATTTAAATAAGTCTCTCACCCTCATCCCCACATAAAATTTCTCCATGTCAAATCTGGACCACTCATTCAATGGGTGCATCCTCACCCTTCATTCACTCACACCCTCTCCCTATTTAATATCCCATCAACACCCTTCCCAAGAAAACCTAGGTTTCCCCACCTCCTAACAAGCCCCCACCTCTTTCTCTCTCTCCTACCTCTCCTCTCTCCAACGTAGGGAAACCAAATTCCTTCATCCTTTCTTCTTCTCTTTTCTCCTTCTTCTTCTTCTCTTCTTCTTTTCTTCTTCTCCTTCTTATTTTGGAATTTAAAATAATCAAAGAAGGGGAAAAACCACCACCATCACCCGACCATTCCCTGTGTTCCTGGCCGAGCCATCCCCGGCGGCCCTCTGCCCACTCCGGCGGCCCAGCCTAGCCCGAGCCCCTCGGCCTACTGCTCGAATCTCCTCCCTCTGCCGTTCGACCTCCGGCAGACTCCTCACTCCGGCTGCATCCACCACCACCTCCGACTGCATCCACCATCACATCCCGACTACAGCCGACTCCCCTCCCTGCTGCTAACTCCGGCTGCACCTACGACTCTCTCCGTCGGCCAACCCCATCACCGCTTCCCCCCAACTCCCTCTCCCCGCTGCAGTCCTCTGCTGCCCCGACTTCCTGTCCACACCCCGGCCGAGCCCAGCACCCCCGACGGCCCTCTGTCTACTCCGGCGTGCTGCCAACCGCTCCCCCTCCTGCCGTACTCCGGTAGCCAGCAAGCCCGACCCCCCTGTGAGCCTCTTCTCTCCCCTTCCTTCTTCTTATACATATATATATATATATATATATATATATATATATATATATATATATGTATATATATACATACGTATATACGTATGAGTATATATAATATATGTATATGTATAATAGTTATTTGATATATGTGTATAAATATATGACTATGTAAATACGTATACGTATATGTGTGTGTAGATGTATACGTGTGTATACATATTAAATAATATTTTTATATGTATTTTTGGTATATATATATATATATAAGTAGTTTATATATATATATATATATGTTATATTGATATGTAAGTATATATAAATATATATAAACTTATTTTTGGTATAGGTATAAACATGTATTATATATGTGTTTTAGTATTTAATGTTATATATATATAATGTATTGGTATATATATATATATGTGTGTATATATATATTGGTTTATTTTTATAATATCTATTTAATAAAAAGTATATAGTATTGTATTTTTAATTGGTATATATGAGTATATATATAATTAGTCTATGTATGTATTCGCTAATTCGTATGTGTATATATATATTTTTGTATAAACCCTTAGCATATTTTTAATATATATACATATATATTATATAGGTATTTAATTTGATATATATATATATATATATATATATATATATATATTGTAAGTACATATGTTAATTAAGATATGTATAATTATGTATCTATCTACTAGGTGACCCTAGGTGACCAGTATCATACCTAGCGTAGTCCCGAATTCAGTGTTTTTAGACTGTGTGTTAGAGTAGCATCTGATGCAAATGTTATTTTGCTTTGTGATTTGTCTATAGGGCGGTTGATTTTTTCCAGACGATACTCTGGAACAGGACCTCGGTATTCACCAGCTAAGGACCCAAGGCAAGTATATTCTCTGATAATTTTCAATTGTTGATAATTTCTATAAGTTCAATAATCTAAAAATGTTACATCTGAATCCTTGACACTGTGCTACACGGACTAGTATATAGCTTGGATCTGCAGTCATGAGATGTTACATTGATTATCGTATTGATATTGTATACGACATGTATATTAGACATCATACATGATAGATTGGACTTGCTCGTGTATCGTGACGTGTCATGGTTGGATCCACAGTACTAGTTGGGGGCGGGGAAGTAGTTAGTAAGAAATGTGATCATACCCTTTATACAGTATAGAACAATATAAGTGTTAATCATGCTCTTCACATATGATTAGCCAGGCCCTATAGCTCTAGTACATGTTCCCAAGCCGATCACATTTTGAAACTACTATTTCAAACACTTAGAATAGATTACAGTTCCCTATTTTAAATCATATACTACATCACCCGTATATGATACTGTACCTTTTTCTTTTCATTTTCATATATGCACTGACTGTATCATATTGCCTATTGCCTGTCTCTTCACATTGCTTGTCTCTTTAATTGCCATTGCATTTATTTTACTGTCTTCTCAGTATCTAGCATCATATGTTTATTACTTTATAGTCCTTATCAATTTAATGGAACTGTTATTTGAGATTTGTACTTTGCTCCTTCCTGACTGGAAACATTTTTCCAGACTATGCCTTAGAGGACCGGTGCCCGACACTTTATGGATCATATGGTGAGTAGCTGCAACTTGGGCTTGGTAGTTAGTTGTGATTCCGGGAGGTCTAGCCGGAATGACTAGTTTTCTGATTAGTTCTTTTAGTAGACTATTTGGTACCGGATTTGTCTCCGGCATTTTTGATGAGACTTGGATATTTGTTGAGTTAGATTATTACTTTTTGACTTGTGTTGTATTTAATTTTTGTTCGATATCTTATCGTGCTGTAGTCCTGTGATTGAGTATATTCGTTTTATTTGTGTCATCCGTGCCTCCTTATGGAGATTGGATGATTGTGTGAGATTGGCTAGATAGTATCAAGACCTTGACAGCGTTCTACCGCCGATGCTGCGGCGTAGGCTGGACGTACCCGCGTACTCGTGCCCTAATTCCGGGTGCGGGTCATGACAGCACCACTCAACTGATCGAACAAGTTATCAATCTGTGGTAAAGGATATTTATTCTTGATAGTGAGATTATTCAATACCCTGTAATCAATGCACATGCGCATCGATCCATCCTTCTTCGGTACAAATTATACCGGGGCTCCCTACGTTGAAGAACTCGATCTAATAAATCCCTTATCCTACAATTCGTCCACCTGCTTCTTCAGCTCGACCAGCTCGCTGTTGTTTACTCTATAGAAAAGCTGTGAAATTGGTTTTGCACCTGGCACCAAGTCTATAGAGAATTCAATATCTCGATTTGGGGGCAATCCTGGAAATTTCTCAGGAAATACATCCAAGAACTCTGCTATCAATGGATGCGGCAACTCCTTATCTTCCACCAAAGCTCCACAAATAATGCCCTCTTCCTGCTCTGCATCTCCCCGAGCAAACTCGAACTCTAGCTCTCTTGAAGGACCAAAGAAAACTCTACCTCCTCTACAATATATACTAATACGGTGCCTACTCAACCAATACATCCTGAGTACAATATCGTAGCTCGGAAGTGGCATTACAAGTAGACATGCACTCAACTCCCATCCTCCCAGAGTAACTCTTCGATCCTTGCAAATATCATTAACCAAGATAATGCCTTCCCTGGCCATGATCATACAAGTCCTAATCAAAGACTCAGCTACCAAACTATGCTTCAGAGTGAATGAAATAGATACAAAACTATGGGAAGCACCACTATCAAACAAAGCTAAAGCTGGAATAAAATAAAAAAGAATAGAACCTGCGATGACATCTCTGGTGGGCTCGTCCTCCCCGACTGTCATAGCAAACTCTCGTCCCTGACGTGCATCTCCCTAATGCTTATACTGGACATAACGCGGCTATTGGATCGGAAGTATCGGTCCCCTTGGCTGTACTACAGGTGGTCTCGCATGTGTCTACGGAGCTAGAGCTGCTCCCTGAACTGCACGACGAGGGTACTCTCTCATCTGATGTCCCTTGGCACCATAATACAAACAAACTCCCAACCTCTTCCTATAAACTTCCTAGATATGGCCGGGCTTCTTGCAGAAGTGGCAGGAAGCTTGATGTAACTATCTCTGCTATTGTGGTGCCTGCTAAAATGGTGCCCTAGCTGGAGTCTGGTACTGCTGCGGCTGCTAAAAAGCCCCAGACTGGAAATGAGGACATTTGGCAGATACTGTACTATTTTTGGCCCCCCGAAAAGAATTACGATCTCTCTTGGGCATTAAACCCAACTCTCGGTCAACCTTGCATGCCTCCGCAAGTATCTTCGAGTATGTCTAATAAAAACATGAAATAAGGATCTTTACTTCCCAGTTTAGACCCTCGCTAAAATGAATAGCTCGAACCTCCGGCTCTCTCACCAAATACTCCATAAATTGGCTCAGCCTGCCGAACTCTGCAGCATATTCCTCCACAGACATGCTCCCCTGAATGAGGCTCTCAAACAGCCTCCCCAAGTCTAACTTGTCTGCCCGAGTGAAGAACTTCTTCTTGAAGAGGTCCTTGAATAACTCCCAAGACTGTCCTGTATCAACAAGAATCGGCTCATTACTGAACCAAATGCGAGCGACGTCCAACAGCTAATGTCCCACCGCCTCAACCTTCAGATCCTCAGAAATATGGGACACCCTAATAAGATGCTCAATGTCCTCGAGCCAATCATCAGCATAGACGATGCCCTTCGTCCCTTTGAAGACCCTAGGCTCTAGCTTCTTAAAGTCCAAAATATTGTCTGGCTGAAGCTGAGCAACCTGAGGAGCAACCTGCTACTGGACCAAAACTCCTCTCTCTACTACGACATGAGTAAGTTGATGAGCACTCTTGATGCCCTGCAATAAGGCGTCGTTCTATCTCTGATGTGCCTCAGACTAAGCCCTATGTGCCTCCAATATCTCGCAAAATAGTGTGAACATCTACGTCGCATCTGCTGGCACGGAAGGTAGAGATGGAAGTCCCTCAAATACATTTGGCACAGTCCTCTGAGTAGGAGGTGGACCTCCAAAAGTAGCTGACACTCCAATCACCGGAGAAGTGACTGGTGAAGGCCCTCGGGAAGTCGTAAACCTCTCAGAACCTGCTCTCTCCTGCTGCGATCTAGTCTTAGGCAGCATCCTGGGATAAAGATAAAGAAAGAATTAATATGGCACATGATGTAAGACATTGAAAGAAAGGACAATTTAAAGATCAAATATTAATATCAAAGAAGAATAGTTGAATGAATCAAAATAATTTTTCCTAAATGTGATTGAGTATTCTCAGCCTATATTCTATTTCCTGTATCCTGAAACAGGCTCGTAAAAGCACTCAATTCAGAGCACCACTACGAATCGTACTAATTATGACCTCGAAGAACTATATGGGCCACCACTAAAAATATGTCACTACTCGCACCCGGTGTAGGGATGCAAGTCGGGAATAATGCCCAGCCTAGAATCGGCGATAGAACGCTGTTTGGGTAATCTATCCAGCAATATAATGAGCCACCACCAATATCAATATACTTAATCATAGATCTAAGATGAAAATAAGCACGAATATGATAAAAGAATAGAATAGTCATAATACACTCATGAGTTTAAATAATAACATCAATGAGTCTGAAAAAATACTAACAATAAGCTAGAGACAAATCCAGTACAAAAGAATGACTAAGAAGCTACAAGTCCCGAGTCATCTGTCTCAGTCGGGATGAGTCCCTCCTGAGCCAGGGTCTCTGACTCTAAGCCCACAACATCCTGAGGCCCGTAATGAGTAGGGTACCACTACTCAGTTTTATCTGATAAAAATATATCCAGTCAGGAAAGTAGCAGAGTATATCTCTAACAGCAGTTCTAATCAATGATATAAACTATGTAATAGTAAATAGATGTGAATATACAAGATGCAACAATAGATACAAGAGATATACAATAAAGAAATATTGGAATAAATACAAAAATGAACAATATGACAATGAACAAGAATACTAATGACTAAGTGCGTGAGTACTACCTTTAACTGTGATCGGCTTGGAAACTTGCACAAGAAACTTGCACAAGGATAAGGGCCTGGCTAGTCATACGTGCGGTGTATGACCAATACTCACAAAAAACAAGACATGCACAAGAAGGGTATGATCACATATCTACACTAAAATACTTCCCACCCCCGACTGGTATAGGGGATCCAACCAAGGAACGCTATGGCACAAAATTCTTTAGGAAGATAGCTACTCTCCCAGAGAATCAGTGTCTGTACATATACAAGAAGAACAATGAAATAAGGCTTGCACAAGATATACTATATACCAAGGAATAACATCTCATGACGAGATCCGGATATACCAATCCGTGTAAACCATCGTGTCAATAATCATGGATATCTATACTAGATACAATGAACATAGAGGATATGATAAATGAGAAACTATCTGAGAATGTACTCACGTGAAGTCCGGTGAATAGTATCACAGATGTCTGGTACGGTGCCTCGAAGACCTATATATGGAATATATTATTAATACAAGGTTTCAGAATAAAAATAAATTTAACTAGTTAACTTGTATGTCAAAGAGCCATTTCTAAGTCAAAATAGTCAAACTAGGTCAACTCTAAGTCAAACTGGTCAAACTTGATCAAACTACCTATTTTTAGGTTGCATGAGTCTATCTCTATGATGTTGGGTTCATAAACTATAAAACTAGGTCATACAAGCTAAATCTTGGATACTAAGTTACCGTATCTCAGGATACGCAAACCAAAGATATAAAATAGTCATATATGCATATATGATCAATATTAAATATACTAGTCCTAATTATAATTGCTAAATGAATACCTTAGCTTTGAACCAAAGTGGTATCGCACTACTAACCTCCATCTCGATACCGAAATCTAATACCTTGAATATCCTCAATACCTTGATATTTACCTTGGTATCTCATGGTAAATAAGATATCTAGTATATAGTATCTACCCCACTAGCTATATGGACGTACATATATCAATCCAATATAGTTTCTAGTATTCACTAACATGAATATTAATTACTCACTAGCAAACTAATCACTAACTCCTAATTCATATACACATACATACCTACCTATATAAATAACTTAAGAAACATAAGTTTATATATGTATCTAACTAACTAGAGATACAAGTGCTATACAAATAGATCTAACTACTAAATATGTATATATAACTGTAACAAGATATCTACTAATTTACTATTTAACTATTAAGCTACTAATAACTAACTACTAACATTTATTAAAACTAACTGTCAACACACTAGCTAACTAGTAGCTACCTAGCTTAACATACTAAAACTCTGCTGCCTAACGTAACTTTTACTGCTGGAGTTACTCTTCACTGCTCGCTGCCTCGAGGCTCTGCACCTGCTGCTGCTGCTTGGCTCGGCATCTGCTGCTGCTCGGCTCTGCATCTGCTGCCACTGCTGAGCCTCATACTGCTACTGCTGCTGGTGAATCTACTACTGCTGAAGCTAGATTCTGCTATGCTATCATGGCTGTTACTGTTTTAGTTGTATTAGTGGTTCCCTGCTCCACTGATACTGTGCTAGCTGCTGTCGAGCCCCCCCTTGCACACACAACCTACCACTTCTATATACCTATCTACATGGATTCCTCTCTATATATACATATATATATATATATATATATATATATATATATATATATATATATAACCATACACATATATATAGATATGTACATATACCTATGTACTACTAGATATAGTATACCATACATGTATATAGCATCACATACACATATACCTATACAGTCAACTTACATATATACATATAGGTATATCAACACACTCAACACTGTAGAAGCATGAAAAAAAAATGCTTGGAAGATCTACGCAGCGTCTTGATACAGAGCAGCGTAAGCAGAGGCCTTCAGAGCCATCCAGCGTAAAATAGGGTTCTTCATCGCCTCCATGGCGTAAAACTCAGCCGCTCTCAAAGCAGCATTAAAGCGTACGAGAAACGCTTCGTATTCCCGAAAAGAAACTGTCCAGTCACGCAGTAAACCTGACCTCTGACTCCTGACAAAAAGTGCTGCACAGCTACCCAAACGACGGCTGGGAAGGGCGGCAGACCCCTCGGGACGTGCTCCATAGTATGATGGCGGATCTCAACATTTAATGCAGAGGATTTGGTTAAAATATCACCAAACCGGCGCTTACTAAAATCCCCTGGCATAAACCGCTCTTTCGCGTGCAAAGAGAACACGCTGCGTTGTTTTACACAGGCAAACATGGGCTGTTTTACGCTCCGCAGAAGACAAACAGCCTGCCACGTCAAAAGCTGCGCTTCGTACAGGGCTCGAGGCACGTCTCTCCGCCAAAGCACACAGAGCGGTGACAGTGTCCCCTCAAGGCACGTCCCTCCGTCAAAACGCACAGAGCGGTGATAGTGTCCCCTCAAGGCACGTCCCTCCGTCAAAACGCACAAAGCGGTGACAGTGTCCCCTCAAGGCACGTCCCTCCGTCAAAACGCACAAGCGGTGACAGTGTCCCCTCAAGGCACGTCCCTCCGTTAAAACGCACAGAGCGGTGACAGTTTCCCCTCAAGGCACGTCTCCGCATTTAATGCACAGGATGATGGCAAATCTCTGCCAAAGATTTGATCTCCAAAAGCCGTAATTCCGGCTAAAGACGTCCACATCAGCACCCTGGCACGGTACGCAGCGGCTTCTACGCCCATTCAGGATCTGTGCTCCTACGGCTTCCACGCCCCCTCAGTCTCTACGACTGCTCGGCTTCCACGCCTACTCGGCTTCTATGCCTGTTCGGCTTCTATGCCTGGTCGGCTTCCACGCCTACTCGGCTTCTATGCCTGTTCGGCTTCTATGCCTGCTCGGCTTCCACGCCCCCTCAGTCTCTACGACTACTCGGCTTCCATGCCTACTCGGCTTCTATGCCTATTTGGCTTCTACGCCAAGGTGACAGACATTTGGCTTCTACGCCAACCTCTTCTACACAAGGGATACCTACCTACGTGGCTTCTACGCCGTGATCTCCGCAGCAGATATACGCGTTTCGTCCCCTTAGTTGGACGCGCATCACTTGCTCACTCAAAAGGTCATTATTACGCAGGCATTGGTTACTTTAACCGTTGTGTAAAAGGGTGCTCTACTGTCCACTCCTCGGTTGCTACACCAACGGAGTGGTCACTGTCACCAAAGAATCTATAAATAGAGGCCCCTGTCAATGGGGAACAAGGTCGAAAAATTGGTCAAGAAACCGATATCAGATCCCAGGTCGAAAAATTTGGCCAAGAATACCAATATCAGATCAAAGCTCGAAACTTTGAAAGAAGGATCGAACAAGGTCACCGAACCAGAGATCAAGAGGGAGAGACAGAGAGAGAGAAGAATACAGAGCTCAGGCAAGGAATAGGGAGCGACGACCTTCAGCATCGCGCATCCACCCCCCTTCGCAACCTCCGAAGCTGCATCCTGTCTTCCACGGCACTTCTTCAACATCGTGTAGTCCAAGGGCTAAAGTGATCGACCGCAGATCAGACACCTATAGCAATTTATACCCAGATTAAATAAATTGTACTCCCGCATCCTCGTATAGGATCGAATTGTACAAGTTTGTTTGTAAACCAAAGGGCACGGGACTCGTATAAACCCTGTCATTGAAATACACTTTCATTCTTTCGTTTAATACCACAAACAAGATGGCGACTCTGCTGGGGACGTCTTTCTCTTCTGACGAGGAAGTAATTGCTCAACACGATACGGTATCTGTAGGAACCGTGAAGAAGACACTGGTCATTCATTTCGACCAGTCTGCCTACGAAGACATGCTTCGGACTGGGGGTAGCTCTCACTCTCTCTCCGTCCAAGACAACAGGAAGCTACGCAAAGTGTGGATGCCCAAGACATCCTCCGCCGTTCCTGTGGACTCTCCGATCTCTCCGACCAATGAGGTGGTAGCATCGCTCCCTCCGTGCCCCGCACGTAAAATTCAGTCTCCCGCTACGCGCGATACAGACAAAACTTCTGGTAAAGCCTCAGCGCTAACCCAGGAGTATCCACTGCGCTATACGCGCAGAAATTAGTCTCCCGCTATACGCGGTACAGACAAAACTTCTAGTAAAGCCTCAGCGCTAACCCAGGAGTATCCACTGCGCTACACGCGCAGAAATTAGTCTCCCGCTACGCGCGGTACAGACAAAACTTTGGGCAAAGCCTCAGCGCTGACCCAGAAGTATCCCCTGCGCTCCACGCGTAGGAACCTGTCTTCCACTACGTGCAGTACAGACAAAACTTCCGACGGTGCCTTAACGCCAAATCGGAAGAACAGATCACGCTCCACGCGCAAGACGACATCTGACCTCTACGACGAACCAGATGAGCGCCGTGATCTCCTCAAGAGGAAGCAAGCAGGCGAGTACTCAACTCCTCGGCCGTTACACCAGCGAAGAAGCAATCTGCCTATCCTCCAGATTACGCGGGAAGACGACGGTCGACTGAACACCTCTTCAGCTTTACCCCTGTCTGAGCGAATCTCCAAATCACGCCTGGGTAAGTCCCACGGCGCAAAACAAGCTCAAATTGCTACTCCTGACCTACGCGAATGCCTAATCCAGAATCGTAAGGAGAGGGGACCTTCCAACATGTCTATTACGCCCCCTAGGGAACAATGTTGTAATAGTCATAAGATTGTGATTGACTGCTACTGTTCTAAAGCAAAACGATCGGTCTTCGACCGATTGAACTACTCTCAATCTTTCCCGGAAGAGGAGCACGTGTATGCGTCCATGAACATGGCTTCACGCATACCTAGAAGAGGGTCGAGCTCAAAGCGTCTTCCCTCTGGACCTCCGAGCCAGAGAAAATTCGAAGACCTCCTCAGGAATTCTGAAGCTGGGGTATTCCAAAACACCCGTGCAAGGTCACAGCAACCAGCTCCGTACTCGTCTGATTCCGACGCTGGGGGTCGCCGATCTCCCAGATCAGATGCCGAGAGTATAGAGTCGACTTCTGCAGCGACCTATACTTACCCTTCGACGACGCCCAGAGAAATGGGAGCTTACGCCATCGAAGATGAACGCGAGGGAGAGTCGCCATCAGGAGACGCAGAACAACGCATCACTGACCTAGAGACGTCGTTGAAACAAATGCAATCCGTAATGGAGAATATGCACCAGATGATGCTAACTCAGCACGCAACTGCCATGGCTCAAGCATCGGTTCTGCCAACTCAGATACATGTGGGGGTGGACTTGCCACCATCCAGCCCAAGCCAAGAACCTGCTCTAGATCAAGAGTTAGCAGTTCCTCCGCTTCCAACGAAAAATTCGATGCAGGCGGTCCGGGAGTTGAAAGCCCAGTTCGATGCCTTGAAGCACAAAGATCAGCTCAAGAAACTGGTAATCAACCAACCGTACCCAGCTATCTGGGAAGAGGTCCCTTTCCCTCCAAAATACAAACCTCAGGCGATGGCTCTGTTCGAGGGAAAAACATCACCAAGCCAATACATGAACTATTTCAGTATGATGACGGTGCTGCTATAAGGGAACGATGCCCTCCTCACTCGGGTGTTCAAAGGATGCCTCTCAGGAGTAGCCTATCAGTGGTACCGTAGCTTGGTGGACAACTGCATTACTTCCTTTGAGGATTTTAAAGCTCTATTCTTCACACGATTCTACGAGGGAGGAATGGACATGTCTATGTCCTCTCTCATCGAAGTCAAGCAGAAGGAAAAGGAAGACGTTCGCATCTTCATCGAACGCTTTCGTCAGGCCACCTTACAGATGCCTCCAGGAGTTCCAGACTCAGCATTAGTGGACATTTGCAGGAAGAACCTCCTTCCCGTGGTCTCAGTGTTCACAGGACCATATCAGTTCCATGATTGGCCCTCGTTCATCCTCTCGGCGGTAGCCGTCGAAGACAACAGTCGCAAGGCGCGCGACAATGGCATCATGATCTCCGCCTCTGACAGAAGCAAGAGGTCATCCCCTGGCAGCGACCATCATCGTGGTCCCAAAGGGAAGGAAGCACTGGCAATCAACACGGCCAGGCCAAAGATTGCGGCGACCGCCCAAGCGAAACTGGGGGCTCCGAGGCCCGTCGAAGTCTACTCTTTCGACGACGACGATATCCCAAGTATCTTCGAATGTCTCGTCAAAAGTGGCAAGATCACCCTCCCAGAGCTAAGGCGGCCCCAGGAGGTCGGCAATACTGACGACCCAAAATACTGCATCTTCCACAGATACGTACACCACCCGACAAAGGCGTGCTATATACTAAAAAGGAAGATCCAGGGGTTGATCGATGCTAAGACCATCACTCTGCACAACACCGAGAAAACGGTCACGGCCAACATGATCTCCCTGCAGTTTGGCAATTTGCCTCCCCAAAAGGTTCCTGATGGTGTTACACCTATCTCCCGGGCAACGATGAGCCTCGTTAACCTTCCCCCTGCTAGGGATCAAGGTCACAACCTGGTGCCCCTAACTATCCGGCGGGGCGAGATTATGTGGGTCCACCAAGATTTGGTGTCAGATCTCGAGGAAGAGACCAAGGCAACCAGGGCTACCCCCAAGAAGAATCCCAAATACAGATCATGCTACATGGTCACAACTTCTTCTACATCAGACGGAGACGAGGTACCTGTCGCAACCCGTTCAGGGAGGGCCCACCTCGACAACGACGAAACAAATCAGGAAGGTGCGCTGGCTGACGCTCCAGCTACCAAACCGTCAGAGCAAGATCCCGTCATGCCAAGCATCGCGCTCTACCAAGCACGCATTTCCAAAGCTTTCAAATCATAAAGTAAAGGAAAGAGTGTTCAAAATCGGCGAGCTAGTTCTAGCCGTGAGAAGGCCGATGATTCTAACTCATAGAAGTAAAGGCAAATTCCAGCCCAAATGGGAAGGCCCTTATGTGATCGAGACAACGTTCTCAAACGGCGCCTACAGGATAGCCCAGCCCAACGGAGATCTGTTAATGGCTCCTATCAACGGCAAATTCCTGAAAAGGTACTATGCCTAATCTCTCCTGCTCAAAGAGGAAAATAGCAAGGACCTCGATTCTGACAAAACTACTTCCAAAAACATAATTAGTTGGGTTACACTCTATCATGTCCGCATGACCTCTGAATAGATATGTCCCGCTAAGAAGTTTGTCGAGAGTTTATCACGTCCATACTACCTCTGATATCACTCTCACCTAACCTGTCATTTACATTCCGAAATGATGGGTCCACAACAGTCAGAAAAGAGTCGCTGTTATTCATTCCCGAAGAAGGCAGAATTACATAGGAAGGGGTACATCAAGATGGCGGAGTAATCAGGCCATGAATCTGCCGCTCCAGTGCAGCTATCCTCTCATTCCTAAGGGCCAAAGCATCGGCACGAGCCTGCTCCAGCCATGCCTCCGGAGTATGCGTAAGGGTCAGATTAGTCCTTGCCCGAAGACAGCCCGTACGGGCAGCTTCCGCACGGTCCAGATCCCGTCGCGCTTCGCTCAGTCGACCAGTCGCTACCTCCAAACCTGCCAACGACTGGGAAGCCCACTCCTCTGCCCGAGCAAGTTTTTCCCGCAGCTTGGAGGCCCTCGCCGCATTCCCTTCATGCTCGGATCGACACTGCATCTCAACGGCAAGGGCTTCTTCCACAACAGCTCTTCTCCTATCCATCTCCAGCTTATGCGTCTGGATAGAGTTGTCTAGGCATTCAAGCTTTGTATCGAACCGCTCAGACATAAGGTCGTACCGAGCCTGGACATCAGCATCAAGGCTGCCCTCAGTCCGCTGCAAGTATTCGTTAATGGGTTGCTCTAAACCATTAACCACCGCCTCAAGAGCGTCAGCCACTCCAGGATTGCCAAGCCCCCTGACAACCTCGATCGAAAGCTGAGAAGTCTTCTTCAGGAGCTCGAAGTCAAGGTTCTTCGCCAACACCATCGGTATCATCATTTTTAAGCCAGTGTAGACGAGGCTGGAATGCTGCTCGATCAACGCGACTAAACCCGACTGAGCGCCCGGAGCGGCCACAATTGCAGACGAGGTAGCCACCGCCGCCTCAACAGGTGGCACGCCCGAAGAAGATGCGATGGCGACAATCGAAGTCATCGGCATACTCGCAACAGGCGAGGTCACGATGACAGGTTCGTCCTTCCCTTGAGACGACGAAACCTCCCCGGACGAGCTAGCCCCCGAAGACACTCCTGCCTCAAAATCTGGCGCCTCCACGTCACCGCCAGGAGCCAGAACAAAGCCGGAAGGCGCTTCAACGCCATGCTCCCCGTGGACGTCATCCCCTGAAAAGAGGACAAGAAAGCAAAATGTCAAACCCAGTGGTAATCCTCCTAGGAGGAGACATCAAAATGACATTTACCCGGAGCCAACGGCATATACGACGCATCTGTAGCAGATGTAGCTAAGCCACGCCTTAATGACGCGATACGAACTGTCATACCTGGAGAAGGAGGTGGGCCGACCGACATCGCCAAGAGTTCAGTCAAGCCTTCCCCGAGACGCGGTCGAGGTTCATCAGCCGGAGTCTCGCTAAGCGCGCTCGCTAACGCAGGAGTAACTCCGCCCGCTACTTACCTCAGGGAAGATTCTTCCATCTGTTGGGGCCACGCAGGCAATCCCGCTCTGCTGCTTGGAGCAGCCGCAGCGACAGCAGTCTCTAGCGAGGACTCTCCGGCGCCGCCAGCCAGAACTGTAGAAGGTCCCCCTCTGAAAGGCGAGGAACCTCCGGCCAAAGAATCATCCCTGATACAGGGAGATGCAGGCTCATTCCCGGGAACCTCAACACCAGGAATACGGAGAGGACGAGCAACCGTCTCCTTCCTCCTCTTACGAAGGGAAGCTTCCTTCGGAGCAGAAGCCCGTCGCTTCCCGGAAGAGACTACCAGAGCCCCCGTCGGCAGAGGCACTACACACCTCGGCAACGACACCAGAGGCTCATCCGGAGTACCAGATTCCTCCCCCTCATCAGAAGAAACCGAGAGGACTTCGACCCTTCTTCCAGGCTTGGCAGAAGGCACCCTAAAGCTCCCACGCCTGTCAAAATCGTGGTGGAAAGTGTTAACCGCCACATAAAACTGGGCGTAGGAGTGAAGGATGCGCAGCTCCGTGGAGGTTGTAACGACCGGCACGATAAAAATTGCCCCCGTACAACCCATGATAAAATATCGCCACCCTCTAGCTCCATCAATGAGTCCACCCCTGGACCTGAAGCTGGTGACGGCGTTGCCCACATGCAACTGGTCGTACCCGAACTGCCTGGCGAACCGACTAGGCAGGTAGGGCTCGAAGAAGCAATGGTCTTCGCTCCTATATAGCAGATGGGAAGGTCTAATACAGACCAACCAATTAAACGCCTCCGGAGAAAGAACGGTCTTCCCTCGACCTGAATCCTCGAGCCACAGCCCTGACTGGTTGCGATGCACAGGAGGGGGAGTACAAAGGATCTTCCAGCCATGGCTGAGGTTCAAAACAAGCCGACAGTCTAAAACTGTATTCATATTCCAGGAGGAATCCCTGTAATTCAATAGGAATATACCTCCGGAGCTGCTACCGGAACCGGGTGACATAACCCGGGAATTGTGGAGAATTAACCATCCCATCAAGTACAAGTATGGTAATTCCACCCTAGGGAAGCTCTCCCGCCGAGCTTCATCAACGAGCAACCCATCTGTCATGGCCCTCAGGCCAGCCTGTATACGGCACACCATGGCAGAAAGCAAGCCCAATCTTGCACCAAACACCAGGCGCACAGCCGGCCACAGGATATTGCGGTGAATGCGGTCCGCGGACACGGTGCCCGGCACCACTACTTAACGCAGCCATATGGAGAGGAAACCAGCCAGCTGGGCCTCCTTAGACAAAGGCCTGCAGCAACGCCTCAAGTAACTACAGGCCTTAGTGCCTTCCGGGTACTTTCCTACCCCCTCCACAAGAATCTGATCCGGAGCTTCAGCCTCCTCCATAAGAGTCTCCACAACCTGGGCACTGAGGATGCCAAAGCAGTTCATGGGCTCTTTCTTACCACCCGAGGCTTTCTCCGACCTGGCGGCCCTGGCTCGGTGGAAGAAGAGGTAAGACATCCACTTGGTGGTGTGAGCCAAATCAGAAGGCTCGTTATAAAAAGCGGTGCACGCGAAGTACTGACACATCAGCTCCTGATATACTTCCGCCACCCGAGGGTCCAAATCCCCAAGCTCTCGGTTGGTGGGAACGTACTCTTCATATGGGGTATCCCCTATCGGCAGTCTCGAGACAACTGCCATCTCATGGAGGGCCAACCCCAACTCCCCTAGTGGAGTGGCGAAGGTCCCGGTGAGCGGAATGTACCGCTCCATCAGTGCCAGGAACAAATTAGGGTTTGGAGGCAGCCCGACGCTCGTCGCACTCACAGCGGCATATAGTCCAATGCCCTCCAACTCTCTCTGGAAGTGCTTTAAGGCCCAGTCAACTAGGCATCTCCATCGGGAGTTCGTTGGGGCGATCCACCCATTGCACCGAGGATTCTACTTGGGATATACGCCACCTCGACCCATGAAGTCGTTGCAGAAGGTCGGCAATTGGACCGGCTGGATCACCGAGCTATCTTCACTTGGAACACTGCCCGGGCACAGTCCTCGGAACAGCATCACAACGCCAGAAGGGCGACTAACAAACGACCCCTGGTCAGCGCCTTTCAGATGAAAGATCTTCCCCGGCTTCCCGTGAAGATCAGGAGTCAGCTTCCAAGACATCTTCCTGGGATGCGTCGCATGGAAGAAGGCCGAGATGGGATAATCCCTCGGCATCGTCGGCAGGTACAAAACCAAATCCCCGGTAGAGAAAACCCAAGGCTCCCTCTTGGGCTTCGTCTGGGACTGTTTATCAATCATGTCCCCAAAAAGAAAAGCCGGCTTTATGTACTGCTCCCCATCTACATGTACCAAGGGTTCGCCGTTGATCATACTCAACAGCATTCGCTTACCCTGGGCCGATATCAGGAGCTCCCTTCCCTCAGGATACTGGGGTCCAGAGATGGAAAATGCCACATGGGACAGATCCTCCAGATAGTTCGAGTGCAGCATCCCCGCAGCGGAGCCCATCACCTCAGCCAATGGGGACTCACCCAGATCAACTGCAAGATAATGCAAAGAAGATATGTCATTACAAGTCTGGCATAAACACACGGACCAAGGAAACGACAGTCTGTGCTTTACGCCAACATTGTACAAATTTGGTCACCTTACGCCGGAAGTCTCCTCCACAAACGTAAAATTCAAATTTTACGAAATACGCCAATTTTTGGTAGCCCGAGCTATTTACGCCCAGAGCTACGAAAATACGGAGTCTTTACGCTGACACATTAGAAATGTGGGCGTAAAAGATAAAAATGCCTCCGTGCGTCATCTTCCTCAAAAGAGGCTATCAGCATAGAAGACGACCTAGCGCAGTCACGTTCAACGTGTGTGAAGGATTTTTTGTCGTTTGTGTCATCCTAAAAAGTTCTACCTCTAAAGCCGGGAGCGCTAGTCGTCGGCGGGATGCTCCCCTCAGAGGGAAGTTCACCTTGCCCGACCAGAGATTCCCTCGCCGGGACAGAAGAATGAGAAGAAGAACCTATGCTCTTTCCCTTAGCGGAGGGGGTTTGTTTCGGCGCCATTTCTGAAAGACTCGAAGTGCTCGGAGAAAGAACGAAGAAAAACTCGAACAGTCGAAAGCTCTCTTTCGCAAAAGACAGATAAAAACTTTTTCTTTCCAGAAGCTGGGGATATATATACAGTCCGGGTCGACTCCTCGAATCCTCGGACGAACCCCTCGAGACCCTAACCGAATCTCGCAATTAATAGTTGATTATAATTGGATGCTACGTCAGCCCACTACCCTTGGAAGACGGACAGTCAGCGAATTCGAAAGGTTTTTTCGTGCAAGACGGTTCAGCGGGTTCTACGCTAAATGAGCTTTCTACGCTCGACAGCAACGGATCTACGGTTTTACGCTCGCAAGCTACAAGTCTATGGTTTTACGCCCGGATGCCTTTGTGCTCGGTAGCTTTTATGCTCGAGAGGCCACAAACCCACGACTTTACGCTCAGCAGATACCAAGTCGACGATCTCACGCTCGGTGGCGCTCAGTTTACGCTCAGCAGAAACAGATCCGCAAACCTCACGCTCGAAGAAATTTTCTTTTCAGGAGCTACAAATCAAACAGTTCTACGCTAAAGGAGCTTTCTACGCTCGACAGCAACAAATCTAACGGCTTTACGTCCGACAGCTACAAGTCTATGGTTTTTCTTGCCCGGATGCCTTTGTGCTCGGTAGCATTCTATGCTCGAGAGGCAACAAACCTATGACTTCACGCTCAGGAACCAAAGGTCTACGATTTCACGCTCGATGGTGTTCTACGCTCACAGGCTACAGATCTACAGTCCTACGCTAAAGGAGCTTTTCTACGTTCGACAGCTACGAATCTAACGGCTTTACGTTCGACAGCTACAAGTCTATGGTTTTTCTTGCCCGGATGCCTTTGTGCTCGGTAGCATTCTATGCTCGAGAGGCAACAAACCTACGACTTCACGCTCAGGAACCACAAGTTTACGATTTCACGCTCGATGGTGTTTTACGCTCAAGAGGCTACAGACATGATTTCCCGCTCCACGACTTTCCGCATATCCAAACAGTCCCCAAGGCGGTCAAGTGCAAAGAGTTCACACAGAAGATACTCGTTCTTGACCCAAAGCATCCCCAAGTACCCGAAGTATGCAGAGTTCAAACATTGAGAAATTACTCCTCTCGGGTCCAGAAAACTGGAGGTTCATCCAGATTCCAGTCTGAACATCTCGTCTATCAAAGTGGCAACTCAGTTTGACAGCCAAAAACCTCGACCCTGTTCCAAGGGAGTTTCGAGAGATCATTCTTGAAGACGAATTCTGAACAAAACGAAATTCCGCTCATCAGAGAGGCAACAGTTCAGAAATTCTACGCAGTCCTAGCAACAGGACAGTTCTAAATGTTCAAAGTGCTCAGCAGCGTTCTATGGACTATCTGCTATGCATAAAGGACAGGGCCTAATACTCTTTCTATCAGAGTCAGCGTAAAGATTCAGACGTGTCGAAGATGCACATATTCAGACTTCACAAGCAACGTATGGCAAGACGATCATATGGAGAAGAAGACGATCTTATTAAAGATTAAAATCATGATTATATATGAGGGAAATCCAATCTACAAGGGTTTTTCCTCTATTATTCATGGTTACATATGAGGGAAACTCCATCTACAAAGGAGTCCCCCCATCATCGTCCGAAGATCGCCCAGAAGCTGTACTGACAGGTTCTCACATGGGTGAAGGTCTTCCTCTTCTTTGAGGGCTGTTCATTGACTACCACAGTCATGAACAAGAAGATCCTCCATTCACCATGGCCGATCCAGTTGAGGCTTCTTTAAGCCCAACTCGATTGGGGACGATAGATTACAGTTTGTCTAATCTCGTCCGCGGGGATCTCAGGGGAAGATACACAGCATGCCAGCCGCTGTGGGCCAATACGACCCTTCCTCTCTCCTGGGGCAACGCCATACAAAGTTGCTGATTATCCCGAGCAAGGGAGGCAAAGATGTCCTTCCATGATCCATCGTTGCAGTGGACACTTGCTCGAAGACGCCGTCTTTTACGGCTCCCTACATGCTGGAAGAACATGATCTCCCTTTTCCTCAGATCGATCCGACGAACTCCGGCGATCATCTCTGCATGACAATGGGAATTTGGTGAAGACAGGTTCACCCCCCAGCCTTTTATAGGCAAAAGAGATCACAGCGGTCCCCAATAAATCCGCCATAAAGTCAGCATCGACCGTTTCAACGCTCCATTCAGAAATGTTTCGAGTTACGAGGGGCCGTTCATGCTTCATTCAAAGCGTTTCAAATTCCGAGGAATTTAAAAGCTTTGAAGGGGGTCTTGTAGAAGCATGAAAAAAAAACGCTTGGAAGATCTATGCAGCGTCTTGATACAGAGCAGCGTAAGCAGAGGCCTTCAGAGCCATCCAGCGTAAAACAGGGTTCTTCATCGCCTCCATGGCGTAAAACCCAGCCGCTCTCAAAGCAGCGTTAAAGCGTACGAGGAACGCTTCGTATTCCCGAAAAGAAACTGTCCAGTCACGCAGTAAACCTGACCTCTGACTCCTGACAAAAAGTGCTGCACAGCTACCCAAACGACGGCTGGGAACGAGGGCAGACCCCTCGGGACGCGCTCCATAGTATGATGGCGGATCTCAGCATTTAATGCAGAGGATTTGGTTAAAATATCACCAAACTGGTGCTTAATAAAATCTCCCG
This sequence comes from Iris macrosiphon, assembly GCA_036927795.1. NCBI lineage: Eukaryota > Viridiplantae > Streptophyta > Magnoliopsida > Asparagales > Iridaceae > Iris > Iris macrosiphon. Next base: position 84,143,813 of record JAYESA010000001.1, on the reverse strand, counting down.
GCGTAAACCGCTCTTTCGCGTGCAAAGAGAACACGCTGCCTTGTTTTACACAGGCAAACATGGGCTATTTTACGCTCCGCAGAAGACAAACCGCCTTCCACATCAAAAGCTGTGCTTCGTACAGGGCTCGAGGCACGTCTCTCCGCCAAAGCACACAGAGCGGTGACAGTGTCCCCTCAAGGCACGTCCCTCCGTCAAAACGCACAGAGCGGTGACAGTGTCCCCTCAAGGCACGTCCCTCCGTCAAAACGCACAGAGCGGTGACAGTTTCCCCTCAAGGCACGTCTCCGCATTTAATGCACAGGATGATGGCGAATCTTTGCCAAAGATTTGATCTCCAAAAGTCGTAATTCCGGCTAAAGACGTCCACATCAGCACCCTGGCACGGTACGCAGCGGCTTCTACGCCCATTCAGGATCTGTGCTCCTACGGCTTCCACGCCCCCTCAGTCTCTACGACTGCTCGGCTTCCACGCCTACTCGGCTTCTATGCCTGTTCGGCTTCTATTCCTGCTCGGCTTCCATGCCTACTCGGCTTCTATGCCTGTTCGGCTTCTATGCCTGCTCGGCTTTCACGCCCCCTCAGTCTCTACGACTACTCGGCTTCCACGCCTACTCGGCTTCTATGCCTATTTGGCTTCTACGCCAAGGTGACAGACATTTGGCTTCTACGCTAACCTCTTCTACACAAGGGATATCTACCTACGTGGCTTCTACACCGTGATCTCCGCAGCAGATATACGCGTTTCGTCCCCTTAGTTGGACGCGCGTCACTTGCTCACTCAAAAGGTCATTATTACGCAGGCATTGGTTACTTTAACCGTTGTGTAAAAGGGTGCTCTACTATCCACTCCTCGGTTGCTACACCAACGGAGTGGTCACTGTCACCAAAGACTCTATAAATAGAGGCCCTGTCAATGGGGAACAAGGTCGAAAAATTGGTCAAGAAACCGATATCAGATCCCAGGTCAGAAAATTTGGCCAAGAATACCAATATCAGATCAAAGCTCGAAACTTTGAAAGAAGGATCGAACAAGGTCACCGAACCGGAGATCAAGAGGGAGAGACAGAGAGAGAGAGAAGAATACAGAGCTCAGGCAAGGAATAGGGAGCGACGACCTTCAGCATCGCGCATCCACCCCCCTTCGCAACCTCCGAAGCTGCATCCTGTCTTCCACGGCACTTCTTCAACATCGTGTAGTCCAAGGGCTAAAGTGATCGACCGCAGATCAGACACCTATAGCAATTTATACCCAGATTAAATAAATTATACTCCCGCATCCTCGTATAGGATCGAATTGTACAAGTTTGTTTGTAAACCAAAGGGCACGGGTCTCGTATAAACCCTGTCATTGAAATACACTTTCATTCTTTCGTTTAATACCACAAACAAACACATAGGTAGATATATCACTCCCTCTCATATATACAACATACATGTATATATATAACACAACTATTCAAATAGCTGTACTTATAGATGTATGTCTACATATATATATAAACACATATGCATATAGATACTTAATATACTAGTACTTATACATTTACATACATGTCTCCATACCCATATATAGATATATATATATATAACATAACAATATATACATATACATATGAATACATATATTATAAATAGCTAAGAACAATGGGAATTGGATCTAGAAATAAAATATAACAAACACGTGGAGTGCATCACACCCGTATCACACTAGATCTATGATACGCTTGCGATACGAGTCCACCACACAACCAAATGTATCCCAAAGGACACGATCAAGCCTGATATACTATTTATGAACAATACGAAGAGTCAAATATACTTTTACGTGTCGGAGGAAACCCCCCAAATCAATACGTATCACCAATTAGTTGGGATACGACCTACATGTATCCAATTATGGATACAAAACTAGTCACAACAAACAAACACATGTCAATTAGATCTATATGACCAATTGATCAATACAACAAGTGTCAATCTCGGAATACTCCCAAAATTGACATAAAAAGTACCATAACTCTCTCCAAAGGCCTCCTATGAACTCAATTCCAAATCCTATGGGTAGCCTGTGCATATGGGTTGATTTCTCATAATTAAATCTCAAATTTAGAACCTAATTAAAGGGGAAAAACTAAATTATACCTATTGAGAGATGGATTCCTAATGCAACATCTATATTTGATAAAATTGGCCTTCAACTTGTAGATCCTTGCTCCTCTTTGTAGATTCTTGCTTCCTCCTTCTAGATCCTTGCCCTACTAGTCTCCAATGGTGATTTGTGAAGGAATTGGGATAAAATTTGGTAGTAAAATAATGTGGAAAGGAAGAAATTTGGTTGAGAAAAATTCTAAATCTAGTTTTAAAATGAAAAAAGGATAGAGAAACTTTTCCCCCTCTTTATAATGGCCGGCCCCCCTTGCCCCTTCCTCAAGCTGCTATATAATTTATATTATACCCCTTGGGGACTCTCATGAAGAAATAATTAAAGAGAAAAGGTTCTAGTCTAATGGGTTTAATTAAATTAATCATCCTCCTAATCAATGGGCTTCTAAATTGGCTCAATTCTAACTAATAATAAATATTGGTCCATGCGTCTAAACTAAACTAGTTAGGTCCACTAACACAAGTCCAAAACAATAAACTAACATCTAACAAAAATTAAATAATACAATAAATAATTATTCACATGCACAATATTTAATTAATTATGAATTTTTGGCAGCACTTGAGAGTTCGGCTGCACTAGCACCTGCACCAGCTCAGGCACTAGTTCCAGTGCCGCAAGCTCGAGTTAGTTCATTCAAGAACTTTATACAGATGGGCCCCAAGCCTTATAAAGGCATTGAGAGCCTAGGGGAGACCACAAACTGGATTACCATGATGTTGTTTGAAGCATCATAGCTGCCTACAAATCTATGGATGACAGGCATGAGAACCCAGCTAGAGGGTAACGCTCATCACTGGTAGGAATCGATGGAGCATTAATTTGGTACGCGTCAGACTTGGAAGCAATTCTTGGAGTTCTTTGAGAGAAAGTACTTCCCGGCGACTATAAGGGATGCATTGTACAATCAATTCCTCCATCTGGAGCAGAGGAACAAGATATTCGACGAGTATAACGCAGAGTTTAGCTGCCTCAGTAAATATGGTGCTGCCCTAATACCCAATAACTTGGAGAAGGCTAGGAGTTTTCACCGCGGGCTGACTCAGGAGCTCCAGTACTACACTAACTCACAGTCCCGGATCTCTTATGCCGAGTTATTGACAAAGGCTAGACTATAAGAGGCCATTAGTAAGGGAAAGGGAAGTTAATCGAAGACCCAGCAGGGACTAGCAAGGACACAGTAAGGAAGGACTATCTGACGCCCTTTGGCACATCAGCAGCAATAACAACAACACAGAGCAGGACCGTACTAGATTTCGTAGAAGCCCCACTACAGTTATTGTGGAAAGCACGAGCACATTATAAGAGCTGTCATCTTCGCTTAGGACAGTGTATGAGGTGTGGTTCTGGACAACATATGGCCAAAGACTATCCAGTGCAGCAGGCTTTGGCGCTTCCACTGCCGATACAGAGGCTAGCATTTCTAGCATCGAAGCCAGCTCAACAGATAACTAGACAAGGAGTGGGAGCACCTCGACCTCCAACAGCCGGAGGATTTCAGCGAGGACCAAAGCTACCTTCTCAGGGGGACAAGTTCGCGAGGGCCAGATAGTGACAACCTCAAAGGACTGGACTGGCTTTTGCACTAGAGGTGGATGACACAAAGTAGGAGATTAATGTTATAGCATGTATTACTCTTATTTCTACTTTTCCTGTTGTGACATTATTTGATACGGGAGCCATATACATGTTCATATCTACTAGTTTTGTTGTCAAGCACAATATTGCCACTACAGCATTACCCAGTTGTGTTAGAATTATCACTGTGGGAGGATTTGTACATGTTAGTCGTATTTTATAGATCTTGTCCTGTAGTGATTTGCAGTTGTCACGCCCCAGTCCCAAAATACGTAGGACTAGGAATACGTAACAAGCCCAGCCGTATGTATACGAACTCCAATATATGGAAATCATATACACACGTACGCTATATATGAATATGCAATCCATCAGTGGCAATATACTGTCACAACAAGTCATACATAATTTATATCTCATCCACAACACAAATAATAAGTAGGAATAAAGAGCTAGAATATAACTAAATATAAAGGATAAGTATCAAGTCTGATAGTCCGGTGGAAACAAATCCACTACCAATGACTATACTGAAGTAGAAAAAAATCCCTAAACAGTGGAATTAATCACAGCTATTCTGAGGGTAAGACCTCCTCAGTCTGGTAAGTAGAGTCGGGTCCAGGTCCGTATTCCTGTGGATACTACTGCTCGTCCATATCTGGAAAGGGACCAAGTCCTCAGAGGGACGTAACAAGATACATAATAACATGCCAATAAGTACTAAAAAATAAACATCCAGTGGGTCGCCTAACCGTTTAAGTAAAATGCAACTTGAGGACAACTTTGTACGTATGGGAAGTGTAGGCTAGACATATGCTGACATAATTCACCAATTGTGACAACTTGCTAGTATATGCCACATATACCCCCATAGGAGGGCGCTCAGTAATAATGTCCATCTCCGAAGAGCATGGCATCAGTATAGTATATCGTCCATATCACCACGAAGAGTGTGGCATCAGTATAGTATATATCGTCCATATCACCCTGTCGAGTGTGGCATCTGTAGTAAATAAAGTATGGGGTGTCCCATACGCCTACTAGTAGTCCTCCCCGCCGAATACTCTAAGCATGTCACATCCATGACACGATTTGGTTCATAATATATCGTTAGTACAATAGGCTATGTCCCTGAACCACTAATAACTGCATAGCCTTCTAGCATACAAAGTTTCATTCAGCAGTTATCCCTAACGCACGGCTCATACGTACAGGAGGCCAACCCGGTACGTAGTCCGGAATCTATATGAGACTCATAACTCGTGTAACAACTGTGTCATGGCCAATGAACCTACTGATGCTACATGATACTGGGGTGGTCTCATGAAATAGGTCCAAAATCTACATAAATAAAAATCTATATAAGCAGAAATAAATATACATGCATCAGTTTGGAATATAAATTATCAGTACAATGGCAAGGTATACTTGCCGAGCAAAAGTTCTGAGTAGTGCACGTCTAACAGTGTTTTAAGTTGAAGAAGTGAGGTTTTATGGCTTGGATGCATTGTATGGATATATATAGAGAATAAGAGGCGGTGGAGGAAACTTAGTGGTTAAGAAACTAAAACTACTGCAGCTGTTGTTTCCTTTCTTTTCATTGGTTTTGGTTTCGGTTGAGGGTTATTTAGTATTAGTGTTAAGGAGTGGTGAAATAAGAAGCTTATACGTGTAGGTCAGGAAAGCAAAGAAAAGTTGAGTTTTGCTTCTGCTGCTGATATTTTTCTCCGCACGAGCGGAGGAAAAAATAAGCGGTGAAGTTCTTGTTTTACGCACAGAGCAGAATTTAGGCGGTGGTGGTGTTTTACGCCTGTGTTTGATTTACGTGTAAAGAGAGGAATTAGGCGAGTGATGTTCTTTATGCACAGATGAAGTAAGAAGCGGTGGTAAGAGTTTACGCGCGGCAAAATAAAAAGCGGTGGAGTTCTACTTTACGTGCGGAGTGGGGTTTAAACTTTACACACGGAGAAGGAAAGAAAGAGAACCTTTTGGTTTTGCTACTGTTGATGCTGTTGTTGCTGTTTTGATATTACGTGCGGTTGAGGAAAGTATACGCGACTGTTTCTGCTATTGCGGATTTTATGCAGGGAAGTAGTATATGCGGGTTCGGTTTTGGGTTAACACCAATAGGAATTGTATATATATATACACACATATCTATTCACAGGAACTTCTAAGAATTATATATTGTTGCATACAGTTGAGCTAATATCTGTCCAAAGGATTTCCTACATGGAATAAATTAGGAAAAATATAATGGTCACATAAATCTTCTAAATGTACAATATCTCAAAAGATGTAAATAGAATCTATTCTCTCTATTTAGCTTATAACTACTATAAACAAATAAAATAATAGAGAAATACGGTTTTCAGGATTAGGGATCTTACATTCTACCCAACTTATAAAAATTTTGTCCTCGAAATTAAAATAGGGTAGGGGTCTCTCTATCTAATCTCTCTGGATCACAATTTTAAAAGAATTCACCTCATGATTAATAAATGCAATTTCTTCCTAACTTAGGATTTACCCATCTATCACTTAAGGCTATATATCCAAGAAAATTATTCCTCGAATAATTTAATCATGTTATTCAATCTTCAAGGATTACACAAAATATATCACTTATGGCATATCCTAATTACGGGGAGTAATCATCAAATAATGTGATTGGCCTACTGGGCATATCTAGTATTATCTGTATATCAACTTATACCAAGCACGATGTTTCGTCTTTCTGAAGTAAGGAAGGGCGAAAAACAATAATAACGAGTTTCAAGGAGAAGGTAATAAATTAGAAGTATAGGGATCAAGGCGTTTAATGAATTCAAAAGGAAATGTCAAGGCAGTTGTGGATCGAAATCTATTTTGGTAATCATCGTTCACATGCTCGTATCGGTTCAGTTATGTAACTGATACCATATACTCAGACATATCTAGAGGGCAAGTATATTCGTCCACTAATCACTATATATCTCAATCCACGTAAAGTAGTTATACCAAGGGTGAACCAAGCGCACTAAGGTTAGTTAGATCTTAATACATTGATTCTGAAATGTATTAATGTATGCATCCACTAATACATATATCATGAACAAGCTTGATAAAACACTAAGCTTTGCACAACTAGGCTATAGAATAGCAGCATAAGTCAAGGTAGTATATAAAATATAAATGCGCTAGATCAAGATGAAAGAAGGTACATAATAATTAAAGTCACAAAGAGATAAGACTCTACAGTCTCTACAGTTGTCATACAAATCCCTTGTCTAAGTTGCTAGTTGACCGAAGAGGGTACGTGCCTCTAATTTCTATGATCTGAATAAACACTATCTTCTTATACTAGCGTATAGTTTAAATGTTATTCAACTATACTTTACTAAAGAGTCAAGAGGACTATGTGATACTAGGTTGTGAGGCAAACTACCCAACTTATAAAAATTTTGTCCTTGGAATTAAAACTAAGTCACAGTAGAAAGGCAAGGATGGTATAAAATTAACAGAGTAAATTTATACCTTGGTCAACGAATAGGTTTGGAAAACGTTGGCGCATGCCATCCTCATGTTGCCAAGTTGATTCTCCAGGTCTATTTATCTGCTGAGCTGACTTCGGTGCTGGAATTGCTAACTCCTGTACTGACGGTAAAAGTGTCGATGCTTGTTGCATAGGACAGTCTCTTACCAAATATTGTCCGGAACCACACATTAAACATTATCCTAGGCGAAGTCGACAGTCCCTCCTAATATGTCCGCGTCTCCTACAATGATGGCAGCGGGGCTTTTCTAGGATCTGGTATGGTCTGGCTCTGTATTGATACTGTTGTTGTTCCAAAGGACGTCTGATAGGTCCTCGTTGCTGTGTCCTTGTTGGTCTTGTATGTGTCCTTTCACCCGTCATCCATATGTCTGCAGATAGCTGCGATACCTCTAATACTTTCTGGGTGTGAGGGATCCAGTTGGTAGTTTCCTCTGGGCTCTCAATGCCTTGATACGGCTTTGGATCCATCTGTATAAAGTTTGTTACTGAACCAGCCCTAGCTCGGGGTACTGGAGCTAGTGTTTGAGTTGGTACAGTAATCTTTGTAGCCATCCTTTCAATTGCTGCCAGAATTTCTTGTCTTTGCTCGGCTGCCTGCTGCCTCTGTTCCTGCATCATCATCTGGAAGAATTGAAACAGTTGTGCATGCCCATCCTGCGGTATTGATGAGACTGGAAGGTTCCTATTAGGTGGAACAGGAAAGTCAGATGGAACTGGATTATGAATCTGTCTATCTGGTCCCAGAAGTCTAGGAGTTGAGGTCTCTCCTTGAGTCTGACCATTGAGTCCATGAGTTGTGTCACTCTCTGTGACAGTATATCCCTTCTGCATATCCATCTCTCTGTAGGTGATGTACAATAATTTAGAAGAAATACAGCAATCAAACAGAGATGTAAAATTGTCGGCGTAAAACATTGTATCAGAAATATTCGCGTAAAGCAGAGAAGCGTAAGGTAAGATTTTATGGTTGTCTATGTAAAACAGAGATTCAAAGAAGTCAGCATAAAATAGAGCTTCAAAACTGTCTGGGAAAAAGTCTGCGTAAAGGGGTTCCGTGCGTAAAGTTGGTGCGTAAAAGATCGACTGCGTAAAGATATGTTGTATAAAATTTGCCTGTGTAAAAGTTCTGCGCGCATAAATTATGCGCATAAAGTCTTGCTATACTTTCTGCGTAAGGCTCGTGTGAAAGGTTTGCGCGTAAAAGTTGATGCATAAAATCTGTGTGTAAAAATCTAACATACTTTGTGACGTAAGGTTCGTACGAGGAACTCATCATGAGTTGGTCAATCAAATCAGTGAACCTGACATCTGACAAAAGCACTTGTACGACAATCGAGAGAACGACTGTGATGTTGATTTTGCACAGAGACCCAGGTTGTCGTTTAGTGACATATTTAATACAAGTCGTTTTTACGCTTCCAAAGAGGAAGAAAAGTTGGGGCTTTTGCATATGTTATCTACAGGAATGAGTTTTTTGCTCAAGATGAGACAAAATCAGACCTAAGTCAAAAGTTATTTCTGCACAGGGCTCGAGTCATATCTCTGCATTTAATGCACGAGATTTGGTTCTTAATTGGTCATGATGGGGAAAGCTAAGACTGTGCCAAATACGCTCATATCACTATCCTTATACTTTACGCCTAATCAGCTGCTCTACGCTGGTTATCTGTTATCAAGTTTTATACTGGGATAGTTTACCTACGTGGCTTGCATGACGTGTCCTAGAGATTGAGAATACTAAGGAAACGTAGTTTAGTAGTTGTCATATCCGCAGCGTAAAGTAAACAATCTTCTGCATAGTTTGGCCTTTTACACCAACAAGTCAGTCATTTGGCGTTTACGCCAACCAGACATTCTTTTGGCTTTTACGCTATTCAAGGGTAATAGGTTTGGTCACAGGGTAAAGGGTTTCTTGGCGTAAAATTTTAAGAAAGAATGAGGTTTTAGTCAAGTGTGGAAGAGATCCTTATAATCTATTCCAATACGCAGGCTTGTTTGGTACAATTACGTAACCAAGATAATATATTCTCGACCTGCATGGGCCACCACTAAAAATATGTCACGCCCCAGTCCCAAAATACGTAGGACAAGAAATATGTAACACGCCCAGCCGTATGTATACGAACTCCAATATATGGAAATCATATACACACGTACGCTGTATATGAATATACAATCCATCAGTGGCAATATACTGTCACAATAAGTCATACATAATTTATATCTCATCCACAGCACAAATAATAAGTAGGAATAAAGAGCTGGAATATAACTAAATATAAAGGATAAGTATCAAGTCTGATAGTCCGGTGGAAACAAATCCACTACCAACGACTATACTGAAGTAGAACAAAATCTCTAAACAGTGGAATTAATTACAGCGATTCTGAGGGTAAGACCTCCTCAGTCTGGTAAGCAGAGTCGGGTCTAGGTCCGTATTCCTGTGGATACTCCTGCTTGTCCATATCTGGAAAGGGACCAGGTCCTCAGAGGGACATAATAAGATACATAATAACATGCCAATAAGTACTAAAAAATAAACATCCAGTGGGTCGCCTAACCGTTTAAGTAAAATACAACTTGAGGACAAATTTGTGCGTATGGGAAGTGTAGGCTAGACATATGCTGACGTAATTCACCAATTGTGACAACTGGCTAGTATATGCCACATATGCCCCCATAGGAGGGCGCTCAGTAATAACGTCCATCTCCGAAGAGCATGGTATCAGTATAGTATATCGTACATATCACCCCGAAGAGTGTGGCATCAGTGTAGTATATATCATCCATATCACCCCGTCGAGTGTGGCATCAGTAGTAAATAAAGTGTGGGGTGTCCCATACGCCTACTAGTAGTCCTCCCCGCCGAATTCTCTAAGCATGTCACATCCATGACACGATTTGGTTCATAATCTATCATTAGTACAATAGGCTATGTCCCTGAACCACTAATAACTGCAGAGCCTTCTAGCATACAAAGTTTCTATCAGCAGTTATCCCTAACGCACGGCTCATACGTATAGGAGGCCAACCCGGTATGTAGTCCAGAATCTATATGAGACTCACAACTCGTGTAACAACTGTGTCATAGCCAATGAACCTACTGATGCTACATGATACTGGGGTGGTCTCATGAAATAGGTCCAAAATCTACATAAATAAACATCTATATAAGCAGAAATAAATATGCATGCATCAGTTTGGAATATAAATAATCAGTACAATGGCAAGGTATACTTGCCGAGCAAAAGTTCTGAGTAGTGCACGTCCAACAGTATTTTTAGTTGAAGAAGTGAGGTTTTATGGCTTGAATGCATTGTATGGATATATATAGAGAATAAGAGGCGGTGGAGGAAACTTAGTGGTTAAGAAACTAAAACTACTGCCGCTGTTGTTTTCTTTCTTTTCATTGGTTTTGGTTTCGGTTGAGGGTTATTTAGTAATAGTGTTAAGGAGTGGTGAAATAAGAAGCTTACATGTGTAGGACAGGAAAGCAAAGCCAAATTAAGTTTTGCTTCTGCTGCTGATATTTTTCTCCACACGAGCGGAGAAGAAAATAAGCGGTGAAGTTCTTGTTTTACGCGCGGAGCAGAATTTAGGCGGTGGTGGTGTTTTACGCCTGGGTTTGATTTACGCGTAAAGAGAGGAATTAGGCGAGTGATGTTCTTTATGCACAGATGAAGTAAGAAGCGGTGGTAAGAGTTTACGCGTAGTGAAATAAGTAGCGGTGGAGTTCTACTTTACGCGCGGAGTAGGATTTAAACTTTACGCACGGAGAAGGAAAGAAAGAGAAGCTTTGGGTTTTGCTACTGTTGCTGCTGCTGTTGCTGTTTTGATATTACGCGCGGTTGAGGAAAGTATACGCGACTGTTGCTGCTATTGCGGATTTTATGCAGGGAAGTAGTATACGCGGGTTCGGTTTTGGGTTAACACCAATAGGAATTGTATATATATATATATATATATATACATATCTATTCACATGAACTTCTAAGAATTATATATTGGTGCATACAGTTGAGCTAATATCTGTCCAAAGGGTTTCCTACATAGAATAAATTAGAAAAAATATAATGGTCACATAAATCTTCTAAATGTCCAACATCTCAAAAGATGTAAATAAAATCTATTCTCTCTATTTAGCTTATAACTACTATATACAAATAAAATAATAGAGAAATACGGTTTTCAGGATTAGGGATCTTACAATCTACCCAACTTATAAAAATTTTGTCCTCAAAATTAAAATAGGGTAGGGGTCTCTCTATCTAATCTCTCTGGATCACAATTTTAAAAGAATTTACCTCATAATTAATAAATGCAAATTCTTCCTAACTTAGGATTTACCCATCTATCACTTAAGGCTATATATCCAAGAAAATTATTCCTCGAATCATTTAATCATGTTATTCAATCTTCAAGGATTACACAAAATATATCACTTATGGCATATCCTCAATTATAGGGAGTAATCATCAAATAATGTGATTGGCCTACGGGGCATATCTAGTACTATTTGTATATCAACTTATACCAAGCACGAAGTTTCATCTTTCCGAAGTAAGGAAGGGCGGAAAACAATAATAACGAGTTTCAAGGAGAAGGTAATTAATTAGAAGTATAGGGATCAAGGCATTTAATGAATTCAAAAGGAATTGTTAATGCAGTTGTGGATTGAAATCTATTTTGGTAATTCTCATTCATATGCTCGTATCGGTTCAGTTATGTAACTGATACCATATGCTCAGACATATCTAGAGGGCAAGTATATTCGTCCACTAATCACTACATATCTCAATCCACGTAAAGTAGTTATACCAAGGGTGAACCAAGCGCACTAAGGTTAGCTAGACCTTAATACATTGATTCTGAAATATATTAATGTATGCATCCACTAATACATATATCATGAACAAGCTTGATAAAAGACTAAGCTTTGCAAAACTAGGCTATAGAATAAAAGCAAAAGTCAAGGTAGTATATAAAATATAAATGTGCTAGATCAATATGAAAGAAGGTACATAATAATTCAAGTCACAAAGAGATAAGACTCTATAGTCTCTACAGTTGTCATACAAATCCCTTGTCTAAGTTGCTAGTTGACCCAAGAGGGTACGTGCCTCTAATTTCTATGATCTGAATAAATACTATCTTCTTATACTAGCGTATAGTTTAAATGTCATTCAACTATACTTTACTAAAGAGTTAAGAGGACTATGTGATACTAGGTTGTGCGGCATACTACCCAACTTATAAAAATTTTGTCCCTGAAATTAAAACTAAGTCACGGTAGAAATTCAAGGATGGTATAAAATTAACAAAGTAAATTTATACCTTGGTCAACGAATAGGTTTGGAAAACGTTGGCGCATGCCATCCTCATGTTGCCAAGTTGATTCTCCAGGTCTATTTATCTACTGAGCTAACTTCGGTGTTGGAAGTGCTAACTCCTGTACTGACGGTGAAAGTGTCGATGCTTGTTGCATAGGACAGTCTCTTACCAAATGTTGTCCGGAACCACACATTAAACATTGTCCTAGGCGAAGTCGATAGTCCCGCCTAATATGTCCGCGTCTCCTACAATGATGGCAGCGGGCTTTTCTAGGATCTGGTACGGTCTGGCTCTGTGTTGATACTATTGTTGTTCCAAAGGACATCTGATAGGTCCTCCTTGCTGTGTCCTTATTGGTCTTGGATGTGTCCTTTCACCCATCATGCATATGTCTGCAGATAGTTGCGATGCCTCTAATACTTTCTGGGTGTGAGGGATCCAGTTGGTAGTTTCCTCTGGGCTCTCATTGCCTTGGTACGGCTTTGGACTCATCTGTATAAAGTTTGTTACTGAACCAACCCTAGCTCGGGGTACTGGAGCTAGTGTTTGAGTTGGTACAGTAATCTTTACAGCCATCCTTTCAATTGCTGCCAGAATTTCTTGCCTTTGCTCGGCTGCCTGCTGCCTCTGTTCCTGCATCATCATCTGGAAGAATTGGAACAGTTGTGCATGCCTATCCTGCGGTGTTGATAAGACTGGAAGGTTCCCATTAGGTGGAACAGGAAAGTCAGATGGAACTGGATTATGAATCTGTCCATCTGGTCCCGGAAGTCTAGGAGTTGAGGTCTCTCTTTGAGTCTGACCATTGAGTCCATGAGTTGTGTCACTCTTTGTGAGTACATCCCTTCTGCATATCCATCTCTCTGTAGGTGATGTACAACGATTTAGAAGAAATATAGTAATCAAACAGAGATGTAAAATTGTCGGCATAAAACATGGTATCAGAAATATTCGCATAAAGCAAAGAAGCATAAGGTAAGGTTTTAGAGTTGTCTGTGTAAAACAGGGATTCAAAGAAGTCAGCATAAAATAGAGCTTCAAAACTGTCTGGAAAAAAGTCTGCGTAAAGGGGTTCCGTGCGTAAAGTTGGTGCGTAAAAGATCGGCTGCGTAAAGATATGTTGTGTAAAATTTGCCTGTGTAAAAGTTCTGCGTGCATAAATTCTGCGCATAAAGTCTTGCTACACTTTATGCGTAAGGCTCGTGTGAAAGGTTTGCGCGTAAAAGTTGATGCATAAAATCTGTGTGTAAAAATCTAACATACGTTGTGACGTAAGGTTCGTACGAGGAACTAATCATGAGTTGGTCAGTCAAATCAGTGAACCTGACATCTGACAAAAGCACTTGCATGACAATCGAGAGGACGGCTGTGATGTTGATTTTGCACAGAGACCCAGGTTGTCATTTAGTGACATATTTAATACAAGTCGTTTTTACGCTTCCAAAGAGGAAGAAAAGTTGGGGCTTTTGCATATGTTATCTACAGGAATGAGTTTTTCGCTCAAGATGAGACAAAATTAGACGCTAAGTCAAAAGTTATTTCTTCACAGGGCTCGAGTCATATCTCTGCATTTAATGCACAAGATTTGGTTCTTAATTGGTCATGATGGGGAAAGCTAAGACTGTGCCAAATACGCTCATATCACTATCCTTGTACTTTACGCATAATTAGCTACTCTACGCTGGTTATCTGTTATCAAGTTTTATACTGGGATAGTTTACCTACGTGGCTTGCATGACGTGTCCTAGAGATTGAGAATACTAAGGAAACATAGTTTAGCAGTTGTCATATCCGTAGCGTAAAGTAAACAATCTTCTGCATAGTTTGGCCTTTTACACCAACAAGTCAGTCATTTGGCGTTTACGCCAACCAGACAGTCTTTTGGCTTTTACGCTATTTAAGGGTAATGGGTCTGGTCACAGGGTAAAGGGTTTCTTGGCATAAGATTTTAAGAAAGAATAAGGTTTTAGTCAAGTGTGGATGAGATCCTTATACTCTATTCCTATACGCAGGCTTGTTTGGTACAGTTATGTAACCAAGACAATATATTCTCGACCTGCATGGGCCACCACTAAAAACATGTCACGTCACAGTCCCAAAATACGTAGGACTAGGAATACGTAACACGCCCAGCCGTATGTATACGAACTCCAATATATGGAAATCATATACACACGTACGCTGTATATGAATTTGCAATCCATTAGTGGTAATATACTGTCACAACAAGTCTTACATAATTTATATCTCATCCACAATACAAATAATAAGTAGGAATAAAGAGCTGGAATATAACTAAATATAAAGGATAAGTATCAAGTCTGATAGTCCGGGAGAAACAAATCCACTACCAAAGACTATACTAAAGTAGAACAAAATCTCTAAACAGTGGAATTAATCACAGCTATTCTGAGGGTAAGACCTCCTCAGTCTGGTAAGTAGAGTCGGGTCCAGGTCCGTATTCCTGTGGATACTCCTGCTCGTCCATATCTGGAAAGGAACCAGGTCCTCAGAGGAACATAATAAGATACATAATAACATGCCAATAAGTACAGAAAAATAAACATCCAGTGGGTCGCCTAACCGTTTAAGTGAAATACAACTTGAGGACAACTTTGTGCGTATGGGAAGTGTAGGCTAGACATATGCTGACATAATTCACCAATTGTGACAACTAGCTAGTATATGCCACATATGCCCCCATAGGAGGGCGCTCAGTAATAACGTCCATCTCCGAAGAGCATGGCATCAGTATAGTATATCGTCCATATCACCCCGAAGAGTGTGGCATCAGTGTAGTATATATCGTCCATATCACCCCGTCGAGTGTGGCATCAGTAGTAAATAAAGTGTGGGGTGTCCCAAACGCCTACTAGTAGTCCTCCCCGCCCAATTCTCTAAGCATGTCACATCCATGACACGATTTGGTTCATAATCTATTATTAGTACAATAGGATATATCCCTGAACCACTAATAACTGTAGAGCCTTCTAGCATACAAAGTTTCTATCAGCAGTTATCCTAACGCACGGCTCATACGTACAGGAGGCCAACCTGGTACGTAGTCCGGAATCTATATGAGACTCACAACTCGTGTAACAACTGTGTCACGGCCAATGAACCTACTGATGCTACATTATACTGGGGTGGTCTCATGAAATAGGTCCAAAATCTACATAAATAAACATCTATATAAGCAGAAATAAATATGCATGCATCAGTTTAGAATGTAAATAATCAGTACAATGGCAAGGTATACTTGTCGAGCAAAAGTTCTGAGTAGTGCACGTCCAACAGTGTTTTTAGTTGAAGAAGTGAGGTTTTATGGCTTGGATGCATTGTATGGATATATATAGAGAATAAGAGGCGGTGGAGGAAACTTAGTGGTTAAGAAACTAAAACTACTGCCGCTGTTGTTTCCTTTCTTTTCATTGGTTTTGGTTTCGGTTGAGGGTTATTTAGTAATAGTGTTAAGGAGTGGTGAAATGAGAAGCTTACACGAGTAGGTCAAAAAAGCAAAGCAAAGTTGAGTTTTGCTTCTGTTGCTGATATTTTTCCCCATACGAGCGGAGGAGAAAATAAGCGGTAAAGTTCTTGTTTTATGCGCAGAGCAGAATTTAGGCGGTGGTGGTGTTTTACGCTTGGGTTTGATTTACGCGTAAAGAGAGGAATTAGGCAAGTGATGTTCTTTATGCACAGATGAAGTAAGAAGCGGTGGTAAGAGTTTACGTGCAGTGAAATAAGAAGTGGTGGAGTTCTACTTTACGTGCGGAGTGGGGTTTAAACTTTACGCACGGAGAAGGAAAGAAAGAGAAGCTTTGGGGTTTGCTACTGTTGCTGCTGCTGTTGCTGTTTTGATATTACGCGCGGTTGAGGAAAGTATACGCGGTTGTTGCTGCTATTGCAGATTTTACGCAGGGAAGTAGTATACGCGGGTTCGATTTTGGGTTAACACCAATAGGAATTGTATATATATATACACATATCTATTTACAGAAACTTCTAAGAATTATATATTGGTGCATACAGTTGAGCTAATATCTGTCCAAATGGTTTCCTACATGGAATAAATTAGGAAAAATATAATGGTCACATAAATCTTCTAAATGTACAACATCTCAAAAGATATAAATAAAATATATTCTCTCTATTTAGCTTATAACTACTATAAAAAAATAAAATAATACAGATATACGATTTTCAGGATTAGGGATGTTACAGCGGCAGAGAGATGAATGACCGAATCTTAGTCTTTCCCATTCCGAACTTTGATGTTGTACTTAGGATAAACTGGCTAAACAAGTACATACTTTCTTCGACTGCTATGGAGGAAGCATTCTTTTAGGATACCAGGCCAGCCGATGCTCGAGTTTGCACGAGGATCCACAGAAGTTCTTGATGGTGTTTAGCTGGCAATGGATGACGTTATTTATTATCCTATCATTTCAGAGTTCCAAGACATCTTTCCGAAGGAATTTCTAGGACTACCTCCAGACAGAGACATAGAATTCTCGATTGAGTTGACACTGGGAGCAACACCAATAGCGTCGCATATTTATAAATTGACAAAGAAGGAGATGGATGAGCTGAAGGCACAGTTGAAAGAATTAGAGGAGAAAGACTTCACCCGGCCAAGTGCATCACCCTGGGGAGAACTAGTGTTATTTTTACCAAAGAAGGATGGGTCTGTGCACATGTGCATCGACTACAGAGCCTTCAACGCTGTGACAATGAAGAATAAGTACCCATTGTCGCACATTGATGACTTATTTGATCAGCTTAGTGGAGCCAAGGTATTCTCGAAGATAGACTTAAGATCGGGATATCAACAGGTGAAGGTGTGAAAGTAGGACATTCTGAAGACCACATTCAGGACAAGATATGGATACTACGAGTTTTTGGTTATGTCATTTGGATTGACCAATGCTCCAGCTATCTTTATGGACTTGATAAATCGAGTCTTGCATCAGTATTCGGACTAGTTCGTAGTTGTCTTCATAGATGAAATACTTGTCTATTCGAAGAGCCACGAGGAGCATGAGAAGCACCTGCGGATTGTCCTAGAGACCTTGAGGAGAGAGCAGTTATTTATGAAGCTCAGTAAATATGAGTTCTTCTTGGACAGGGTCTTTTTTCTTGGTCATGTCATCATGGAAGATGGTATTTATGTTGATCCAGAGAAAATCTTGACAGTTGAGACCTGGCCCGTTCCTAAATCAGTATCGGAGGTAAGGAGTTTCCTTGGACTTGCGGGATATTACCGACGGTCCATAGAGAACTTCTCAAGGATAACAACGCCTATGACTCGATTGACGTGCAAGGACCAAGTATTCATATAGACTGACGAGTGTCAAGCCACTTATGAGGAGTTGAAGAAGCGACTGACCAAAGCGCCAGTATTGACTATTCCATTAGGATCAGGAGGTTATGTCATTTACAGCGACGCATCGGGAAAAGGGTTGGGATGCGTATTGATGTAGCATGGAAAGGTGATTGCATATGCATTTAGATAGTTACGAGTACATGAGAAAAATTATCCAACTTATGACTTGGAGCTTGCAGCCATTATTTTTGCTCTGAATCTATGGAGATATTGCTTATATGGAGAATGAGTGGAGATCTATACCGACCACAAAAGCCTCAAGTATGTCTTCACGCAGAAAGAGCTAAATTTGAGGCAACGCCGGTGGCTTGAGTTGATGAAGGACTTCGAGATAGTGCTGCATTATCATCCAGGCAAGGCTAACGTAGTAGAAGATGCGTTAAGCCAAAATCCTGCAACATACTTCTTGATGACACAACGGGAGTTACTAGAGGACTTGCAAGAGCTGGGCATAGAAGTTATATTACCCAGAGCATATGAGACACTAGCCAACTTGCAAGTACAGTCATCACTAGTAGAGAGGATCAAGACGGTTTTGCATACGTCTTATGGAGTTTTCATGATGATAGGACATTACGATGTGGTAATCATCTATATATTCCCAATAGATAGATACGACATGAGTTGATGATAGAAGCTAATAGTTTGATATATTCTATTCATCCTGGAGGCACCAAGATGTACCGTAAGTTGCGACAGTACTTTTGGTGGCATGGATAAAAAGGGAGATAGCTCGCTTTGTGGCCAAATATCTAGTATATTAGCAGTTCAAGGCTGAATATCAGAGGACAGCAGGGCTACTATAACCAATTTTGATTCGTGAGTGGAAGTGGAAGCATATCACTATGGACTTCGTTAAGAGCTTCCCGAGGAGTCCAAGTAGGCGAGATGCTGTTTGGGTAATAGTAGATCGATTCACCAAGTCCGCACATTTCTTACCTTTTCGAATTGGCCAGTCTACAGAAGCTTTGGATGACTTATACATGAGGCAGATTATGAGGTTGCATGGCATTTCGGTCAGCATTGTGTCAGACAGGGATTCACATTTTATATCTCACTTTTGGAGAAGCATGTAGGAGAGTTCTGGGACTCGTCTGAAGTTCAGTACGTTTTATTACCTGCAGACAGATGGGCAGTCAGAGCTGTTTGATAATAAACGGAAGAAACAAAACTAGGTTTATATAAAACCCTTTCTTAGGTTTACAAACAAGAAGTACTATTAATCCTATACGAGGATGTTAAGTACAAATTTTAATCTGGATAAATATTGTTATAGGAGTCTGATCTGCAGTCGATCACTTTGTCCCTTGGACCACACGATGATGAAGCAGTGCCGTAGAAGAAGGAGATGCTTCAAAGTTTGCAAGAGGGAGTGGATGCTCGATGCCCAAATCGTCGATCACTACTCTCTGTCTGTGCTCTGGATTATTCTCTCTCAAAAATCAATTTCCGACCTTTTGACCTCTATTCTCCCAATTTTTGACCCTAGACCTCTGTCAATAGAGGTCTCTATTTATAGGGTTTTAGTGACAGTAATCGTCCAGTCGGCGTAGAAGCTGGACAGTGGAGAGTATGGCACGTTTTACACGGCGGTTATAATAACTGCCACCCACGTATAGATGATCTTCTGAATAAGCATGTGACGCGTGTCCCATTAAGAGATAATGCGTATAACTGCTGCAAAGATCACGGCATAAGAGCCACGTAGGTAACTGTCCCTTGCGTAAATAAGGTTGGCATAGAAGCCAATAATTGTCACCATGGCGTAGAAGCCAAATAGTTGTCAAACTGGCGTAAAAGCCTAGAAGGCGTAGAAGCCTGATGCTGGATGGATAGGTAGCTGGTGTAGAAGATAGCCGATTTGACTAAGGTCTTAAGCTAATTCTAGACCAAATAGCCCTATTACGCACCAATGCAAGATGTAGCCCGAGTTGGCATATTTCAAGGAGATAGCGTACAGCGTGCTCCTTATAGCTGAAAATAGCCCGAAGGCGTATTTCAAGGAGATAGCGTACAGCGTACTCCTATAGCTGAAAATTGCCTGATGGCGTAATATACAAAGGTGATGATGTGGACTTATTAGCCGTAATTATGGCTCGCCTAGTCTTTGAAAATATAACCAAATCTTATGCATTTAATGCAGAGATCTGCCACCATTCTGAGCATTAAATTTAGAGACGTGCCTCGAGCTTTGTTCAAAGAGCAGCTTTTAACATGGCAGTTCGTTTAGTCTTCTGCTGAGCGTAAAAGCTCACATTTGCCTGTGTAAAACTAGGCAGCATATTCCTTTGTATGCGTAAAAGCACTTTTGTATCAGGAAAACGGCACTAAACGACGATTTGGGTCTCTGTGCCGCACCATCATTACAGCCGTCGTCTGGATAGCTGTGCAGTACTCATCGTCAGGAGTCAGGTTCACTGCATGATCTGACAGGTTCATTCGAGGAATACGAAGCGTTCCTCGTACACTTCCATGCCAAATTAAAGGCGGATGAGTTTTACGCCATAAGGGCGATATAATACCCTTTTTACGTTGAAGCAGCCTGGAAATACTTTACTACGTGGATTGTCCTTGAGCTTGTATTTTGCGCTGTACTAGCAACAAAGCTCTGTTGTACGCCGATGGCTCTGAAGTCATATGTTACGCCGCTCAGCACTGAAATACTGCGTATAACTCTGCAGCGTATTTTTTATGCTTCTACAAGACCCCCTTCAAAGTTTTTAAATTTCTCGTAATTTAAAACACTTTGAATGAAGCATAAAATGGTCAAGTCTGACTCGTTCCTCGAGGCTGATTTCTTGGCGGATTTTTAGGTATTTGTTGGGATTCGGTGTATTATCTTTTGCCTATATAAAGGCTGAGGAGTTAACCTGTTCTTTCCATATTTCCTTTACTACACAGAGATGATTGCTGGAGTTCGTCAGGTCGACTTGAGGAAGAAGAAGACCATGTTCTTCCAGCATATAGGAGCCGAAAAAGAAGGCATCTTCGAGCAAATATCCTCTGCAACGATGGATCATGGAAGGATATCATAGCTTCCTTTGCTCGGGATAATCAGCAACTTCATATGGCGATTCGTCCAGGAGAGAGGACGGGTCACATTCGACCACACAGCTTGCAAGCTGTATTTTCTTTCGTTGTTCGTGGACGATCGAAGACAAACTAGCCTTGTCTTCTAGTACTAAGTTGGGTCTAACACCTCAACTCAATGTCATGGCGTATGGAGGATGGGCTCTTGAATAATTTATACAGGCCCAGTTGTATCCTCCCGCCATTAATCATTTTCTTGTTCATCGACTGTGGAAGTCGATGAACTGCTGCAGAAGAGGGATAAAGATCTCCCCCAATGCAAGAACCTAGCAGAACAGATTTTGGGCATGATCTTTAAGTGAGGATGAGAAACCCTTTGTAGACGGGATTTCCCTCATATGTAATTATGAAGATGAAAAAAACCTTTGTAGACTGGATTTCCCTCAAATGTAATCATGATTTAATAAAATTGTCTTCTTTTGCATATCTGATGATTTTGCCATATTCTTTGTTGTGATGAAGTCTGAATATGTGTAGCTTCGACATGTCTGAATAACTTTACGTCGACTCTGATAAAAAGAGTATTTGGTCCCGTCCTGTCTTTTACGCATAACTGAAGACGCGTAGAAAGCTTGTTTAGCATTTAAATCGAATATTCGAACTGTCCTGCTGTTTGGAATGGGGAACTGCGTAGAATTCTGAACTGTCACTCTTCTGAGAAGGAGAATTATTGTTCAGACCGTCGTCTTCAAGAATGATTTCTCAAAAATCCCTTGAAATAGGGCGAGAAATGGCTGTCAAAACTGAATCGCCATCTTGAACTGTAGAGGAAATATTCAGACTGGATTCTGGATGAAACTCCAGTCGACCTAAGAAGAAGTGTCATTTTCTATGCTGAACTCTGTATACTTTGGGTACTTGGGATATTTTGAGGCCAAGAAGGAGTATCTTCTGCGTGAACCCTTGTAGTTTGACCGCCTTGAGATTTGTTCAGATATATGCATACTCTAGCCTGCGTATTTTAGGATATGCAGAAAGTCATAGATCCGTAGTGTAGATGAGCATAAGATCGTAAGTTTGTAGGCTATCGAGCATAAAAGCTGCTGAGCGTTAGAGCATCCAGGCGTAAAACTGTAGATCTGTAGCCTCTGTAAAGAAAACTTTCGAGCGTGAAGTCTTAGATTTGTCACCTCTGAGCGTAGAAAGCTTCTGAGCGTGAAATCATAGATTTGTAGCCTCTGAGCGTAAAGTCGTAGGTTTGTAGCCGCTCGAACGTAAAAGCTACCGAGCGTAAAAGTATCCGGGCATAAAATTGTAGACTTATAGGCTCTGAGCGTAAAACCGTAGAGCTTTCCGAGCGTAAAAAGCACCTTGGCATAAAATTACAAATTTGCTCTGCACGAAAACTTTTTGAATTCGCTGACTGTCTGCCTTCCCTGAGTAATAGGCTGACGTAGTCCCCAATCATAACCGAATATTAAATATCTGATTTGGTTAGGGATTCGAGGAGTCCATCTGAACTCTATATATATCCCAAGGCTTTCAGAGAGAAGACTCTTCACTTGTCTTTTACAAAAGAAAACTTTCATCTTTTTGAGTACTCTCCCTTGTTTCTTCTCTGAGCATTCCGAGTTTCTTAGAAATGGCACAAAAACCAATCTCCTCCTCTAAGGGAAAGAAGGCTGCCTCCTTTTCTCGCTTCTCTGCCCAAGCAAGAGCGACTCCCGTCGGGCTGGGCGAGCCCCGCTCTGAACGAAGTGTTCCACCGACGAATTGTGCGCCGGGCGTTATAGGTAAGGCTTTTGAGATGACAAAAAATGAAGAAAACCCTTCGCACACGTTGTACGTAAATGTGCTAGGTCATCTTCTGTGCTGATAGCCTCTTCGAGGAAGATGATGCACAGAGATGTTTCATCTTTTACGCCCACATTTCCAATGTGTCAGCGTAAAAACTCCATATTTTCGCAGTCTAGCGTAAAAGCTTTGACTGTCAAAATTTGGCGTATACTACATACTTTGAATATTACGCTATGGATGAAAATTCTGGCGTAATAACTCAAACTTTGGCAATCTGGCATAAAACCATAGCCTGTCAGATTTTTTTGTTTACTGCCAATTCTTGAATTTTACGCTTTGGAATGAGATTCCAGCGTACAAAGTCAAGTTTTTACAGTCTTGGCGTAAAAGCACAAACTGTTGCCTCTTGGCATAAGCTGCAAGATTATGAGGTCTAGTATAGAAACTGACGTATTTTTCTTGCACTTTGTAGTTAACTTGCATGTATCTCCGTTGGCTGAGGTGATGGGTTCTGCTGCTGGGATGCTGCATTCCAATTACCTGGAGGATTTGTCCCATGTAACATTTCTTATTTCTGGACCCCAATATCCTGAAGGAAGGGGAATCCTGATATTGCCTCAAGGAGAGCGAATGCTATTGAGCATGATCAACGGAGAGCCCCTGGCATATATAGACAGGGCACAATATATAAATTTGGCTTTTCTCTTCGGGGATATGATTGACAAACAATCCCAGACGAAGCCCAAGAAAGAAAACTGGATTTTTCCTGCCGCAGGCTTGGTCCTGTATCTGCCCAGGATGCTGAGAGATTATCCTATCTCGGTATTCTTCCATGCCACGCATCCCAGGAGGATGTCGTGGACCATGACTCCCGATCTCCACGGCCAGCTGGGAAGGATATTTTACCAGAAAGGATCCGACCAAGGGTCGTTTGTAAGCCGCCCTTCCGGCTCGGTCATGCCGTTCAGGAGATTGTATCCGGACAGTGTCCCGAGTGAAGACACTTCACTACTCCAACCACTTTAATTACCGACTTTCTGTAATGACTTCATGGGTCATGGAGGAGTATACCCCATGGTTAATCCTCGGACCAATGGGTGGGTTACCCCTACAAATCTTCGATGGGCTAGCTTGGCTGACTGGGCCCTGAAGCATTTTCAGACTGAGCTGGAGAGCATTGGTCTGTACGCGGCTGTGAGTGCCACCAGTGTTGGGTTACCTCTCAACCCCAACCTGTTTCTGGCTTTGATGGAGCGATATATCTCGCTCACCGGGACTTTCGCCACTCCACTGGGGGAGTTGGGATTGGCCCTTCACGAAATGGCAGAAATTTTAAGACTGCCAATGGGGGATACTCCTTATGAAGAGTATGTTCCCACAAACCGGGAGCTGGGGGATACAGACCCTCAGGTAGTGGCAGTATACCAGGAGCTGATGTGTCACTACCTAGCGTGCACCGCCTTCTATAATGAGCCCTCTGATTTGGCTCATACCAACAAATGGGCGTCCTACCTCTTCTTCAATCAGGCCAGGACTGTTAAGCCAGACAAAGTCGTGGATAGTAGGGATAGGCCTTTGAGCTTTCTGAGTGTGCTTTGTGCTCAGGTAGTCGATGATCTTATGGAAAACGCTGGGGCTTCAGATCAAATTATCGACGAAGGAATAGGGAAATATCCTGCGGGCACTAAAGCCTACAGTTATTTGAGGCATTGTCGCAGGCCTCTGTCCAAGGAAGCTCAACTGACTGGCTTCCTCTCTATATGGTTGCGTCGACTGGTAGTACCCGGCATTGCATCTGCGGATCATATTCACCGCAATACCTTATGGCCTGTCGTGCGTCTGGTGTTCGGGGCAAGACTGGGCTTGCTTCCTGCCATGGTATGCCGCATTCAAGCTGGCCTGAGGGCCATTACTAATGGGCTGCTTGCCGATGAAACTCGGCGTGACATCTTTCCCAGGGTAGAATTACCGTTCCTGTACTTGATGGGATGGTTAATTCTCCATAACCCCAGGGTGATGTCTCCCGGCCCTGGCAGTAGTTCGGGGAGTAATTTCTTGTTGAATTACAAGAATTCCACCTGGAATGTGATCACAGTTTTAGACTGTCAACGGGCACTAGATTTTAGTCACAGCTGGAAACTCTTCTGCACCGTCCCCTCTATACATCTCAATTAACAGGGGAGCAGGCTTCAAGACTTAGGTGAAGGGAAGACCATTCTTTCTCCTGAAGCTTTTAATTGGTTTGTCTGTATTAGACCTTCCCATTTATTGTACAAAAGTGAAGACCAATGCTTCTTGGAGCCCTACCTGCCTAGTTGGTTCGCCAGGCAGTTTGGGTATGACCAATTGCACGTGGGCAATATCGTCACCAGCTTCAAGTCCAGGGGTAGACTTATTGATAGAGCGAGAGGATGGCGGTACTTCATAATGGGTTATACTGGAGCAGCTTTTACTGTGCCCGCGACTTCACTCTCCATGGAGTTGCGCATCCTCCATTCGTATGCCCCATTTTATGTGGCAACCAATACCTTCCATCGCGATTTTGATATGCGTAGAAGTTTTAGGATGCCCTCTTCTAAGTCAGCGGGAAGAGATGAAGTCCTATCAGTTTCCGCTAACGAGGGTGAGGATTCTGTCAATCCAGATGAGCCTTTCTTGGCAGTACCGAGAGGCAAAATACCTCCACCTGCAGGGCCTCTGGTTATCTCTGGTAAGCGAAGGGCTCCTGTTCTGAAGGAGACTTCTCCTCACAAAAAGAAGAAGACAGTTGATGGTCCTGTCAGGACTTCCCACCCTGAAGTTCTTAGAAGTGAACCTGTTGTTTCCCCTGTTGGGGATGATCTTCTGATTAGAGATTCCTCGCCTTTTAGAGAGGGAACCTCTACAGTTTCGGCTGGCAGTACCGGAGAATCTTTGCTCGAGGCTGCTGTCGCTGCTACCGCTTTAGCTAGTGGTACGAGATCGCCTTCGAGGCTGAGCCAAATAAAGATATCTTTATCCAGACCAGCAACGGGAGAAACACCTGCCGCGTCTGTAAGTGTACCCAGCGAGATTCTACCTGATGAACCTCGATTGGATATGGGTAAAGACTTGGATGAATACCTGCCAATGTCAGTTGGCACACCCCCTTTTCCAGGTATGACAGCTCGCTTAGCATCATTAAGAAATAATTTAGCTGTACTGGCCGTCGACGCGACATATAAACCATCGGCCATGGGTAAATATCGTCTTTATGCCTCTTTTAGAAAAAATTAACATCAGGTTGATATTAACTTTCTCTTGTCTTCTTTTCAGGGGAAGACATCTACGGAGAGGGCAGTGTTGATGCGCCTTTTAGCTCGTTTCAGCTCCTGCCGATGACATGGAGGTGCCCGACTTAGAAGAGGAAACATTTTTGGGTGCAAGCTCGCCTGAAATGGTTTCGATATCTCGAGAGGAGGATGAGCCTGTCATTACGACAATGCATCCTTTGAGTACGCCGGCCACTTCGTCCGTTGTTGGCGCTTCTTCTTTTGTCGCATCATCTGTTGAGGCAACGACTGTGGCAACATCGTCTGCAGTCATTCCTGGAGGAGGATTCGCCGATATTGTAGCCACTCCCAGCGTCCATTCGGATCTAGCCATGCTGACTGAGCAGTATACTAGTATTTTCTACACCACCTTGAAAACGCTGATATCAATGGTGCTGGAGAAGAATCTAGGCTTCGAGGCTCTGAGGAGGTCCTCCCAGTTTGCGATAGTGTCGATCAGAGATTTCAACGACACTGGGAGAGTTGATACACTGGAGTAGATAGTTAATGGTTTGGAACAACCCATTAACGATTATTTGCAGCTATTTCGAGGCAATATTGACGGTCTCGTTCAAGCTAGGTATGACTCCTTAACTGCAGAGCTTACTGGGCAACTGGAATCTCTGAACAAATCCATCCAGGAACAGCAGCAGGAGATGGATCAAGAGCGTACCAAATTGGAGTATGTCATTCTCCAGCTGACTCAGTGCGAAGCCGAATATGAGGAAGAGACAGCGAGGGTCCGCAGACTGAAAGATGAGCTCGCTCAAGCAGAGGCGAGGGCTCTCTCATTGTCGGCAACCCGAGATGTGCTGAAGGATCGAATGGAGACTGCTCAGCAGAACCTGACATATGTGGGTGTCATCCACGCAGGTTTTGTACGTGCTCGGTCCGAGCTATCTGCTTTGAACAATGATGCAGCAAGGTTGGAGCGAGCTCGTGCTGACATCTTAAACTCCAGGGATGAGAGAATGGTTGCTCTGGCATGTCAGATTCGTGACTTAACTGCTCCCTCCAAATGATGTACTTTTTTCTTTTATATGTAATTTTGCACTTTTTGGGAATAATAAAGAGACTTTATCTGACTTTGTGGACCCATTATTTTGGAATATAAATGAGAGGCTAGGGTAAAAGTGATATCAGAGGTATCATTAACATGACATTCTTTCGTTAAGGTTTTGCTGAATGTAAATCTATTCAGAGTTAACATGAACCTGAAAGAATATAATCCAACTAAATTTGTATACTAAACAATATCAGAGGTATCATTAACATGATAGGCTTACAAATTAGTTAAGGATATCTATTCGGAGGTTACATGCACCTGATGGAATATGATCCAGCTAACATTTGTGCATGGTATCGTCAGAATACGATCTTCGTCATACTCCGTTAAACGAAGGAGATCAAGTATAGTACTTCTTCGGGATTTTGCAGTTGATAGTAGCCATTGCCAAATTTCCATTAGGCTTGGCTAATTTGTAAGCGCTATTTGCAATCATATAAGGGCCTTCCCATTTCTTTTATGATTGTTTGTGCGAATTTCTGATATTGTAGTAATATGAACGTAGTACGATACCGTATTTGTTGAGGACATCCCACTGGGGATTTTTAGTGGACCCATTACTTTTTGCGCATGAGAGTACAAGTAATAAGTTTTAGGACAAGCCCTACCAGAGGTAATATGGACATGGCAGTTTTTATGGACTTAACACCACTGGCGTACTTAGAGTTAAGTACGGGTGTTAAGTTGAGATGACAATCGATATCAGAGGTAATATGGACATGGTAATTGTCACGACCCGTACCCGGTTTAGGGGCACGAGTGCGTGGGTACGTCCAGCCTACGCCGCAGCATCGGCGGTAGAACGCTGTCTAGGTCACGTACTATCTAACAATCTCACGCTAGTATCCAACTCCATAAGGAGATTCGGATAATACTATAAAAATATTCACAACATACTCAATC
Organism: Iris macrosiphon; assembly: GCA_036927795.1. NCBI lineage: Eukaryota > Viridiplantae > Streptophyta > Magnoliopsida > Asparagales > Iridaceae > Iris > Iris macrosiphon. Next base: position 84,115,730 of record JAYESA010000001.1, on the reverse strand, counting down.
ACAACTACAGCACGATAGGAATTTGAAGAAATAAAAGAATACAACACTAGTCTAAAGATAACATAATCATACCTGTAATCATTAACTTCCAATCCCCAAGTGTGTCGGAACCAGTCTACTAAGGTCACAGTCTGGAAAAATATTTTCCAGTCAGGAAGGAGCAAAGTACATCTCTAAATAGCAGTTCTATATAAATGACATAAACTATGTAGCAGTTCTAGATGGAAACATACCAGATGCATGTATAGGTACGAGAATGTACAAGAAAAGAAATATACTGGAAATACTGTAAGTAAATGCAGGAAGAAAAACAATATGTCAATGAGCAAGAAACCTATGACTAAGTGTGTGAGTACTAGCTTTAACATGTGATCGGCTTGGGACTAGTAAACTCATTACATGGGTTAGTAGGGCTAACCGATGTAACAGTGAGGAGGCATGTAAACTCATTACATGGGTTAGTAGGGCTAACCGATGTAACAGTGAGGAGACATGTAAATGGTCAGGCCGTACCCGACGTGAGATGTGGGGTGAGCTATGGTGCATATAAAGTTGGGTATGATCACATATCTACACTAAAGTACTCCCCAAACCCCCCCCCCCCGACTGGTATAGTAGATCCAATCATGGTACGCTATGGCACGGGATTCCCTAGGAAGGTAGCAAATCTCCCCGGGAATCAGTGTCTGTACATGCACAAGATAACAAGGAAAACAAGTCTTGTACAAGCTACACCATGAATAAGGAATAACATCTCATGACGAGATCCGTGTATACCAATCCGTGTAACCAATGTGTCAAGAACATAGATATTTACACTAGATACAGTGAACATAGGAGATATCATAAATTAGAAACTAATCAGAGAATGTACTCGCCTTGGGTCCTTAGCTGGTAAAACCAATGTCCTGTCCCAGAGTACCGTCTGGAGGAACCAACAGTCCTAAAAATATTTCAAATACAACATTGGCATCAGATGCTACACTAACACATCTCAAATACATGAGCTCAGGGCTCTGCCAGGTATGGCACTAGTCAACTAGGGTCATCTAGTAGGGATACGTATATAAATACACATATTATTAATTATCATTAATACTTACAATATATATACATGCACCAATTTAAATGTATTTACAATATATATATATCTTTTAAATACATATTTGATTTATACTGGTTGAACATTATATATATATATACTCATACATATGCTAAAATACTTTTTAAAATATATATATGTATATTGTCAATGTTATTATTAAAATATATACTAATACTAGTACATCACATTAAATACATATACAATACATTAATTGTATGTACAATATATATATATACATTTATACTAATTACACATATTTGAAAATATATTAAGTATATATATATATACAATATATACATATACTCAACATTATATATTTTTATACCAAAATAATACGTATACTATTACATTTTATATACCAAAATATGCATATATATCATATATGTGCAAAAGTACAATTTAGAATATACCTATACATATTTTAAATACATACATATACCAATATGAAAATATAGATCTACATATATATATTTATGCCAAAATACGTATATATATATATACAAATTTTCATAATCAAAAACCCATATATATAATACATAATTAAATTTGCACATACTAAATAACTAATTTCATACATTAAAACAATAAAACTAATTATGTTATATTTACTAAACTAGTTACATTAATTTACTAAGCTAATTATATGAATTTACCAAACTAATACATATTAATATAACCAATTTATATAAAATAACCAAATTACATATTAATATAAACTAATTATATTAATATAACCAAATTACATAAACCAATTACATTAGTTAAACTAATTATATAAAATAACTAATTATATATACTTAACTGATTTTATAATTTAATTAAACTAATTGATTACTAATTAACCACTGATTAATAATTAACTAAACTAATTTAATTAATTAATTAACTAACTAATCATATTTAACTAAACTAATTAAATGTATAACTAATTAACTAATACAAATTAACTATTATAATTAAACTAATTAACTAATCTCATTTAATTAATTAATACACTATACCTACTCTTTATTACAGAACAGAAGAAAGGGGGAGAAGAGAACTCACATTCGTCGACGGAGGGGCAAATCCGCCGGGGTCGGCGCGGGTCAGGCGTCGGCGAGGTCGACGTTCGACTCGGGGCGGCGGATCTGTTCGGCGGCGGTGTTCGAGGAACCGGCAGTCAGCGGTGGCGTCGGCTCCAGCGGTGGCGTGGGACTCGAGAGCGGCGGGTCTGTTCCAGCTGCGGCGCTCGGCTTCCGCGGCGGTGCTCGACTCAGCGGCCAACGACGGCGGCAGGTACTCGATCTCGGCGGAGGGGATCCGCGGCGGCGTCTGGTCGGCTCGAGGCGGCGCTCTGCCCGAGGGGCGGGCGCTCTGTCCGAGGAGGCGGGTCTCCGAGGCGACGGCGGTGAATGGTTCCAGCGGCGGTGGCGTGGGACTCGGTGGCTAGATCTAGGGTTAGGGTTCTGTGTGTCAGGGGGTCGTGTCCGGGTCTGCCGGACACGGGGATGGTGTTGTGTACGTGTCCGGGTTGGACACGAGGGTGGTGCTCTGTGGAGGACGTGTCCGGGGCAGAACACAGAAATCTGATGTACTGTGGGCGTGGGGGTTGTGTCCGGGTGTGTCGGACACGGAAATCTGTTTGTAAAATTGTAACCGGACACAGGAAGTGAATGGATACGGTGGGACACCCGGGGTCGGACCCGAGGCCATCACGGCTGACACGGTGATGCTGGACACACGGACACGAGCACACAAAATGGTGGTGGCTTTGGCTTGTGGGAATTTGTGAAGGCTAGCTAGGGTTTCTAGGGAGATGTGAGAATGAGAACTTAAATAGGGAGAGATGGTGTGGGATAAAGGGTTGCGGGTTGGCCCAATAATGAATGGCCCAGAATTAAATATAAAAGGGTTTCTCATGTGGGAAAAAATGAGGGTGTGGGCTAGTTAATGGGAAATGGCAACTTGTAAAAATAAAAATAAAGGTTATAATTTCAGAAAATATTTTTAGGAAAGCTAGCTAATTTCCAATTAGCTACTAATTAATACATTTTGCAAAATCTTAGAATGTATGACATTTATTTATTTACTATCCCAATAAATAAAAATTTATTTTATTTTATCAACTAGTCTTCAAATAAATATTTAGTTAAAACAATAATTTTTTATGATTCAAGCCAATAAATATTTGAAACTAGAAATATATATATTATTATTTATGTACTTATTTTATAAGAAAGCGACACTTATGAAAAGTGATTTTTATACAAGATTATAAATTACCTTCTACAATCAAACATCGTTCAAAACCAAATTAAAATTTCAAGGAGAAATATTTTATAAACTTGATATTTTAAAATAAATTAAAATCTAATTATTTTGGAAATTGGAAATCGGAGGTTACAAGTCTATCCACCTTAGAAAAATTTCGTCCTCGAAATTTTAGGGATGACTAGGATAGAAAAAAATTTTTTTTTTTTTTTTTTGTCCATAATGATGAATATATCATTGAAGAAATATTTCTATAAGGAGAATATTTACCAAACAGAAGAAAACATGAAGAAAAGAAAATATGGTTTAAGACAGGAATAACTTGAAGGAATCTTGGCTCGGCCTTGAATCCTCTAGAAAATTTAGGTTTTGGGAAGTAGACACGATCACAAAACAGATAATTGGAATAATGCACGTTACCTTTTCAAAGTAACTAAACCAAGGAAGACCCAGTATAATGAATGATATAGACATGAAAGTTATAGCTAATTCGAAAGATACGGTCGACAGTTTGATTTAAGAAACTTAAATACATCCTTCAGAATGTAATCAAGAGACATCTAATCGCCTTTCTTGATTTCTAGGAAAAAGAGTAGTCTTTACTACCATCTGCAAATAATCCTTCCTTTTTATCCTCGTTCATTTTACTTTTCTCAATCTTGTGATTCATCATTAACTAATACTTATAAAAGTTTCAAATTCCACAAACTTTATTAGATTAGATCTTAGAATTTCTGAATCAAAATCCTTATCATCAAATTCGAGTTTATTTATCTTAACATCAACTATACCTCGATTATTTTCTTCGAGTTCAAATGTTACTGTCATGGTCAAGATTTTAATTTAGATCACAACCTCAATATACCATGATCTTACCTTACGACCTTCAATTATATGATCCCATAATCAATTATATTATAATCTTCTTTACCATGAGCTTCATTTCATTCCATATTTCTTTATCCGTATGTATAATGTTTCCGAATTTGAACTAATATATATATATTTTTTTTTTCATCCTCTGAATTTATTATCCCAATGTAAAATTTTTACTACTCAAATCCTCAATATTTTAATTGAATTCCAGTCGTATCATAATCTCCTCAAATTTTGAGTAAAATACAAAATTTACTATCCAATCCTTCAATTGAACCCAATCAATGCATATTTATAAAACTTAAAAATCTGTATCCCAAAATTTAAATTTTAAACACTCACCAATCATCTTACTTCTCTAACTCAAATTCAATTGATGCTTATTCCAATCTAACTCCTCATCCCAAGAATTTAATTCGACACTATTCCATTTACGATTTTATTTTCTGATTTTCGTTTTCCTCAAATATTCAACGATGTGATGCTTCCAGAATCTTCAATGCAACATTCATAATATATAAAATTTCTATCTTGCAATCAAATAGATAAAATGATAATCTCTCGAATTTCTTAAATTTTAAATAATCAATTCAATCATATCAAGACCTCCTTAAAATTAATAAATCCTCAAATTTTTTTTTTTTTTTTTTTTTTTTTTGGCTCTGTCAATTTCTTAACTCTCCTTTCAAGTCAATATTTATCCTCGAGTTCAATCATCCTCAATCTTCGTAAAATTAATGATCCGTCAATTCTTTTATTAACGCATTAACTCTTTATTTAAATTAATGCTTATCCACAAATTTAATCCTCTTGTCTCTTTTTGGTCAGTCATAACCTCGTCATAGATCTCTGCTATGGTCAAAACCCAATGATCATGGTTTAAGAAAACTCTACTTACAGCCATGCAATTTGAGAAAATATATAGGTCATGTGTCTTGTCATGGTATTTCAGTCTCTGTTAAGATGTACTACTAGTTATATTCTAACAAGAAAATCATGCATGTGAACCACAGTACTAGGAAAATCAATCAATCAATCAATCGAAAGGCGAAAGAAAAGGAACATTAGGAAGGAAGAAGGATCATGTTAACATATTACTTGTAGTGTCTACTATCTCTAACAAACACTTAACTCTAGCACATTCACTACTAATATCTATTCATGTACACTGGTACCCGTATCAACTACTCATATATTAATATTCATATCTCTCATCTACCAAAAATAAATCCTCAAAATAATCGTCAAGGTTTAACCTCCCGATCAACTTAAAATAAAATGCATATACCTCCTCAAAATCAGATACTTCACATCGAAATAAATTTAATCACTTCTAAAATCTTTGTAGCCTTAACTATGTTTATTGAATCAAATTTAAATCCTCAATATTTTAACAACATAAAATCTCAACTCCTTAAATTCTGAAAATTTAAAAAATTCATTTCCACCTTTTAATTTATAACTCCTCAATGTACATATTAGTGCTCACGGTCTCTGATTCTCAAGGTGCACTCAATACCTCTATTGTCTAGAACTGTGTACTAAATTTGTACTGCCCGAATCACTTGCACTATTACTTCCAATGATCAAAGTTATCATCATCTGTGTTTTCCTTCATAATTTCAGTTTATGTCAATTGGTATATCATCTAATTATCAACACACAGAGTGCTTACTGCTATTAACGTCATCCTTGACTAATCCTCGATATAGAATCATTAGCACTCTTGGTATTATATCACTAGCTTCATTAATGGATTATTCATCAAGCTCATTATATCTCATGATTACATGTATCTACTATAACACTCATGTTTCTTTACTCTCATGGGCACGTATATGGTTCCTCATCTCGATGGTTGTATATGTATTTCCTTTAATCCTTTAAAGCCTATTGAACTAATCCGTGATACACTTCACAACTTCCATTACTAATCCTGATATTTCTCTACTTATGACATCTCATTAAACCCTTTATACATATACATTTCTTTACCTTTAACATTTCCGATATCAATCATCAAATCATGCCCCATAAATCCTTAACACAATTCCCGGATACTTAATCGTTTACATAGATCACTCAATTACATAATCATGATTATCCAGGACGGGTAATTGGCTCTGATACTAACTCTGAGAACTATCACTGATACCCTATACTCTCCTTGACTCTCAGTCTCTAATGACACTACTCCTAGAATCATTGGTACAAGGTACTATGCTAAGGGCTAACTCTAGATTAAAGCCTACTGCTCACATGTCCAACTAAGAAACACTTACAACTCACTAGCAACACAGTCAATACTAATACAAGACACAAACAAAATTACAAGCCACTAATTATCATACTTAACAAGAAATCCTCAAAGAATAGGAGCTCAAAGACTGAATTGAGGACAGAAGGTATCTTTACTGCTAGTAAAGAAAGAAGCGGTGGAACAAAGTCCTGGAATAACAGAAATAGATAAGTCTTGAGATAATATTTTAAGAACCAATTTAAGATACAACCTGATAATCATACACGTCTATCCGAAATCATGACACTCAGAATCCTCGCCACGCCAGTAAGCATAGATGCGATAAACGACAGGTTCCGTAACTAAGGTATACAACCCTATAATCATGTCATCTAGAATCCTCGCCACGCCAACCGGTATGGCTGCGAGAGACCCTAAGTTTCATAACTATAGTATGTACATCCAAGTCAGGTTCCTACGTTCTCGTCACCACAGCCAATATGGCTGCGATAAACTCTAGGGTCCATAACCAAAGTAGACGTTTTACCTTTCTCACTGTCCTCATCAACATATGTCATCAGATGATACCGTAAATTTTAGTCCGTAAAATTTATCTCGAAAAAAATTCAAAACTCAACAACGACACCAAGAGTTTAAATTCAACAACTGGTCAACAAGAATCAAACTCATCAATGACACCAAGAATTAATTTAATAACTGCTCAACAAGAATCAAGTTCAGTGACAACAAGCTAGAGCGGACGAAAACAAGGAAAAAGATTTAAATTGAAAATAAGATTCTCATGGGGTCATCCCAGGAAATCTTTCAAGAATTTGTGATTGAGTATCCTCTCTCATCCTAGCATCCTATGTCCTATATTCAATAGCAGGTATGCAGTAGTACGACTATGACGTCGCACTACCACGACATCGCACAACTTGCGAAGTCTGACCTGCATGGGCCACCACTAAAAACGTGTCACGACCCGCACCCGGTTTAGGGGCACGAGTGCGTGGGTACGTCCAGCCTACGCCGCAACATCGGCGGTAGAACGCTGTCTAGGTCATGTACTATCTAACAATCTCACGCTAGTATCCAACTCCATAAGGAGATTCGGATAATACTATAAAAATATTCACAACATACTCAATCACAACTACAGCACGATAGGAATTTGAAGAAATAAAAGAATACAACACTAGTCTAAAGACAACATAATCATACCTGTAATCATTAACTTCCAATCCCCAAGTGTGTCGGAACCAGTCTACTAAGGTCACAGTCTGGAAAAATATTTTCCAGTCAGGAAGGAGCAAAGTACATCTCTAAATAGCAGTTCTATATAAATGACATAAACTATGTAGCAGTTCTAGATGGAAACATACCAGATGCATGTATAGGTACGAGAATGTACAAGAAAAGAAATATACTGGAAATACTGTAAGTAAATGCAGGAAGAAAAACAATATGTCAATGAGCAAGAAACCTATGACTAAGTGTGTGAGTACTAGCTTTAACATGTGATCGGCTTGGGACTAGTAAACTCATTACATGGGTTAGTAGGGCTAACCGATGTAACAGTGAGGAGGCATGTAAACTCATTACATGGGTTAGTAGGGCTAACCGATGTAACAGTGAGGAGACATGTAAATGGTCAGGCCGCACCCGACGTGAGATGTGGGGTGAGCTATGGTGCATATAAAGTTGGGTATGATCACATATCTACACTAAAGTACTCCCCAAACCCCCCCCCCCCGACTGGTATAGTAGATCCAATCATGGTACGCTATGGCACGGGATTCCCTAGGAAGGTAGCAAATCTCCCCGGGAATCAGTGTCTGTACATGCACAAGATAACAAGGAAAACAAGTCTTGTACAAGCTACACCATGAATAAGGAATAACATCTCATGACGAGATTCGTGTATACCAATCCGTGTAACCAATGTGTCAAGAACATAGATATTTACACTAGATACAGTGAACATAGGAGATATCATAAATTAGAAACTAATCAGAGAATGTACTCGCCTTGGGTCCTTAGCTGATAAAACCAATGTCCTGTCCCAGAGTACCGTCTGGAGGAACCAACAGTCCTAAAAATATTTCAAATACAACATTGGCATCAGATGCTACACTAACACATCTCAAATACATGAGCTCAGGGCTCTGCCAGGTATGGCACTAGTCAACTAGGGTCATCTAGTAGGGATACGTATATAAATACACATATTATTAATTATCATTAATACTTACAATATATATACATGCACCAATTTAAATGTATTTACAATATATATATATATATATATATATCTTTTAAATACATATTTGATTTATACTGGTTGAACATTATATATATATATACTCATACATATGCTAAAATACTTTTTAAAATATATATATGTATATTGTCAATGTTATTATTAAAATATATACTAATACTAGTACATCACATTAAATACATATACAATACATTAATTGTATGTACAATATATATATATACATTTATACTAATTATACATATTTGAAAATATATTAAGTATATATATATATATACAATATATACATATACTCAACATTATATATTTTTATACCAAAATAATACGTATACTATTACATTTTATATACCAAAATATGCATATATATCATATATGTGCAAAAGTACAATTTAGAATATACCTATACATATTTTAAATACATACATATACCAATATGAAAATATAGATCTACATATATATATTTATGCCAAAATACGTATATATATATATACAAATTTTCATAATCAAAAACCCATATATATAATACATAATTAAATTTGCACATACTAAATAACTAATTTCATACATTAAAACAATAAAACTAATTATGTTGTATTTACTAAACTAGTTACATGAATTTACTAAGCTAATTATATGAATTTACTAAACTAATACATATTAATATAACCAATTTATATAAAATAACCAAATTACATATTAATATAAACTAATTATATTAATATAACCAAATTACATAAACCAATTACATTAGTTAAACTAATTATATAAAATAACTAATTATATATACTTAACTGATTTTATAATTTAATTAAACTAATTGATTACTAATTAACCACTGATTAATAATTAACTAAACTAATTTAATTAATTAATTAACTAACTAATCATATTTAACTAAACTAATTAAATGTATAACTAATTAACTAATACAAATTAACTATTATAATTAAACTAATTAACTAATCTCATTTAATTAATTAATACACTATACCTACTCTTTATTACAGAACAGAAGAAAGGGGGAGAAGAGAACTCACATTCGTCGACGGAGGGGCAAATCCGCCGGGGTCGGCGCGGGTCAGGCGTCGGCGAGGTCGACGTTCGACTCGGGGCGGCGGATCTGTTCGGCGGCGGTGTTCGAGGAACCGGCAGTCAGCGGTGGCGTCGTCTCCAGCGGTGGCGTGGGACTCGAGAGCGGCGGGTCTGTTCCAGCGGCGGCGCTCGGCTTCCGCGGCGGTGCTCGACTCAGCGGCCAACGACGGCGGCAGGTACTCGATCTCGGCGGAGGGGATCCGCGGCGGCGTCTGGTCGGCTCGAGGCGGCGCTCTGCCCGAGGGGCGGGCGCTCTGTCCGAGGAGGCGGGTCTCCGAGGCGACGGCGGTGACTGGTTCCAGCGGCGGTGGCGTGGGACTCGGTGGCTAGATCTAGGGTTAGGGTTCTGTGTGTCAGGGGGTCGTATCCGGGTCTGCCGGACACGGGGATGGTGTTGTGTACGTGTCCGGGTTGGACACGAGGGTGGTGCTCTGTGGAGGACGTGTCCGGGGCAGGACACAGAAATCTGATGTACTGTGGGCGTGGGGGTTGTGTCCGGGTGTGTCGGACACGGAAATCTGTTTGTAAAATTGTAACCGGACACAGGAAGTGAATGGATACGGTGGGACACCCGGGGTCGGACCCGAGGCCATCACGGCTGACACGGTGATGCTGGACACACGGACACGAGCACACAAAATGGTGGTGGCTTTGGCTTGTGGGAATTTGTGAAGGCTAGCTAGGGTTTCTAGGGAGATGTGAGAATGAGAACTTAAATAGGGAGAGATTGTGTGGGATAAAGGGTTGCGGGTTGGCCCAATAATGAATGGCCCAGAATTAAATATAAAAGGGTTTCTCATGTGTGAAAAAATGAGGGTGTGGGCTAGTTAATGGGAAATGGCAACTTGTAAAAATAAAAATAAAGGTTATAATTTCAGAAAATGTTTTTAGGAAAGCTAGCTAATTTCCAATTAGCTACTAATTAATACATTTTGCAAAATCTTAGAATGTATGACATTTATTTATTTACTATCCCAATAAATAAAAATTTATTTTATTTTATCAACTAGTCTTCAAATAAATATTTAGTTAAAACAATAATTTTTTATGATTCAAGCCAATAAATATTTAAAACTAGAAATATATATATTATTATTTATGTACTTATTTTATAAGAAAGCGACACTTATGAAAAATGATTTTTATACAAGATTATAAATTACCTTCTACAATCAAACATCGTTCAAAACCAAATTAAAATTTCAAGGAGAAATATTTTATAAACTTGATATTTTAAAATAAATTAAAATCTAATTATTTTGGAAATTGGAAATCGGAGGTTACAGTAATCGATAACCAAAAAACTCAAAAAGTTTGTTCAGAGGTAATATGAACATGACAAACTTTTGAGTTGTGACTCCATTGGGGATGAAGGTACATATCTGCTCAGAGGTAATATGAACATGGCAGTTTTTGTAGACCTAACACCACTGGCGTACTTAGAGTTAAGTACGGGTGTTAAGTTGAGATGACAATCGATATCAGAGGTAATATGGACATGGTAATCGATAGCCGAAAAACTCAAAAAGTTTGTTCAGAGGTAATATGAACATGACAAACTTTTGAGTTGTGACTCCATTGGGGATGGAGGTACATATCTGCTCAGAGGTAATATGAACATGGCAGTTTTTGTAGACCTAACACCACTGGCGTACTTAGAGTTAAGTACGGATATTAAGTTGAGATGACAACCGATATCAGAGGTAATATGGACGTGATAATCGATAGCCGAAAACTCGAAAAAGTTTGTTCAGAGGTAATATGAACATGACAAACTTTTTAAGTTGTGACTCCATTGGGGATGGAGGTACATATCTGCTCAGAGGTAATATGGACATAACAAACTCATCTGGGGAGATAACGAAATGTTTGGACAATAGTTCAGAGGTAATATGAACATGAACTCCTGTCCGAAAAATTTACTGTGGAGTAATTTTCTTGAATGGGGATAGACCTGAAGAATCCACTGGGGAAACTTTTAGGGTCTCATCATCCGATATTTTCTTGAGGGAGCAAATTGTTACATAAAAAGTAAAGTCAATTTGTAATGATCGTCCCCTCGTTTACAGATACAAAGTGATGACATTGGCATCGATCAGCTCCTGGATTCTTTTTTTCAATACATAGCAGGCCCTTGTAGGGTGATGAATATACCGATAAAAGAGGCAATAATCTGGGTCATCAACTTTGCCAGCCATCTCAGGGTATATGATGTTGGGTAGCCGAAGTTTGGGTTCCTTCATCAATATATTGAAGATTTTAATGATGTCATCTTCATTGAAGGAGAAAGTCCCTTTCGGCCTTCGGGCTCCCAATGCCTGAGTTTTACGATCTTCCGGGAAGATCGCTATCATTGCATCATCTTCGGATTCTGAGGGAATTCTACCCCTAGCTTCGGATGGTGCCTTGTTTTGTCGAGGTAGGCTACCCCCAGACAAGTCGTGGCATTTGACCCCTGAAGTTGATTTAGAAGGAGCTGCCTCTGGTTGTGCAGGATCAGCCTCTGGAGGTTTGGAGTTTGCAAGAGATGCAGTGTACCCCAACCCAAAACGAGTTTGTTGACAGTAAGGATTACTATGCAATGGTGTTCGTCTGCCTTTTTCATAGTTGAGGCCTTGTTTCAACTTCAAATCATAACCCATGCTTTGTATAATCTTCAAAGCTTGTGGGCCATATCTGTGGATTTGCATTTTCCCAGCATCAGATTGGCGAGATTCTTCTTGTACAATCGGTCTGCTACGTATGCGACCGAAGACTATTGGATGCTGGTCGTCACGAGTTGGGGGAACAATAAAGATAGATTTTTCATGTGGCCCATATGTCATGACGACGTTAGAAGTTGATGCATCTTCCCACAGAATCTCCCTACGTTTGACAGTTAGGGGAACTGAAACGTGGTTATGACTCTTGTCTTTGCGTTTCTGGATCAGAATTTCACGCAAGTCAGGAGTATTAACAGAATAAGAAGAGGAGGAAGGCCTGTTCCTCCTATTTACATTATTTGGAATATGGATATTGGGCACCCCAACTCTGTTCCTGTCGTAGGAATACAGCAGTTCAGCCATATGAGCAGCAAATGATCCCTGAGGAGCGTATCTATCCACAAACTGAACCTTCTTTACGCCGAGGGGCTGGACCTGGCGTAGTCTAGGATTTTGTTTAGGCTGGCGTAAATATGAGGAAGTCTTCATTCGGCTGTCAGCTTCTCGCATAATTTGGTGAGCGGGCAGTTTCTTTTCTTGTTGGCGTAAAGGCCGAGAAGTTGAGAAGTCCGTTACTTGTTTTCCTTTACGGAGACTGGGACTCTCTGCCTCCTTTTGAGTGAGAGTGATATTTTTATGCGCGGAGAGTATTTGAATTTTTTTTCTGGCCGCTGAGGCCTTGTCAGAAACTACGTCTGTCCCATAAGCGATGGAAGACGAGTTTTTATGCACAATGCACGATGTATGCTTCTGGATCAGCGCTGAGGCATTGCCAGAAGTTTTGTCTGCCCTGTCAGCGACAGGAGACTGAGTTTTACGCGCGGAGTGCGAAGGTTGTGCAGCTACAACCTGGTTGGTCGGAGAAATCGGAGAGTCGGCAGGAACGGTAGGGGATGTCCTGGGCATCCAGACCTTACGCAGTTTCCTGTTGTCTTGGACAGAGAGAGAGTGGGAGTTACCCCCTGCTCGAAGCATATCTTCGTAGGCGGATTGGTCGAACTGGATGACCAAGGTCTTCTTCGTTGATCCTACTGATACTACATCGTGTTGAGCAATTGCTTTCTCGTCAGATGAGAAAGAGTTCCCCAGCAGAGTCGCCATCTTGTGTTTGATAATAAACGGAAGAAATAAAACTAGGTTTATATAAAACCATTTCTTAGGTTTACAAACAAGAAGTACTATTAATCCTATATGAGGATGTTAAGTACAAATTTTAATCTGGATAAATATTGCTATAGGAGTCTGATCTGCAGTCGATCACTTTGTCCCTTGGACCACAGATGATGAAGAAGTGTCATAGAAGAAGGAGATGCTTCAAAGTTTGCAAGAGGGAGTGGATGCTTGATGCCCAAATCGTTGATCACTACTCTCTGTCTGCTCTGGATTATTCTCTCTCAAAAATCAATTTCCGACCTTTCGACCTATATTCTCCCAATTTTCGACCCTGGACCTCTGTCAATAGAGGTCTCTATTTATAGGGTTTTAGTGACAGTAACCGTCCAGTCGGCATAGAAGCCGGACAGTGGAGAATATGACACTTTTTACGCGGCGGTTATAATAACTGCCACCCACGTATAGATAATCTTCTGAATAAGCGTGTGACGCATGTCCCATTAAGAGATAATGCGTATAACTGCTGCGAAGATCACGGCAATAGAGCCACGTAGGTAATTGTCCCTTGCGTAAATAAGGTTGGCATAGAAGCCAATAACTGTCACCATGGCATAGAAGCCAAATAGTTGTCAAACTGGCGTAGAAGCCTAGTAGGCGTAGAAGCCTGATGCTGGATGGATAGGTAGCTGGCATAGAAGATAGCCGATTTGACTGAGGTCTTGAGCTAATTCTGGACTAAATAGCCCTATTACGCACCAATGCAACATGTAGCCCGAGTTGGCATATTTCAAGGAGATAGCATACATCGTGCTCCTTATAGCTAAAAATAGCCCGAAGGCGTATTTCAAGGAGATAGCGTACAACGTACTCCTATAGCTGAAAATAGCCTGATGGCATAATATACAAAGGTGATGATGTGGACTTATTAGCCGTAATTATGGCTCGCCTAGTCTTTGAAAATATAACCAAATCTTGTGCATTTAATGCCGAGATCTGCCACCATTCTGAGCATTAAATGTAGAGATTTGTCTCGAGCTCTGTACGAAGATCTGCCACCATTCTGAGCATTAAATGCAGAGACGTGCCTCGAGCTCTATTCAAAGATCAGCTTTTAACGTGGCAGTTCGTTTTGTCTTCTGCTGAGCATAAAAGCTCATATCTACCTGTGTAAAACTAGGCAGCGTATTCCCTTGTATGCGTAAAAGCACTTTTGTATCAGGGAAACGTCACTAAATGACGGTTTGGGTCTCTGTGCCGCACCATCATTACAGCCGTCGTCTGGATAGCTGTGCAAGTACTCATCGTCAGGATTCAGGTTCACTGCATGATCTGACAGGTTCATTCGAGGAATACGAAGCGTTCCTCGTACACTTCCATGCCGCATTAAAGGCGGATGAGTTTTACGCCATAAGGGCGGTATAATACCCTTTTTACGCTGAAGTAGCCTGGAAATACTGCACTACGCGGATTGTCCTTGAGCTTATATTTTGTGCTGTACTAGCAACAAAGCTCTATTGTACGCCGATGGCTCTGAAGTTACGCCGCTCAGCACTGAAACACTGCGTATAACTCTGCAGTGTATTTTTTATGCTTCTACAAGAGCATATTATTCAGACACTGGAGGATATGTTGAGGGCTTGCATGTTGGACTTTGGAGGATCATGGGAGGACCACCTACATCTTGTGAAGTTTTCTTACAACAATAGCTATCAAGAGAGCATCCAGAGGGCTCCGTTTGAAGCATTGTATGGAAGAAATTATAGGTCTTACGTGTGTTGGAATGACGTAGGAGAACGTCATATATTGGGACCAGAGTTGGTAGTCAACACTGTAGAGACAGTGAAGAAGATACAAGGGCACTTGCGAGTAGCGCAAGACAGACAAAAGTAGTTGGCAGATCTTCACCATCGTCCCTTGGAGTTTAAAGAAGGCATCATGTCTTCTTGAGGATATCACCAACTAGAGGCACTATTCGGTTTGGAGGACGCGACAAGTTGAGTCCAAAGTATATTAGAGCATTTGACGTGCTATAGCGAGTGGGAGAAGTGGCGTATCGACTGGCACTACCACCTTCACTTGAGGGAGTGCATGATATATTCCATGTGTCGCAACTCAGGCGATATGTGGCAGATAGCAGTCATGTTCTCGACCACTCCGAGATCACCATTGGGCCAAACTTTTCATACCAATACCAACCCGTAGAGATTCTTGATCGTCGAGAGAAGGTGTTGAGGAATTAGTCTATTCCCTTGGTCCGCGTGGCATGGAGGCATCACTTGCCAGGAGAATCTACTACAGAGAGCGAGGATGACATGCGCAAACATTTTTTGCTTCTTTTCCAAGAGCAAGGTATTATTTACTTGGTTCTTTTCATACCGCATAATTTTCGTTTCCTACCATAGGTTGATTTAAATTTCGAGGACAAAATTTCTTTAAGTGGAGTAGAATATAACCACCCTAAATTTTCTAATTAATAAAATAATATATGTATATATAAATACACGATTTTGTAAGAATAGTGATACGGGAGGGTGACCCCTACTACGTTAGTATATTAGAAATTGAAATTTCTCGTAATAAATAAAAATAACTTTGGTATTATAGAAGAAGAAGAAGAAGAATAATAATAATAATAATAATAATAATAATAATAATAATAATAATAATAATGATGATGATTCTAGTGTTAATAATAAATAAAATAAAATACTTATTTGAATTCATTTCCCCAAAACTATTTTTCACTATTTATCTCTTGTTAAATATTATAAATATTTTTAGAATTTATTTCATGAGTATATATATATATATATATATATATATATATATATATATATATATTTGGATTTTATAAATACATCTTTATATAAAGTATATATATATAAATATTTGTGAATTCTTGGTATATTACTTATATAAATATTTATTTAAAAGTATTTCAAGTAACCTTTTTTTATTTTAAAATCATTTCATAAAATGAAATAATAATTCTAAGAAAATATATTTTTATATTCTCATTTATATGTATAAATATATATATGTTTGTAGTTTCTTTAAAAGAAAAATTAAACCTAAATCCAAATCATAATCAATTTATTAAAACCCGAATCTAGACCCTAATACTAAACCTAAACTCTACCAAACCCGACCCTCAACAGCCCGACACCCCTCCATGCTGACCCGCGTGGAAACCACCATCTCCCCTATATATATATATATATATATGCATAACACAAACCCTAACCCTAAAAAAAATTCTTCCATGAGCCAACCCTAGCCGACCCCTAACCTCAAGTGTCACGCCCTAGTCCCAAAACGTACGGAACCAGACACGTGGCAATGGCCAGCTGGTACTACTCCATAGGACTTTCCAATTTAATGGGCCCGACGAAGTGCCTGTCCAAGGTTAAGTGATCCAGCTAAATATCTATTTATAATATTCAACAACTAAACTAAATCTCAATCCATGGTAAATAAATTATAAGAGGGAACGGTACACATCATTAGTCTGCAGCCCAATAATACAGCCGTTCGAATAGACCAAGAGAATAATATAGGGCTATAAATACTAGGCTACAATAGCAGAGTCACAATGGGAAATAGTACATAACTGTAATAGAGGAAAGATATAATGATACCTGCAAGGATGTCTAACACACCACCAGATCAAGCCTCATCCAAACTGCTCAAATAACCTGAAAAGAAACCAGGTCCTCAGAGGGACGTAACAAGATTCAAAAAGTACATGCCATAATGTAAATACTGAATAGAGTAAATTAGGGTGAACTATCCTCCTAAGTGAATGCAAATTTGAGGACAACTTACTGCGTATGGAAAGTGTAGGCTAGATATATGCTGACGTAATTCACCAATCGTCGTGACTGGCTAGTATATGCCACATATGCCCCCCCATCTTGGGACAATCTGCATATATAAATATGTCCAATGCTCCGAAGAGCGTGATATCTGTATAGATAAATACGTCCAACGTTTTGAAGAGCAGGGTATCTGTATGACGTCCAACACTCTGAAGAGCATGGTATCTGCAAATGTAACGTCCAACGCTCCAAAGAATACGGTATCTGTATAAAGGAGGTGGGTAACCCATACGCCTACTAGTCGTCCTCCCCGCCCAATGCCAATATACAAGTCTCAAGTATGACGTGGACATCTCGTAACTATATGCAAGTAACTAAGAACCATACAACTACGCTAAATACCATCACACATGCTACACGTACCGAGGGCCAGTCAAGTGCGTAATCCCGTATCCTATCATGAACTCACTCTGTGACATGGAATGATACGTGTCAAGGCCTTAGAATTATAATGATAACTCCGTCATTTAGGGTACGTCCACTAGACTCTAGGTCAAACACAAGTCCTAACGTCGACGCCTTCGACGACTGCACGTGAGTCATTCTCGGCCACGTACAATTATATAATATTTAGAGTATAATATATAATATTAACTGAATTTAAACAGTACAACAAGGCAAGGTATACCTTCTTGGAAGCCAGGCAAAGATTCGAACACGAACTCGCCAGGAAAGTAGTAGCGCAAGATAAAAACTGGAGCAGATATCCCCGGATGCGGTCACAAATATCACCAACAGTCCCAAAATGAGTGAGATACTCAGAAAAGCAAATTCAGACGTCCAATTTGGACATAGGGGCAAAAAAGGCAGTTTTTGGTCAATATAGGATCCACAAGTAGCCCGCCTTGCACCAAAAAATGTGCCAAGAGCAAAGGTCCCTAAAAATAGCATATTATTGGTAAAAAAAATTCTAGACAATGATACAAACTCAACAATTTGTCCAAATTTGGATTTTGGTGAGCCGATCACAAAAATGACCGTTTGAACAGATCATGGGGCCCACAAAATGGCGATCCTTATACTTCCTCAGAATAAGATGATACTTGGGTCACAGGACAAGTCGAACGCCGCGAGTACAATGGTGCCAGTTTCTTCACGATACGATGAGCGTGCTCAAAGTAATTGGATAATTTATAAAATACAGATACAGGAAACTTTTGACTGATACGGGTTGATTTCGGCCCACACACACTTCCGAATCGAGTTTCGTGAAAGCCCACACGTCGAAAAATACCGTATGCGCCTTTCGATAAAATTGGTATTCGGCGTGGTTGCCCGGTTTGACAGGACCAACTCCGTATCTAAGATTTTTGTGTTTTAAAAAATATTTTTTCTTGATATTTAACACAATAATAAACTAGGTTTTAATGCAAAATAAAATAAACTAATTGAAGGCGCTGGAAGAGGGTTCAATAGAGATTATACCAGCAAAGATGGTTTAGGAAATAGTCGGGAGACAGAGTAGTAATCGCCTCGCAAAAATAGGTGGTTGAAGCTCAATTCTGACTTGGGTTTGGGTGTTCACGGTCATGGAGTATGCTCAGATCGTCCGTCCGGTGGCCGACGAGGATTGTGGTGGTTGGGAATATAGCGGGTGGGGTCGTCGGAGCATCGGGGGTGCCCTGGCGAGTGTCGTCGACTGTCGGCAGTCGGCGGGGCGTCGAACACAGCAACCGCAGCAGCAAAATGCAGCAGTAGCAGCCGCTTTAATAACAGCAGTAGCAACCACAGTAGTTGCAGCAACAACAGTTGTAATGGTAGTGTTCGTGGAGCTAGTGGCAGTGGTGGTGGTCGTAGAGGTGAGGGTGGCGGAGGTGGAGATGGAGATGGTATTGGCTGATGGTGGTTGCTGATGGTAGTTGGCGGTGGAGATGGGGATGGCTAAGGTGGAGATGGAGATTGGAATGGTGGTGGTGATGGTGATGGAGTTGGTGGCAGTAGTGGTGGTCATGGAGCTGGTGGCAGTGGTGGTATTCGTAGAGCTGGAGGCAGTAGTGGTGGTCATGGAGGTGAGGGTGGTGGAGGTGGTGGTAGTTGGTGGTGGTGATGTCGGGGAGCTGGTGGCAGTGGTAGTGGTCGTGGAGGTGAGGGTGGCGGAGGTGATAGTGGTTGGTGGTGGTGATGTCGGGGAGCTGGTGGCAGTTGTGGTGCTCATGGAGGTGGTTGGCAGTGGCAGTGAACTAGCTGAGGGTGGTGATGGTGGTGAGGGTGGTGGAGCTCCGGCCGAGGGGGTTTGCTCCGGCGGGTAGAGATGGTGGTGGTTAAAAATAATGTAGAAGGGAAGGAGAAGAAGAATGATAAGTGAGGAGAGAGGGAAGGGGTGTATTTAATTAAGAGAAGGAGCATTGGGATTAGAGCCGGCTAGGTTCCCAAGGAGATGATGGTTGTCATAAAGAAAGTGGGTGGTTGAGATGTATTAGAATTTGAATAGAGGGTGGAGATTGATGGTAGGTTGGATAGCTTCATACAAAGAGGAGGGCGATGCACATGTGACCGGTCAAGCATGACAAAAGGGGTTTTCTTCATTTGCTCCAACCAATAGGAGGTGGACACATAGCTAGTTATTTGCACAAAAGTCCCAAATAGTTTAGGACTTGCACAAAGAGAAAAAAGTAGATTGGATGTGGAAAAATGCTATGTTTGGTGTATTGTAGTGGAGGAAATTGGTGTGTGGTATTTTGTATGATCCACGAGGGAGTGAGTGGGGGTTTGGGTTGGTATTGGGTCTAGTTTTGGGTTAGGTTGAGTCATTGCACCAATTTAGTTAAAATTAGTGTCAAAGGTGTTCTTTAATTAATTAGAAGTGCATATAATTTCAATTGGATGGGACACAAGTATCATGGACGTAGTAGACTCAGAGTAGATTATTAACATATATTGGGTTGCAAGGAACGGGTCAAGTTTGTATCTCCAATTTCGATTGGAACGGACATGGGTGTAAAGTCTAGGTTTAAAATTTAATATTTTGTGACAAATTTTGTGAAATTAAAACAAAGCACAAGAGAATGTAATAATGAGTAACCCAAGGGTCAGGATTGGAGATGGGTTTGACTAGGTTAAAGATGTAAAATTGGTTAGAAGGCAAAGGCGAGTGCATTGCTCTAAATAATTAAGGAATGCCAAGGTGCAACGAGGAAATAAAATAAATAGATGAATTTATAACTCTAGTTAATTAATCCAAAATAATTCTAAATTGATCCCTAATCTCTCACTAAGCTAAGTATACATTAAATTAGGTGAGGGGGTTTACATTAAGAAAGCCTCCCCTACCTCCCCGTGCCACCGCACGGCCGACGACCGCCGCCATGGGCCGCACGCACAGCAGCAGCAACCTTCAAACTCCCACTTTGAGGTAATATAACTCCCTCTTCTCTGCGTCTTTTTGTGAATAGTTTGTCCGTACGTGCTCATAACACGACCCTATATAATTTTCTCCAAGCGGAAGGAGTATTCGTGTCCCGGATTGATAGAAAAATCGACCGAAAGTTGGGCGAAAAACTATTCCAAAAAAGTTGAGAAATTAATCCAAGTACCCCTGTTTATGTCCAATTTTCTACCAGCTCGTTCAATATTTAAAAATCTAATTAAAAGGACTTATTCACAGAATAACTGATATTATTTCTATTCTTTTATTTATTCATAGATTGCTTTATTTGTAAAGATATTTTTATCAGAAATTGACCAAAAACCTGTTTTATAAAACCCAAAAAGTTGGGATATGGAGTGTGCCCCGCCAAGCGGGACCGCCTCGTCGCGTACCAATTGCACTAAATGGTGGGTATGGTATTTTCTGACGTTTGAACCTTCGCGTAATTTGATTCGGACGTGTGTGCATGCCGAATTCAACCCGTATCCGTCAAAAGTCTACAGTATCCGCGTTTTGCAAAAAAATCTAATTAGTTTGTGCACGCTCATCGGAATGCGACAAAACTTCTTCTATTAGACTCGTGGTATCATGCTGGTCTTGTGACTCAATTTTCACACAATTCTGAGACAGTTGACCGAGCCACCTATTTGTGGGCCCACGAGTTGACTTGAAGGGTAGAATTTTGATCGACTCACCGAAATCCAAAATTGGACATACCATTGAGTTTGTATCAACGTTTAGGATTTGTTTGACCAATAATTTGTCCAATTTAGAGACTTTGACCCCTGGCACCCATTTTGGTACAAAGTAGGCCACACATGGACTCCGCTTTGACCCAAAATTACCGTTTTGCCCATGTATCCAAATTGGACGAAAGGGTAGTATGTTTTAGCTATCTCACAGATTTCAAAAATATTGGTGATATTTATTTCAGCATTCAGAGACGTTCAGTCGGAGGCAGTGGGTTCTGATACTTTATACTTGACACCTGGACGTTTACATTACGAAGCTTTCGTGTCAGGAAAGTATAACTTGCCATTGTACTGTGATTTACATTCCCTTTGGTGCATGCATTTTATTTCTGTTATTTAGTTCAAATATTTTAACTGTTATATAAACTGCATGTCATGACCCGTACTTGGAAATTCGGGAACGAATACGTGGGTACGTCCAGCCTACGCCGTAGCATCGACGATAGAACGTTGTTTGGGTCAACTTTAACTAAACATCTCAACAATATATATATATATATATATATACATATATATATATATATATACATATATATATATATATACATATATATATATATAGTACCTGTCAATCATCTCAACTCCAAACGGAGGAACAATATGGTATCTCATAATTGTAACTATACTCAATCACAATGCAAACTAAGGAAGATAGAGCACGAATGGAATAATGAAGGAAAAGAATCACAATACAACCATAAATCTGAAATAAAATATACATGCCAAAGTCTCAATAACAGTCTAATACAAGTCTACACAAAAATAAACTAAACCTCCCTAGGCTCTGGTACTAAGTCCTCCTGGTCTACAAGAGTATCCTCTAATGGAATACCGTCTTATGGTCCGTAGTATGTAGGACACTAGTCTATGAGTCAATCATCTAAAAAATATATTCAGTCAGGATTAGAGCAAAGTACATACCTCTAAATGCAGTTTCAAATACATAATCGAGCATAAAAACAGATACTAGAAAAGGATACGAGATAACTAAACAACAGAATAAAGTAAACTAGAGTGAACATGCAATGTACTGGAATGAAGAACATGCAATAGAATATCTGCAATATAATGAGAATAACTGAAATCTAACTAATGTGCCATGGAATACAAGTTCATTATGTGATCAGTTTAGGTTGAACACGAATACAATATGATAACTCGATTACAAGTATGGCATGTAATTGACATGTACACGAATACATTGGGGCTTGATCACATAATCAACTCCTACTCCCCCATCCCCAACTAATACCAATGGATCCAATCACGACATGTTACCAACACGAATATAGGCACACTGAACACGAGCAGTGTGTGAACACAAAGTATACTAAATCAATACCCGCCACACGATAAAATACATGTAAAGGAGTATCCGCTGAACACGGTAAGGAATAACATCTCCTGACAAGATCCATGTAGTACCAGTTCGTAAAACCACTATGTCAGAATTAAGTATACAGTTCTAGAACATGAGATATATACACTATTATGAAATAAAAACTAACAGAGAAATATACTCGCCTGAGGTCCTGAGAAGGGTGTGTCTCTCGATTCTCAAGCGGGTGTCACACAAACCTATTTTAGGAATTTATCAAGTTAAATTGGGTAATAAAGGAGGAATGGATTAAAATACACTAATGCGTGCATCAAGGTCCAAACTGTCAAACTAGGTCACACTAGCTATTTCTAGGTTGTATGAGCATGTATCTAAATTATTAGGTTAGTATCGCAATGATACAAGCTATACTTAGCTAAAACTAGATATTAGAATACCTTAGCTAGTTATATGTATAACCATAACCCGATATCTATATATAAACCCAATACCCCAGAATCTGATACTTGACCTTAACATAATGCTAATCTAATACTAAATAAAGTACTAACTGATAACACTTATACTAACTGACATTAATTTATACTAAGAGGTACGAGAAACTGATACTCAAATTGTATCACATACTTAACTAAAACTGATAACAACTAACTCCTAACTGAAACTCATATGCACTGTTACTACACAACTCGTGAAGCCGGATACACAAGGTAAAGTCTGAACTAAAGGTTAAGTCAAATTTTAACTGACTTACAAGAGTCTAATACCCACTGCCCCTTACCCTGATATCTAATACCCACCCCAAGCTAATACCTGGACCCCATACATGCTTGAATGCAACCTCTTCCGGTTGCTGCCACTACTGCACACCATACTGCTTGCAATTTCTGTCTACATTGTTGCTGCATCTCTTGCTGTTGATACTGCTATGCATTTACTCCTGAAGTTGTTGTACTGCTTGCTATGCATTCTGTTGTGCATGCTATACTGCTGCAATTGCCGATGCCTTGCTATTTGCTGCTGCACTCGGGCAAGATGCTGCACACTGCACTGCTTGCTACAGTTGATGCATTGCTAGCTGCTTGCTGTTGCAGCACTGTACTGCTGTTGCTGCTGCAGTTGCTGCTCTTGCTACTACAGCATTGCTGATGCTGCTCTTGCTGTTTGCTGCTGCAGCAAATATTGTACTGCTAAATGCACTTGCTGCTATATGATACTGAACTACTCGATACACTGCTCTCCTCCCCTACTGATGCACACTGACACTAACTCACTCTCACACTTAGACACACACACGATATATATATATATATATATATATATATATATATATATATATCACTAACCAAACACATACACACACATATAAATATTACTATACATACTTGCATATATAAACATATTACTAAACATACATATATATATAGAAATATTAAGACAAATAACTATAGTGCATACTAGGATATCTATGATACTCAATCCAATAAGGTACCAAACTCTCCATAATCCATAATTACTCATTCCTACAAGTCATATATATATAATTACAACTATTAGAAATTATTATAACATATAGTGAATAGAATTCATGTAAATAACCAAAAATTGACTCTGTATCACACCGTATGCAAGATACCGTGATACGGCCTATACGTATCAATTTGTGGACACGTACCTAGTTCCATAATCTCGATCAAGTCTAATTATATATAATTAGTCTCATGACACACAATTGAGGTGTCAAATTCGTAATTCTCCCAACCTACACACAAATTACCTCATAGATCTTATAATACAAAGCCAATTAGCCTAGAACTTGTTCATATAGGTAGTCTTATGCCATAGGGTCATTCTTAATGGTCAAATATATGATTAAGAAGCTTCAATGAGAGAAAATTTCAGAAATTACCAATTGGAAGATGGATTCTCAATAAAAATATAATTGGACACGATACGGACATGATCTCTAGCTCCAAAACTTATAGTCCTTGTGCTTCTTGCTTCTCCAAGCTTCAAGACTCCAAGAATGATGAATTAAGAAGGAATTAGTGGTGAATTGTATAGAAATTCAATAGAGGAAATTTGGGAAATTGGGGATCTAGGATTTGGACACAAAATAAAATACAAATGAGGAGCGAGAGATAGAGGAGAATCCCCCTTTACTATGCCAGACCTTTTCCCCCTTCCTCAAGCAATGTCAAAGGTCCAAATTGCCCCTACATATTTTATTATAGGGAATAATTAAATATGGGTATAATTGGAAGTCTCTAACTAATTGTAATTATACTAATCCCTCCTAATTTAATTAGTAGAATGACTAATGGACTTGGGTCTAAGTTGGGCTCACTATTTGTGATAACAAAATTAAATAGGTCAATATGTGACAAGTCTAATTTATTGTCTAATCTCTCTAACTAAATAAATAACACAAGCCTCTAACTAAAATAATTAATACTAGCCACAATAATTAAGGCTCAACATAAATAATTATTACAATCATCACATTAATATAAATATTATATTTCTAAAATTAAATACCCTTACCAAATTATCAAACTATCCCTAGTTGGAAAAGTGAGGGTGACAATCGTACCCACCTTAGAAAAAGTTTGTCCTCAAAATTAAGGAAGAAACTAACTACCAAAAGCAATCAATACAAGCAAGAAAGAATTATACCTCACGGCTCAAATAGATAAGGATATCGCTCGCGCATCTCGGCCTCTCACTCCCAGGTACTCTCTTCTGGTGAGTGATGCCTATACGCGATGCGCACCAAAGGAATTGTCTAGTTCCACAACACCTTCTTCCTGCGGTCCAAAATCTCCACGGGCTGCTCTAGATAGCTAAGGGTCGGACCAACCTCGATCTCCGAGTGATCTAGTACATGGCTAGGATCTTCCACGTACCGTCTCAGCGGTGACACATAGAACACATTGTGCACTCCCTCCAATGCAGGTGACAAGTCTAGTTTGTAAGCAACTGCACCGACCCTCTCGAGAATACTAAAAGGTCCAATGAATCGTGGACTAAGCTTCCCGCCTCCACCGAAATAAATCGTGCCACGTATCAAAGAAATCCTCAGAAACACCCAACCACCAACCTAGCACAAAACACAGCTTTAGCACTTAAGAAAAATAAGCAATCACAAGCAATGCAAAACAAAATATATACCTTAAAGTCCAATGGTCTCCGATGGCTATCGGCCCAATGCCGCGTATGTCCTGCGCCACCCGAAGTCTATCCCTGATGAGCTTTACCTTCCCAGTTGCATCCACTACCATCTTTGGTCCCAATAAGGTCCTCTCACCAACATCATCCCATGAAAATGGAGTACGACA
Source organism: Iris macrosiphon (assembly GCA_036927795.1). Classification (NCBI taxonomy): domain Eukaryota; kingdom Viridiplantae; phylum Streptophyta; class Magnoliopsida; order Asparagales; family Iridaceae; genus Iris; species Iris macrosiphon. Next base: position 84,089,395 of record JAYESA010000001.1, on the reverse strand, counting down.
TCTTCGTCCATACAATCCCTCAAATGGTAACATCTCGATACTGGCTTGGTAGCTGGTGTTGTAAGAAAACTCTACGAAGTAAAGATGATCCTCTCAAGAGCCTAGAAAATCTCAAACACAGGTGCGTAGTATATCCTCAAGAGTCTGGATAGTCCTCTCCGACTGCGAGTCTGTCTGAGGGTGATATGCGATACTGAACTTGAGCTGAGTGCCCAAGCTAGCCTGCAAACTCCTCCAGAAGTTGGATGTGAAGCGACTATCCCGATCCAAGACTATGCTCACAGAAACTCCATGCAATCTGACTATTTGATGCACATATATCTTCGCGAGCTTCTCCGTAGATGTACCCACTTTGAATGACAAAAAGTGGGCTGATTTGGTCAACCTGTCTACGATGACCAAAATTATATCTTTACCTCTTGGAGAACGTGGAAGCCCTGAAACAAAGTCCGTCGTCACATGCTCCCATTTTCACTCTTGAATGGGTAAAGGCTGAAGCAATCCACCTGGCCTCTGTCTCTTCGCCTTTACCTGCTAGCAAACCAAACATCTAAATACGTAGCTAGCTACCTCCCACTTTATACCATACCACCAAATATGCTCTCTCATGTCCCTATACATCTTGTTGGCACCTGGATGCATAGAGTACTGAGATCGATGCGCCTCCTGAAGAATCTTTTCGCGTAATGCTCCACTCGGCACACACAATGTGGTACCATACTGCAATGATCCATCATCTGTAATACTGAAGTCCTTTGTCAATCCCATTCGGACATGTGCTCTGATGCTCCTCAGAGACTCAACATCGAACTGTGCGGCTCTGATTTGGTCCATCAACTCTTCTTGTACCTGAAGTTCCTATATCTGTGCTGCAACTCTAGGAATTAATACCTCAATGTCCAAACTACCAAGATCGGCCAACAAACGTTTGTCCCTTATCAAATACATAGCCACTAGGTACCTTCTCAAGGCATCCGCGACTATGTTGGCCTTTCCTGGATGGTACTGCAAAGAAATATCGAAGTCCTTCATCAACTCCAACCACCGCCGCTACCTCATGTTGAGTTCTTTTTGTGTAAACACATATTTAAAGCTCTAGTGATCTATAAAGATCTCTACCCGTTCTCCATACAAATAGTGCTTTTTTAGTTTAAGAGAAAAATAACTACTGCCAACTCCAAGTCATGGATAGGATAATTTTTCTCATGCGGGCATAATTGCCTGGAAGCATAGGCAATCACCTATCCGTTCTGCTGTAACACAAAACCCTTACCCGATGCATCACTGTATATAAAAAATTCTTCTGTCCCTGATCGCAATGTCAATATTGGAGCTGCAGTCAACCTCTTCTTTAGCTTCTCAAAAGCAGATTGATAATCCTTAGTCCAGACAAACTCCATATCCTTCTTGGTTAGTCTAGTCATTGGCTCCACAATCCTGGAAAAATTCTGAACAAATCTCTGATAATAGCCTGCCAATCCAAGAAAACTCATAATGTCTGCTACTGAGCTCAGGGAAGACCATGACTCAAATGCTAAAATCTTCTTCGGGTCTACTGAGATTTTGTCTCTTGTAATCACATGTCCGAGGAATTCAACCTTATCAAGGAAGAACTCACACTTTGAAAGCTTGTCATATTTCTTCTCCTTCCTGAGGGTTTCCAGAACTATCCTCAGGTGCTTCTAATGCTCCTCCGGAATCTTCGAATAAATCAGTATATCATCAGTGAATACTACCACAAACTGATCCAAGTACTGATGAAATACCTTATTCATCAAGTTCATAAATACCGTCGGGGCATTGGTCAACCCAAACGGCATCACCAAAAACTCAAACTGCCAATATCGAGTCCTAAAAGTTGTATTTAAAATGTCTTCCTTCTTCACCTTTACCTGGTGGTACCCCGACCTCAATTCTATCTTTGAGAATACCTTGGCTCTGCTCAACTAATCAAATAAATTTTCAATCCACGACAACATGTATTTTTTCTTTATAGTGAGGTTGTTGATTGCCCTTTAGTTGATACATATACGTATCGATCTATGCTTCTTTGGTACAAATAATATCGGAGTACCCTATGGTGATGAACTAGAGTGGATGAAGCCCTTATCCTGCAAATCATCCACCTGCTTCTTCAACTCCACCAGTTCGCTGTTGTTTACTCGATAGATGTGTTATGATATTGGATCTGGTCAGACACCAAGTCTATAGAGAACTCCATATCTTTGTCTTGTGGCAACTCCGGCAACTCCTCCGAAAAGACGTCCATATACTCAGCAATCAATGGATGTGGCGGCTCTTGCTCTTCTACCAAAGCTCCACAAAAGCCTCCCTCCCTCTGCTCTACTGCTCCTCTGATGAACTCAAACTCTTGATCTCATGGCACATGAAATAAAACTCTGCCTCCTTGACAATCGATACTAGCATGATGCCTACTCAACCAATCCATCCCGAGCACTATATCGTAGCTCGAAAGTGGCATTACGAGTAGACATACGCTCAACTCTTGGCCTCCCAAAGAAACTCTCTGGTCCTTGCTAACATCACTGACCAGGATAATGCCACCCCCGGTCGTGATCTTGCAAGTCCTCGCCAATGGTTCAGACTTAAGATGATGTTTCAGAGCAAAAGATACAGATATAAAACTATGTGAAGCACCAGAATCAAATAAAGCATGAGCTGAAAAAGAATCAAGATAAACTGAACCTGAGATAACATTACCGACTGGCTCCTCCTCCTAAACCGTAAAAGAGAAAGCTCGCCCCTGTCTCTGGGCACCTCTCTGCTGCTGCTGGTGCTGAGCGAACAACTGTTATTGTGGTGGTAGAGGAGTTCCTCTGTGCTGTCCCGCTGGTGGTCTTGTGGGTGCTCTCTGTGCCTGAGCTCCGCCATGAGCTGGACGAGCAGGAACTTTAGGACAAGCCCTTAACTGATAGTCTCCTGACCCACAGAATAAGCACTGGCCCAATATCATCCTTTATTCATCACATCCATGTCCTTGTTTCTTACAAAATGTGTAAGGAATAGCTATCCTCTGGATCTGGTGCATCTATTGTGCTGGCGCTCTAGCTGGTCCATGATACTGCTGCCTCGGCTACTGGAAGTGCCTCTGGTGCTGCTGTTAAAAATAAGGGCCACTTTATTGGACCCGTGTTGGTATTGGATCCTCATATGTCTCTCGGCCTCTTAGAGCCAAGATCTAGATCATCCTCTACCCTCTGTGCCTGCCTCAGAATCTCGTCGAAAGTAGCGGTGGGATCTCCATTAGTATGTGATTTAATCTCCCTGTTCAGGCCCTTCTTGAACTTCCTAGCTCTTCCCCTGGGGTTCTGCCCCTCTACAAAATGGCCTAATCTGTAATACTCCACCGCATACTCATCCACCATTATATCTCCCTGAACGAGGTACTAGAATTGGCTCTCTAGAGATGTTAGAGCCACATCTGGAAAGAACTTTTCCTTGAAGAGCTCTTTGAAAGCTTTCCAAGTAAGTCCCGACGTTGAGATCCTGGGGTCTGTCCTGAACCAAGTCAACGCAATATCGAACATTATGCTCCCTGCAGCCTCTATCAACAACCTCTCTAGAATCTGTGCCAACCGCAGGTTCCGCTCAATATCTTTTATCCAATCATCAGCATATATGATCCCTTCAGTGCCCTTAAAGTCCTTCGACCCCATCCTCTTAAAGTCTATGATGGCCCCCGGCCTCGGCTGCTGATGGGTAAACTAAGGTGGTGCCGTCTGTGGTTGGACTAAGGCGACTCTCTCGACTGCTGCGAGCGCAATCTGTGAGCATTCTCAATACCCTGCCTCATAACCTCTGACTGACGATGTTGCGCCTTCATCATCTGCTAAAAGAGCGCAAACATCTATGTCTGATCGACTGCGGATGGTAGGGTTGGAAGATCCCCTAAAACTGTCGTCGTTGCCCTCTATACCGGAGGTGGAGCACCTCTGAATGCTGCTATAGAAATGCCCACCTGGATCGGTGAAACGGACCTTTGGAATGTAGCTGCTGGAACAGCGTATGCTGGTGCTGCCCTCATAAGTGATGAAGTGACTAACCGTACTGATATGGCGCTTGAGTGCTAGAAATGCATTTTCGGTGGCATCCTGAAGATAGATTAAACAAAGGAATCATTATTGAGTAAGATATGATATCATCAATAAAGGATAGATTTATTCAAAGAAAACATTCAATAGATAATGATAGCAAAACTGATATTGGAAGTATTTTCTAGTTGTGATTGAGTACGCTCAGCCTAAATCCTATTTGTCACGCCCCAGTTCCAAAATACTGAGGGACTAGCCACATGACAATGGCCAGCAGCACACTCTAATGGGTAAACCCAATTTAATAGACCTGTTAGAGTGTACTTAAGCTGTAAAACAAATAGAATGGACTAGGATACATGTCATAGTCTAATTCTAATCTCATCCACAGAAGGTAAACAAAATTCAAATGTCATACTAATCCAAGAGAAATATAATCCAACAATAAGTCTCAATAAAAAGTGTTTCGGGGAACAACCCGATAATAAGTTTAGTACAGTAATCCAAGAGTCAGAAATAGAGTGTCAAGAAACAGAAATAACTGAGTATATAACAAAATACTTAGAAGAAATCCTTTGGCACCACTTCGTCCTCTGGTGCTAGTGTCTGCTCATGTCCCGTATACCTCGGGGTAGATCTTCTCTGCTATACCTGGGAACATAATCCGGATCCAGGTCCTCAGGAGAGATAGCAAGGTAGAAGAATAACTCAAGCCAAATAAAATGCATTAAATAAAATATATCAATAGGGCAAACTATGTAACCAGCTATATGAAATGCAAATGAGAGCATTAATCATACTCAGGCTAAAACTACTATAGGCTCTGTGTCGGGGAAACTCATAGCAGCACGTATTATCTTGAAGGGCCTGTACGTGTGTCAAAGCTCTAGTCAAAGTCTAAGGCACTCTCAGTAATGTAAAATATATATATAATATAATCAGCCTTTAGTATGGTAAGACTCTTCCCATCCAATGTAACCTCACGTCTTTATAAATATGCAAGACTTATGTCATGAATCCTGTGAGCCTATACAGAATCACCATGAATAACTCAGAAAAATTTGTGTCTCATAAATAGTATCAAGTGTCCTATGGTATGACGTACTTGGAAAAGCAAGCACGAAAATATAAGATCGAGATATCAACTCTCTAAGTGACGTTACACGACTCCGCGTACGGCGTCGACATCCGAATATTATTCGAACGCTAAGCAACGTCTCACGATCCTAGGTTGAGCAGATATATCACATAAATAAATCAAGCAAATAATATTAAGGCAATTACTACAAGTTTGGCAATACTTGCTTAGGTTCCGAACTCCTTCAGTTGCTCCGGTAACAGTAAAATCTCTAAGTACGCCTCCGGATGCTGAAATAAACATTACCATTACTTTCAGAATATATGAAATAGCTAGGTTTACCTACCTATAAGTCCAATTTGGACACATAGACAGAATTAACAGTTTTTGGTCAAAGCGGGGTACACATGTGGCCCACTTTGCACCGAAAATGTGCTAGAGACAAAGTTCTCCAAATTTGTCAAACTTAGTGTTTACAAGTTCAAAACGATGATACGAACCCAACGGAATGTCCAGAACTGGATTCTGATGAGCCGATCACAAAATCGTCCGTCAAGTGGAACCTTGGGGCCCACGAAATGGGATTTCGTCAACGTTCTCAGAATTGAACCAAACTTGGGTCGCAGGACCAGCGTAACGCTAGGAATCCGATGGAGCAAGTTTCGTTACAAAACGACAAGCATACACGAATCTATGACGAGTGTCAAAACAGGCCCGATACGGGACTTTTTGACGGATATACGTTGATTTCGGTGTGCACGCACATCCAAATCAACTTCTGCAAAATCCTATACGTCCGCATTGACGATATGCGCCTTTCGATGCAATTCGCACATGATGAAGTTGCCTCGTTTAGCGGGACGTACCCAGTTTCAAAAAAATTTGGGTTTTAAAAACCAAGTTTTTGGTCAACTTCAACCGCGAAATAAACACAGCATATAATCAATTAAATTAAACTAATTAGTGGATTTAAAACTTGTTTATATTGTCTAATTTACTGGTCAATTGAAATTTAGAATTATTAACTAGGTTGGAAGAAAAATGGCCATGAATATGCTGCTTCGGGACAGTTTTTGAACTCCAAATTGGGTTAATTTTCCCTGTTTTACGTCGCGGCTTGCGGCCGACGCAGGACATGATACCCCGAACTAATTATACAGGGTTCAAAAGGGTCATGTTGCGATCACAACACAACAGGCCGATCAAAAATCGATGCAACAAGGAGTAAGTTAACTCACTCAAAATAGGGGTCGGCCGCGGTGTGCTGCGCGTGGACGGTAGCGGGCGGTGGCGCTCGATCGTTGGCGGCTGCTCGGTCTTCGGCGGCTGCTATGATGGCGGGGTCATCGTCGTCGTCGTAGTGAGGTGGCCGGAGTTGGTGACGTCGGTGGTCTGATGATGGTGGTGGTAGTGGCTGGGGGGGTTTATAAGGGTTATGGCCGCGACGGTTACAGGGAGGTGGACCGGAGAGGTCGCCGGCGGGTAGGGGAGAGGAACCGAGGGGTCATCAGCGGTTGGGTCACAGCGACGGGGAGGTGAATGACCGACGGAGAAAACAGTCGGGGGATTTAAAACTTTCGGTTATTGTAGCTAAGGGTTAATGGATCGGGTCGGGTACGGGTTGTGGGTCGGGTTCGATCCGATCCAATATGGCTAGGTTGGGTTCAGTTGGGTTTGGTTTGGTTCAGTTCAAGTTGGTTCGGTTTGGTTTAATTTGTCTTATTTAAAATCAATATTTTTTAGCTATTTAAAAATAGTTTTTGAGCCCAATAAATTCCAGAAAAATTACACAATATCCAATTATTAATCTTACACTCAAAAATTTAATTTTTACAATATTTTAATAATTATTTTAGTTCATAAAATATTATTCCCTAAAGAACATTATTTTAATCAATAAAAAATATAAAAAAATCTTAAAAATTATAATTAAAATTTAAAAAATTTGGGTGTTTACAATCTATCCTCCTTAAAAGAATTACGTCCTCGCAATTAAGAAAATAAAACATAACCGGTCAGAAGCGATGATGCGGTTGCAAGACATGTTTGTAGAACGACATAAGGGATAAAGAATCATGAAAAAGGAGAAATTGAGAGGAAGGGTGAGGGTTTTGTTCAAGCAGAACACGTATGGAAGGAGTAAAAACTTTTTCCTAGGCAATAAAAGATAAGTAACTCAAAAGTAAAGGAGCCTGGTTAGAACGAAGATTAACTACAGCTTATAAAAACTTGGGTACCAATTACTAATCTAGAATAACAAGTTCATGCTAACATAATACTAAGCTTAGGCTAGGGTAAGGAACTAACAGGCACGTGCTAAAGTATTACTAGGAATAGATAGCTAAGATAAAACTAAATCTTACTCATATTCGCTACTCCTCGAGTCTGTGCCTCCTCCACTGCCATCACAAAAACCTGTCCACGTCTTTGCTGTGGTGCCCTCTGCTGTTGTTGGGCCTGTTAGAAGAGTGTTATTCGTGGTGCCAATGGTTGCCTCGACTGATATCCTCCCGGTGCTGGTAAAGCTTGTCGGTTTACTATCGGTGCTCCTTCTCGACGCTCAGGGCAATCCCTTACTGAATGTTGACTAGATCTGCAAGCTAAATATAATCCCAATTTAAGTCTACACTCTCTCTCGAAATGGCCTACCTTGCCACAGTAGTGACAAGTAGGAAGGGTTAGGGATTATGATACTGCTTTCTGTGGTAGTTTTATCTGGGGTCGCTTAGCAGACTCCCCGTGTAATGCTCTGGTTGGTGCTGATATGAATGGCTATTTCAGTCTGGACTCTCTCCTAGTGACGCACTCCATGCATCGGGCTGCAGCAAGGACATCCATATAAGAAGTAGGTACAACGGAGCCGATTAATCTCTTAGCTCAAAGTTAAGTTGTCGAAGAACTTCTCTGCCTTCTCCTCTTCTGTCGGGATCAGAGTAGGGGCGAAGCAACTCAAATGGATGAACTCTGTATTATACTCTTCCACTGTCATATTGACTTGAGTGAGGCGACTGAACTTGTTGCGATGTTTCGATCGAGTAATAGATGGAATGTACATCTCCTGAAAGAGTCTAGAGAACTCCTCCCAAGTGACTCGAACTGGTCCGAGTCGTCTCTCCTCAGATAGCCACCAGTTATGTGCATTGCCCATCAATTGCATCCAGACGGTAGTCATCCAACGCTCCCTTGGAAGCTCAGCTGCTTCCAATTGGTGTTGAGTATTTGTGAGCCACTCATGAACTTCAGTGGGCTTCTCCTTGTCAGAAAAGGTACGGGGCTTTAGTTGGCAAAAATTGGTAATATATCCCATCGATGGCCGTCTAGCTGGTGGGTTCGCCTGCTCTAGTACTGTTACTATACTGTTTCTCAGGTTCTCTGTCTCGTGACGCTGAGCCTCTTGATGAATCTGTTGTTGGGCTTGCATCATTGCGTAGAACATTTGGAATATCTGCTGACCATCCATAGGCTGTCCTGGTGGAAAAATAGGCATCGGTGGAGTAAACTGCGGTGGTGGTGGAATATCGTATCACCAGAATCTCGATGCGTGTTGATCTGCTTGACTGCTTTGGTGAGTGGAGGGATCTCCACTTAATGGCGTCACTCCATCTTCGTTGGTGACCACTAGACCTTGTGGTGTACCTGCGGAAGTCTCATCACTGGCTCGTAGATCCATTACTCTGCATCCAAAGTAAACTATGAGAGGGGCACAGAGGAACCAAGGCAGGATGCAAGTCAAGAAATTATTTTGAAGTCGATATAGAGGTCAAGAACGAATCAATCAAGTGGATGAGATCCTATCATTTATCCTATCCTTATCGCAGGCTTGCTCGGTTCCTTAGTTGAAACTAAAGCAATATAGTCGTAGACCTGCATGGTCCACCACAAAAACTATGTCACGCCCCAGTCCCAAAATACCAAAGGACTAGCCACGTGGCAATGGCCAGCAGCACACTCCAATGGGAAAACCCAATTTAATGGACCCGTTAGAGTGTACTTAAGTTGTAAAACAAATACAATAGACTATGATACATGTCACAGTCTAATTCTAATCTCATCCACAGAAGGTAAACACAATTCAAATGTCATACGAATCCAAGAGAAATATAATCCAACAATAAGTCTCAATAAAAAGTATTTTGGGGAACAACCCGATAATAAGTTTAGTACAGTAATCCAAGAGTCAAAAATAGAGTATAAAAAAACAGAAATAACTGAGTATATAACAAAATACTAAAGAGAAATTCTCTGGCACCACTTCGTCCTCCGGTGCTAGTACTGCTCCAATGTCTGCTCATGTCCCGTATACCTCAGGGTAGATCTCCTCTGCTATACATGGAGACATAATCCGGATCCAGGTCCTCAGGGGACATAGCAAGGTTCAAGAATAACTCAAGCAAAATAAAATACAGTAAATAAAATATACCAATAGGGCAAACTATGTAACCAACTATATGAAATACAAATGAGAGCATTAATCATACTCAGGCTGAAACTACTATAGGCTCTGTGTCGGGGAAACCCATAACAGCATGTATTATCTCAAAGGGCCAGTACGTGTGCCAAAGCTCTGGTCAGAGTCTAAGGCACTCCCAGTAATGTAATATATATATATATATATATATATATATATATATATATATATAATCAGCCTTTAGCATGGTAAGACTCTCCCCACCCAATGTAACCTCACATCTCTTGTCCATAACACGCAAGATCATGACCTCTAACTATTACATCGAGTCATAATGATATCTCTATAAATATGCAAGACTTATGTCACGAATCCTGTGAGCCTATACAGAATCACCATGAATAACTCAGGAAAGATTAGGTCTCATGAATAGTATTAAATGTCCTATTGTCTGACGTACTTGGTAAAGCAAGCACGAAAATATAGGATCGAGATATAAGCTCTCTAAGTGATGTTACACGACTCCGCGTACGGTGTCGACACCCAAATATTATTCGGATACTAAACAACGTCTCACGGTTCTAGGTTGAGCAGATACATCACAAAAAATAAATCAAGCAAATAATTTTAAGATAATTACTACAAGTTTGGCAAGGTACACTTGCGTGGGTTCTGAACTCCTTCAGTAGCTCTGGTAACAGCAAAATCTCCAGGTATGCCTCCGGATGCTGAAATAAACATTACCATCACTTTCAGAATACATGAAATAGCTTGAATTGACTACCCAAAAGTCCAATTTGGACACATGGACAGAATTGACAATTTCTGGTCAAAGTAGGGTCCACATGTGGCCCACTTCGCACCGAAAATTATGCCTAAGACAAAGTTATCCAAATTAATCAAACTTAGTGTCTACAAGTCCAGAATGATGATACAAACCCAACAAAATATCCAGAACTGGATTCCGATGAGCCGATCACAAAATCGCCCGTCGAGTGGAACCGTGGGGCCCACGAAACGGGATTTCGTCAACATTCTCAGAATTGGACCAAACTTTGGTTGTAGGACTAGCATAATGCTACGAATCCGATGAAGCAAGTTTTATCGCAAAATGTCAAGCATACACGAATTTATGACGAGTGTCAGAATAGGCCCGATACGGAACTTTTCGGCGGATACGCGTTAATTCCGGTGTTCACGCACATCCAAATCAACTTCCGCAAAATCTCACACGTCCGTATTGACGATACACGCCTTTCGATGTAATTTTCATACGACAAAGTTGCCTTATTTAGTGGAATGTACCCAGTTTCGAGAAATTTTGGATTTTGAAAACCAAGTTTTTGGTCAACTTCAACCGAAAAATAAATATAGCATATAATCAATTAAATTAAACTAATTAATGGATTTAAAACTTGTTTATATTGTCTAATTTACTGTTCAATTGGAATTTAGAATTATTAACTAGGTTAAAAAAAATGGCCATGAACATGGGGCTTCGAGACAGTTTCTTAACTCCAAATGAAGTACTAACTGATAACACTTATACTAACTGACATTAATTTATACTAAGTGGTATGCAAAACTGATACTCAAATTGTATATGTCATGACCCGCACCCGATATAGGGGCACGAGTACGTGGGTACGTCCAGCCTACGCCGCAACATCGGCGGTAGAACGCTGTCTAGGTCTCAATAATATACTAAACATAACTCAGAAGCTGTCAATGATATCAACTCCATAAGGAGTAAAATAAAATAAACATCTCTCAATATATCATAATGTATACTCAATCACAATAGCTATTAAAATATAAATCGCATGATAAAAGATAAGAAAGAATGACATAGTCAAACACAATGTCTCAAAATAGAGATAAATAATAGTCTAGCTGTCCAACATAATAAGTCTCCACAAGTCTCAAATTAAACTCCATATAAGTCTCAACATAACTAAAATAACCTCAAAATAAGTCTCAAATGCATAAAATAAATGTTGTCTAAACAGCTGCAGGTAGTGTCTCCTCTAATAGAATAGACTCCTCTAATATCTCTGGTGTGTAGTCTGCGTCTATACCTGGTCCATAATGTGTAGGACAGAAATCCTCAAGATCCTCTGGAAAAAATATCCAGTCATGATTGGAGTGAAGTACAAGCACTAACAGCAGTTCCACATATATTGACAAAAACTATAATACAGTGTAAAGAAATACAAGATGGATATAAATGCTGGCAATAAGAAATACTGGAGATAATAAAATACTGGAAATAGAAATACTGGAGCATATGTTATCATCAATGGTATAACTAGCAATGAACAGAAATATAAGTGCATGCTAGAATAATGAACTGGAATATAAGTGAATATAGAATAATAACTAGAATATAAGGAAATGCTAGAACTATGATCTAGAAATAGATGTATAGAATATCTAGCTAAGTGTGTGAAACATTAGCATATCATGTGATCAGCTTGGGACTGATCATGCTTGCTATGTATGACTAGCTATGATTCATGTAAGATTAGGCTAACCATCCGGATGGCTATGATTCAAGCAATAGTCAGGCTAATCATACATAACAGGCTATGAGGCATGTAATGGTCAGACTGCACCGACATAAGGTATGGGTGAGCTATGGTGCATGTAGAGTTTGGTATGATCACATAATCTACTAATATCTCCCCATCCCCAGCTAGCACGATGGATTCCAATTACGAATCCTCGTGATCGGTCTTGATGATACAAACTCGTATATACATAGTGTCAGAATCATATACGTTATATAACTAGAATTATAGAGATAATCAACATAATAAAAACTGTCAGAGAATGTACACGCCTGTGGTCCTCTTCTGGCAATACCAATGTCCTGTTTTCGAGGTCTTGTCTGAATAATCCAACAGTCCTATAAACATTATTTAATAATAATACAGAATCAGTTGATACACTAACATACACACAATCATAAATACACTGAACTCAGAGACTACGCTAGGGGTGCTACTTGTCATCTAACAGGGTCAAGTGTGCGTCTAGATGCACGGGTGTCACGTCCTTAAATATGATACATAATCAGACAGTCAAACACTAACATATGTCTCGCCAGTACGTCAGTGTACATAAGGCAGACAACTCACAACCTCAGGGTCATATAGTATATACAATTATACGGGAAAATCCACAGTTAACCTAGGCTAATATAGTATAAATACATATATAGTATAACTAGTATTTTGCACAATATATATATACTAAATTAATTATTATACGCATACGCGTACGCATACGTATACGAGTTTGGTTTATTTGCATAACGTCAAGCAATCAATATCCAACGAACTTGGCATAAAGCAACACGCTAAAATCCTAACATCAAGAATGCGTGCATATACAAAAACATGTAAGGAATAACCCGAACCTGCGTACACGTAAACGAGCGGGATCCGATGAGTTCTGTCATCGAGGGAAGTCGACGAGTAGGGTGTTGCTGTCGTCGAGTCGTCGAGTCGTGGTTCAGACGTAGAGTCGACGGGAGGAGGTCTGTCCGGCGGGCTTCTTGCGAGCAAGGTGTCACTACCACTTTTCCAGGCAAGGGCATTTATGTAATTTCACTATTTTAAATAATTATGTATTGAATTAATTGCTGAGTTTTGTAACTAATTATATTATTATTTGTAATGTTTAGTTTTAGGTCAACCCTAGAACTCATTAGGACAGACCCTAGTGAGTCAACCCTAATTGTAAACCTAATTCTAGAAAAACCCTAAAATTCAAATTATAGGTTGAACCTCAAACCTTGGACTGACTAAACCTTAGTTAGTTAAGTTCCTATTGACCTAACCTAGGGGTTAAACCTAGGCTATGCATTAGAAACCCTAACTGGGCCTTTATATATAAAAGGAACCCTCTCATTCTTCATGTAGAAGAGAAACCCTAGCCTCCACCAAGAGAAACCATCTCCCCACTCCAAAATTCGAGATTTAACCCTAGGGCTTCCATTTTCCTCCTCCAAAGCAAGAGGAAGCAAGGAGCTTGGGTCAAGGAACTTGGGGAAGAAGAACTTCATAGGGAAACCATCTCCCTATAGGTAAAATCCGGATTTTTCCTATTTTGATTCTGTTTCTCATCATTGTTTGGCCATTAGGAGCCCACCAATTGGTTTAGATTTCGATTTTAGGGTTTCTACATGGAGACCTAGGAGAATCTAGGGTTTTGATGTTCATACGTTGTTTATCCCCAATTTTGTGAACCCTAATCCTAGGGGTTTCCATGTAGTCATGATTTCATCTCCTACGTATAGGATAGATCTAGATTCAGAGGGTTTTGATTGAGGATTCATGGGTTCTTATGTAAATTCGTTTTCTGCACATCTTGTGTTCGATGGAATGCCCCTTAGGGGTTCACCTATCTATGTATTCTAATTACTGCATGTTTTGATGTACAAATCTATATACCTAGATATACTTGCATAATATAAATAGGTTGTGTGCAGTGGGGGTTTCTGTGCACAGTCAGGATATGTTCTGTGCTGTGTGTTTGGGAAGAATTTCTGTGCAGTCGGGTAGTAGATTCTGTGTGTGTGTGTATCCTTGTGAGTGTTTATGCCAGTACTGTGGTGGGAAGTAGATAGGTTTGTGCATATGTATGCAGTGAGAATGTTAAGTGCAGTGAGTGTTAGAGTGCCAGTAGCTATATGCTGGTCCCAGAGATCTGACAGTGTGGGTTATTAAGTGTTCGAGTGTCTCAGTGTATCAGATACTGTGGAAGGTTCACTGATGTCTGTGCGTGTGTAGCCGTGTGTGTGTGTATCAGTGTTTTGTTGTGGGTATAAGTTGCTAGGGTTTATTGATGAGTATCAGTGTGCAGATTCCTGATACTGAGTGCAGTTGGGGTGTGCATCAGTTAGTGAGGGAGTTTAGTCAGGGGCTTGTGGGTGTTGTGCTGTGTCAGTAACATATGTGTGTGGTAGTGTTGATGGATTATTTGGTGGGCTATGCATCAGTTGAGAGGGAGTGTAGTTGTGAATTCTCTGTAACAGTTCAATGAGTGCAGTATAGGATTAAGAAATCAGTGTGTGGTAAGGTATTATATGCAGTGAGGAAACAGATTTCTGTGTGTAGCTGTGAATTAGATGTACCTGTGTGTGTATTCAGTGTATTCAGTGAGTGTGTGAGCCTAGCTAGTCTCAGTGAGTGTGTGTGTGTAATACCTGTGTGTAGATATTTGAGTGGCAGTGTGTATCCTAGAATTATCTAAGAGTAGGTGTGAACCTATGTGTCTGTGTGTGCAGTGCAGTAAATTAGTGTCAGTTAGATTGTGTAGTGCAGGTGTGTAGATGTGTGTGTATCAGTTAGAAATAATCTGAGAGAGGTAATTCCCAGTTCAGTGTGTATTTGATGGTCTAGGTATTAGAGTGATACCTGTGTCAGTGTGTCTCAGTGTGTCTAGGTGTTAGTGTGTACCAAATAGAACTTGTGTATCAGTTAGGTAGTAGTGTCTCAGTGAGTGTGTATTCAATGGCTGTGCTGTGTCAACCTATGTGAGAACCTGTGTGTGTGTGAGTGAGCTTAAGTGCCTGTGTATCCCTAAGATCAGTAAGGACTTGTGTGCAGAGTTGAATTCTCAGTGTTAATTCAATTGTGTCTACTGTGTGTGAATGTGCCAGTGTATCCAGTATGTACACCCCTGTGTGACTGTGTGTGAGTGTGTGTACCCTAGAACTGTGTATACCTGTGTGTTAAGTGTGCAGCTGTGAAATTATACCTGGGTGTGTGAGGGAATGCTGCACTGTGTGTGAAGATACCTGGTGTTAGCAGTGAGTGAGTTTGGTGAGTGATTCTGTGAGAAGAGAGAGAGCAGGGAGAATTCTGTGAGTGAGTGTTGTGTATATGAGTGATCAGTGTGAATACGTGTGTGTGTGTATTAGTAAACAGTAAGTGATGGGTTAGTATCTCAGTATCAGTAGGGTCTCTGGGTGTAGTGTATCAGAGTATTGTAGGTGAGCTGAGTTATTTAAGTATTAGTTTGGGTTAAGTATAGGTTTTGAGGTATTAAGGTAAGGAGTTAATTGAGTATTGGTTAAGGAACTAAGTATATATTATATCTCTATGACACGTAGTGTAAGGTATTATCTAAATAGTCTAGTATTGGCTAGGTAATTACTATTATAGCCAGAATACCTTAGTACGACCTAGCAAAACCTGGTATAACCAAGTATTAACCCAAGTTAACCTAGTATTGACCCGTAAACCTTAGATATGACCTAGAAGCCTCACACTTAATTAATTAAACCTGTTATTTCCTTAATTCAGTATCTAACATTTATATTCCACAAATAGGTCATTGTGATCCCCCTTTGGACATCGATCCTCACACTTTGCTCAAGACCACAGGCGAGTACATTCTCTGACAGTTTTCATTGTTGATTACTTCTATAAATTGTAGTGTATTACATACTTGATTCCGACACTGTGGATACACGAGTTAGCACCCTAGATCCCCATCATGAGGAGTCGTGATTGGAATCCACCGTGCTAGCTGGGGATGGGGAACTATTAGTAGATTATGTGATCATATCCAAATCCTTTACATGCATCATAGCTCACCCCACTTCTCACGTCGGGTGCGGCCTGACCATCATCATGCTTCATAGCTGTTATATATGATTAGCCTGACCATTATCAAGCATCATAGCTAACCATATGGTTAGCCTGACCTTCAAGAATCATAGCTAATCATATATAACCAGCCTGATCTAGTCCCAAGCCGATCACATAATAAACTAATATTTCAAACACTTAGTTAGATGTTTTATCTTTATTCAGACTTACTTGTTCTAGCATTCACTGTTTATTGTTCATTGCTAGATGCTCTATTGTCTATTTCATTTCTCCTGTACTTCTCATTTTCAGCATTTATTTCCATCTTGTATCTCTTACACTGTTTATAGATTTTGTCAATTTAATGAAACTGCTGTTAGTGCTTGTGCTTCGCTCCAATCCTGACTGGATAACAACATTTTTTAGAGGACCTGGAGGATCTTTGCCCCACTCATTATGGCCCAGGATTAGAGGGAGATTTCACCCCGGAAATCCCAGAGGAGTTGCCTAGCCTAGAGGAGAACGTACCTGGCTGCTCTTAGACTACTTTTTCTGCATTATTGTTTTAGACTGAGACTGAGATGTACTTTTTATTTGTGACTTTGTGAGGTCATTTAGACCCAGGATTTGAGTTGGATTATTGTGGTTGGTTTTTATTAGAACTCTTTTCTATTCTCATCGTGCCATTATTTCTATTAGCTTGTGATTGAGTATATCATAGAACTGTGGATTATTATCATTGTCCTCCGTACGGAGTTGAGATTATTGACAGGATATATTATGTTTAGACCTAGACAGCGTTCTACCGCCGATGCTGCGGCGTAGGCTGGACGTACCCACGACTCATACCCAAATTCCGGGTGCGGGTCGTGACACGTTTTTAGTGGTGGCCTATGCAGGTCTGTAGTCTAGTCTTAGATTCAGATTAGAGTGATATCGTAGTGGTGCTCGCTTAGAGTATTACTACGAGTCTGTTTTAGGAAATAGGAATTAGGCCGAGGATATGCTCAATCACAATTAGGAAATTCTAATTCTTATGACATTACTCTTAATAATTTTTCCTTTAGAATTTTTCTGTCCTTCCTTGATGATATCGTGTTTATTACCTTAATTGAATCTTTCGATCTGTCTTCAGGATGCCGCCAAGAAGGTCCCAGAGACTCGGAGCAGCAGATACAGAGAGGTCTGCCACCTCTCGCGCTGCCGGACAGACATCAGCAGCACCTCCTACATCTCCAGTACATGTGGGAGTGTCTGCAGCATTCGGGGGTCCTCCACCACCAGTTCAGAGGGTCCCCACAGCTACGACGGCACCACCACCACCAGTTCAGCATCCAGGAGGTGTGCCCGTCGATGGAGCGCAGATGTTCGCTTTGATTCAGGGCATGGTCGATGCCCAGAGGACGTCGGCAGAGGCCCAGAGAGTGCAGGCTGAGGCACATCAGGCCCAGACAGAGATGATGAGGGTGAACATGGAGAATGCTCACCAAGTGGCTCTCCAGGCTGTGGAGAGAGTCACTCAGCAGCAGCAGCAACCTGGTCAGCAACAACAGAGGCCGGGCACCATTGTGGACTTCAAGAGGATGATGCCTCGGGAGTTCAAGGGGACAGAAGGGATACTCTACGCCGATGATTGGCTAGAGGACATCGAGAGGAACTTGCGTTTGGCGCAGATTCCAGAGGCGCTCCAGATCGAGGCCGCGGGCAGCCAGATGTTCGATATTGCCTTGACGTGGTTTCGCACGGAGCCGAGACTCTTGCGCAGGGGACTCACTTGGGAGGATTTCAAGGAACTCTTCAAAGAAAAGTTCTTTTCTGATGTTGCCCTGGGAGCTTTGGAGAGTCAGTTCCATGACTTAGCCCAGGGGAGCTCGTCCGTCGATGAGTATGCCGCGGAGTTTTCCCACCTGAGCCGCTTCGCGCCATCGATGATTAGAGATCCGGGGGACAGGGCCCAGAAATTCAGAAAGGGGCTGACAAGGGAGATCAAGTCTCGCACGTCGGGACGTCGCACAGCTACCTACGAGGGCATATTGATGGATGCCCAAGTAGCCGAGGACGACTTGGGCCTCAGGCCTAAGAGGGGACGCGATGGTTCCGGAGGAGCAAACAGTAGTACGGGACCGGGCAAGCGTCCACACTTTCAGCAGCAACAGCAGAGACCCTTTCAGCAGCAGCATCAGGCACCAGCCCGAGGGCAGGCCCAGCAGCAGCAACAGAGACAGAACCAGCCCGCCATCCAGTGTGCGTACTGCGGGAAGATGGGACATACTAGAGATATCTGCAGGAAGAGATTGGGCTCATGTCTATCCTTTGGATCGACGACACACCAGCTGAAGGATTGTCCTACCTTTCGTCCAGGTCAGGGTGGAGCAGCCGCCCAGAGAGGATCAGACAGGGTGCCTACCGCACCAGGAGGCCAACAACAGAGGGGACCACTTCCACCACAACATCAGAAGTTTGCCCAGCATCAGCAGCAGAGAGGTGCACCCCAGGGGCGAGCGTATGCCATGGCAGTCGAGGAAATCGAGCCAGCAGGAGACTTGATCACAGGTTCGGTTCTTCTCGATTGTATTCCCGCATTTACCTTATTTGACTCTGGCGCTTCCCATAGTTTTGTGTCTGTATCATATGCACTTCGACATCATTTAGACACAGAACCGTTAGCTAGGACTTGCAAGATCATGACTGGTGGAGGTATTATCCTAGTCCGTGATCACTGCAAGGACCGGAGAGTGTCAGTAGGAGGCCGAGACTTGAGCGTGAGCTTACTTGTCATGCCACTTCCGGGGTACGATATTGTACTCGGAATGGACTGGTTGAGTAGGCATCATGCTACTATAGATTGTTATAGAGGCAGAGTATTGTTTAGGCCACCAGGAGAGCCGGAGTTTGAGGTCGTCAGAGGAGCAGCGGAACAGAGAGGGAGCACATTTTGCGGAGCCAGGACGGAAGAAGAGGAGTTGCCACATCCTCTGATAGCAGAGTTCCTGGATGTATTTCCGGAGGAGTTGCCAGGCTTGCCGCCAGACAGAGATGTTGAATTCTCTATAGACTTGGTTCCAGGAGCGGAGCCCATTTCACAACATGTCTATAGAGTCAACAACAGCGAGCTGGCAGAACGGAAAAGCAAGTTGAGGAGCTGTAGGACAAAGGCTTCATCAAATCCAGTTCATCACCATGGGGAGCTCCGGTATTGTTCGTACCGAAGAAGGACGGCACGGTGTGCATGTGCATTGATTATAGAGCTTTGAACAATATCACTATCAAGAACAAGTACCCGCTGCCGAGGATAGATGATCTTTTCGACCAGTTGAGCGGGGCGAGGGTGTTTTCAAAGATAGATTTGAGATCAGGCTATCACCAGTTGAAGGTGAAGAGGGAAGACACACCGAAGACAGCTTTTCGGACCAGATACGGCCAGTTTGAGTTCATGGTGATGCCATTTGGTTTAACCATTGCACCGGCAGTATTCATGAACCTGATGAACAAGGTGTTCCACCAGTACCTTGACAAGTTCGTGGTGGTGTTCATAGACGATATTCTTGTGTATTCCAAGACACCGGAGGAGCACGAAGAGCACCTGAGATTGGTCTTAGAGACTCTCAGGAGGGAGAAGCTGTACGGGAAACTCTCTAAGTGTGAATTCTTCCTTGACAAGGTCGAATTTCTTGGGCATATGGTATCAGGTGACGGAATCTCGGTAAACCCAAAGAAGATCGAGGCAGTGGAGTCGTGGGCTACCCCCAGTTCGGTAGCTGAGATCAGGAGTTTTCTCGGGCTAGCAGGATACTACAGGAGGTTTGTACAAGACTTCTCCAAGATTGCAGCGCCGATGACCAGATTGACTAGGAAAGATGTGGATTTTGTCTGGACGGAGGAGTGCCAGGCTGCATTTGATGAGCTAAAGAAGAGATTGACAACAGCTCCAGTTTTGACGTTGCCAGCAGGGACAGGTGGTTTCACCATCTACAGTGATGCTTCAGGGAAGGGTCTGGGATGCGTTCTTCAGCAGCACGGGAAGGTAATTGCCTATGCTTCCAGGCAGTTACGCCCTCATGAAAAGAACTATCCCACCCATGATTTGGAGTTGGCAGCAGTTATCTTCGCTCTAAAGCTGTGGAAATATTACCTGTACGGAGAGCGTGTGGAGATCTTCACGGACCACAAGAGCTTGAAGTACGTATTCACACAGAAGGAGCTGAACATGAGGCAGAGGAGGTGGTTGGAGTTGATGAAGGACTTCGACATCTTATTGCAGTACCATCCAGGGAAGGCCAACGTAGTGGCCGATGCCTTGAGCAGGTATCCGATGGCTATGTACTTGACGACAGATAGACATTTGTTGGCTGATCTGGAAAGCTTGGAGATTGAGGTGTTAGTTCCCGGTACTGAGATTCAGATGTGGTGATTGCAGATACAGTCCGAGCTGATGGACAGGATCAGAGCTGCGCAGTACGATGATGAGGCTCTGAGGAGTATCAGGGCACAGGTTCGGATGGGATTGTCGGACGACTTTACTATCGCAGATGATGGTTCTTTACGGCACGGCACGAGGATGTGTGTGCCGAGCGGGGAGCTGCGCGAGGAGGTTTTGCAGGAGGCACACCGCTCTCAGTACTCGATGCATCAAGGTGCCAACAAGATGTATCGAGACTTGAGGGAGCACGTATGGTGGTATGGAATGAAGCGCGAGGTAGCACGCTTCGTATCCAGGTGCCTAGTGTGCCAGCAGGTAAAGGCAGACCGGCAGAGGCCAGGTGGTTTGCTTCAACCTTTACCGATTCCAGAATGGAAGTGGGAGCACGTGACCATGGATTTCGTTTCAGGGCTTCCACGTTCTCCAGGAGGGAAGGACGCGATTTGGGTCATCGTGGACAGGTTGACCAAATCAGCCCATTTCTTACCTTTCAAGGTGGGCACGTCGACAGAGAAGCTAGCAGAGATGTACGTGCGGCAGATTGTTAGACTTCATGGAGTTCCTGTGAGCATCGTCTCAGATCGGGATAGTCGTTTCACTTCCCACTTCTGGAGGAGTCTGCAGGCTAGCTTGGGCACTCAGCTCAAGTTCAGTATCGCATATTATCCCCAGACAAACGGGCAGTCTGAAAGGACTATTCAGATTCTCGAGGATATGCTACGCACTTGCGTTCTAGATCTCGGAGGTTCTTGGGAGGATCATCTGCACCTGGTAGAGTTTGCTTACAACAACAGCTACCAGGCCAGCATCGAGATATCACCATTTGAGGCTCTTTATGGACGGAGGTGTCGTACACCGCTATCATGGGACGATATTGGAGAGAGAGCCTTGCTAGGACCAGAAATGGTCGTGGATGCAGCAGAAAAGGTGAAACTCATCAGAGACAGACTGCGAGTGGCGCAGGACAGACAGCGGCATTGGGCCGACAGCCACCGTAGACCCCTTGAGTTTCAGGTATAGATTGTTATTTTGGTTTGTGTTTGTTTGTTAGACTGCATGTTGAGACTGTTTTGTTTTAGGTTGGCGACCTAGTATTCCTACGGATTTCTCCGACGCGTGGCACGATTCGTTTTGGCAGAGGCGGGAAGCTTAGCCCACGCTACATCGGACCCTTCAGTATTCTTGCAAGGGTAGGTGCAGTGGCATATAGATTAGACTTGCCGCCTGCATTGGAGGGAGTGCATGATGTGTTCCACGTGTCGCAGCTGAGGCGGTACGTGGCAGACCCTAGTCACGTACTGGATCACTCGGAGATTGAGGTTGGTCCGACGCTCAGCTACCCCGAGCAGCCCGTAGAGATCTTGGACCGCAGAGAGAAGGTGTTGCGGAACCAAACTATTCCTTTGGTTCGGGTTGCATGGAGACATCACTCTCTAGGAGAGTCGACCTGGGAGAGAGAGGACGAGATGCGCGAGCAATACCCGTATCTCTTCTAGACTTGAGGTATATTCCTTTTCTGATTTCACTCTTGTTCTAGTTCAGTCCAATTTCGAGGACGAAATTTCTTTTAGGAGGGTAGACTTGTCACTACCACTTTTCCAGGCAAGGGCATTTGTGTAATTTCACTATTTTAAATAATTATGTATTGAATTAATTGCTGAGTTTTGTAACTAATTATATTATTATTTGTAATGTTTAATTTTAGGTCAACCCTAGAACTCATTAGGACAGACCCTAGTGAGTCAACCCTAATTGTAAACCTAATTCTAGAAAAACCCTAAAATTCAAATTGTAGGTTGAACCTCAAACCTTGGACTGACTAAACCTTAGTTAGTTAAGTTCCTATTGACCTAACCTAGGGGTTAAACCTAGGCTATGCATTAGAAACCCTAACTGGGCCTTTATATATAAAAGGAACCCTCTCATTCTTCATGTAGAAGAGAAACCCTAGCCTCCACCAAGAGAAACCATCTCCCCACTCCAAAATTCGAGATTTAACCCTAGGGCTTCCATTTTCCTCCTCCAAAGCAAGAGGAAGCAAGGAGCTTGGGTCAAGGAACTTGGGGAAGAAGAACTTCATAGGGAAACCATCTCCCTATAGGTAAAATCCGGATTTTTCCCATTTTGATTCTGTTTCTCATCATTGTTTGGCCATTAGGAGCCCACCAATTGGTTTAGATTTCGATTTTAGGGTTTCTACATGGAGACCTAGGAGAATCTAGGGTTTTTGATGTTCATACGTTGTTTATCCCCAATTTCGTGAACCCTAACCCTAGGGGTTTCCATGTAGTCATGATTTCATCTCCTACGTGTAGGATAGATCTAGATTCAGAGGGTTTTGATTGAGGATTCATGGGTTCTTATGTAAATTCGTTTTCTGCACATCTTGTGTTCGATGGAATGCCCCTTAGGGGTTCACCTATCTATGTATTCTAATTACTGCATGTTTTGATGTACAAATCTATATACCTAGATATACTTGCATAATATAAATAGGTTGTGTGCAGTGGGGGTTTCTGTGCACAGTCAGGATATGTTCTGTGCTGTGTGTTTGGGAAGAATTTATGTGCAGTCGGGTAGTAGATTCTGTGTGTGTGTGTATCCTTGTGAGTGTTTATGCCAGTACTGTGGTGGGAAGTAGATAGGTTTGTGCATATGTATGCAGTGAGAATGTTAAGTGCAGTGAGTGTTAGAGTGCCAGTAGCTATATGCTGGTCCCAGAGATCTGACAGTGTGGGTTATTAAGTGTTCGAGTGTCTCAGTGTATCAGATACTGTGGAAGGTTCACTGATGTCTGTGCGTGTGTAGCCGTGTGTGTGTGTATCAGTGTTTTGTTGTGGGTATAAGTTGCTAGGGTTTATTGATGAGTATCAGTGTGCAGATTCCTGATACTGAGTGCAGTTGGGGTGTGTATCAGTTAGTGAGGGAGTTTAGTCAGGGGCTTGTGGGTGTTGTGCTGTGTCAGTAACATATGTGTGTGGTAGTATTGATGGATTATTTGGTGGGCTATGCATCAGTTGAGAGGGAGTGTAGTTGTGAATTCTCTGTAACAGTTCAATGAGTGCAGTATAGGATTAAGAAATCAGTGTGTGGTAAGGTATTATATGCAGTGAGGAAACAGATTTCTGTGTGTAGCTGTGAATTAGATGTACCTGTGTGTGTATTCAGTGTATTCAGTGAGTGTGTGAGCCTAGCTAGTCTCAGTGAGTGTGTGTGTGTGTAATACCTGTGTGTAGATATTTGAGTGGCAGTGTGTATCCTAGAATTATCTAAGAGTAGGTGTGAACCTATGTGTCTGTGTGTGCAGTGCAGTAAATTAGTGTCAGTTAGATTGTGTAGTGCAGGTGTGTAGATGTGTATGTATCAGTTAGAAATAATCTGAGAGAGGTAATTCCCAGTTCAGTGTGTATTTGATGGTCTAGGTATTAGAGTGATACCTGTGTCAGTGTATCTCAGTGTGTCTAGGTGTTAGTGTGTACCAAATAGAACTTGTGTATCAGTTAGGTAGTAGTGTCTCAGTGAGTGTGTATTCAATGGCTGTGCTGTGTCAACCTATGTGAGAACCTGTGTGTGTGTGAGTGAGCTTAAGTGCCTGTGTATCCCTAAGATCAGTAAGGACTTGTGTGCAGAGTTGAATTCTCAGTGTTAATTCAATTGTGTCTACTGTGTGTGAATGTGCCAGTGTATCCAGTATGTACACCCCTGTGTGACTGTGTGTGAGTGTGTGTACCCTAGAACTGTGTATACCTGTGTGTTAAGTGTGCAGCTGTGAAATTATACCTGGGTGTGTGAGGGAATGCTGCACTGTGTGTGAAGATACCTGGTGTTAGCAGTGAGTGAGTTTGGTGAGTGATTCTGTGAGAAGAGAGAGAGCAGGGAGAATTCTGTGAGTGAGTGTTGTGTATATGAGTGATCAGTGTGAATACGTGTGTGTGTGTATTAGTAAACAGTAAGTGATGGGTTAGTATCTCAGTATCAGTAGGGTCTCTGGGTGTAGTGTATCAGAGTATTGTAGGTGAGCTGAGTTATTTAAGTATTAGTTTGGGTTAAGTATAGGTTTTGAGGTATTAAGGTAAGGAGTTAATTGAGTATTGGTTAAGGAACTAAGTATATATTATATCTCTATGACACGTAGTGTAAGGTATTATCTAAATAGTCTAGTATTGGCTAGGTAATTACTATTATAGCCAGAATACCTTAGTACGACCTAGCAAAACCTGGTATAACCAAGTATTAACCCAAGTTAACCTAGTATTGACCCGTAAACCTTAGATATGACCTAGAAGCCTCACACTTAATTAATTAAACCTGTTATTTCCTTAATTCAGTATCTAACATTTATATTCCACAAATAGGTCATTGTGATCCCCCTTTGGACATCGATCCTCACACTTTGCTCAAGACCACAGGCGAGTACATTCTCTGACAGTTTTCATTGTTGATTACTTCTATAAATTGTAGTGTATTACATACTTGATTCCGACACTGTGGATACACGAGTTAGCACCCTAGATCCCCATCATGAGGAGTCGTGATTGGAATCCACCGTGCTAGCTGGGGATGGGGAACTATTAGTAGATTATGTGATCATATCCAAATCCTTTACATGCATCATAGCTCACCCCACTTCTCACGTCGGGTGCGGCCTGACCATCATCATGCTTCATAGCTGTTATATATGATTAGCCTGACCATTATCATGCATCATAGCTAACCATATGGTTAGCCTGACCTTCAAGAATCATAGCTAATCATATATAACCAGCCTGATCTAGTCCCAAGCCGATCACATAATAAACTAATATTTCAAACACTTAGTTAGATGTTTTATCTTTATTCAGACTTACTTGTTCTAGCATTCACTATTTATTGTTCATTGCTAGATGCTCTATTGTCTATTTCATTTCTCCTGTACTTCTCATTTTCAGCATTTATTTCCATCTTGTATCTCTTACACTGTTTATAGATTTTGTCAATTTAATGAAACTGCTGTTAGTGCTTGTGCTTCGCTCCAATCCTGACTGGATAACAACATTTTTCAGAGGACCTGGAGGATCTTTGCCCCACTCATTATGGCCCAGGATTAGAGGGAGATTTCACCCCGGAAATCCCAGAGGAGTTGCCTAGCCTAGAGGAGAACGTACCTGGCTGCTCTTAGACTACTTTTTCTGCATTATTGTTTTAGACTGAGACTGAGATGTACTTTTTATTTGTGACTTTGTGAGGTCATTTAGACCCAGGATTTGAGTTGGATTATTGTGGTTGGTTTTTATTAGAACTCTTTTCTATTCTCATCGTGCCATTATTTCTATTAGCTTGTGATTGAGTATATCATAGAACTGTGGATTATTATCATTGTCCTCCGTACGGAGTTGAGATTATTGACAGGATATATTATGTTTAGACCTAGACAGCGTTCTACCGCCGATGCTGCGGCGTAGGTTGGACGTACCCACGACTCATGCCCAAATTCCGGGTGCGGGTCGTGACACAAGGAGGAGAGTGGAGGCGTGTACAGGGAGAGGGAGATGGTGGTTCAGGCGGTCGGGTTCGCCGGGTTCAGGTAGGTGTAGTCAGGTGGAGGTTCAGCGTCGTTGGCGGGATGGTGGTGTCGACGGGTTGATGGATGGTAGCGGGATGTCGTCGGCTTCAAGCGATCGTGAGGGAACGTTCAACGGTTCAGGGGGGATGGAGGAGTCATCTGTGGTAGCATGCAGGCGGTCGGGATTCGGCGGTCGAACGATGTAGACGATGGTGATGACGAAGGGTGGCGGTGAACAGCTCTTGTCGGCTTCAGGCAGGAGATAATAAACAGGAGGGGTGATGGTGAATAGGAAGTCGGCTGTGTTGGTTAGGGTTTAGGTATGAATAAAAATTAAGAAAATATATATATATATATATCTGTGAAGAGGGTTTGGGTGTTTACCTAGGTAGTTGGGCCGGTCAACACTCCTTGGAATTGGGTTTTGGCTTTTCATGTAGATATTTCAAAGGCTAGGATTTGTACTGTTTTAAAATGGAGGGCTAAGGTTTGATGAGGGGTTGATGTTGACTGTTACCCACTCCAAAATTATGGAGAAAATTTACATGAAAGAAAATTAGGTTTCTTCATGTATTGGTCCAATGGGGTGTAGACACCTCAATGCACTTTTGCATAAAAGTGCCCAACAATTAGAAAATTACACAAAGTGGGGTTTTGGATTAATTAATTAATTATTAATATAAATGGAGTTCTAAAATTAATTGAAAGTACATGGGGCTAGAATAAGGCGGGACACAAGTGTCATGAATGAAGAAGACTCAGAATAGAATATTATCATAATTTGGGTTGCACAAAATGGGTCGAGATTGTGTCTCCAATTTTGATTGGAACGCACAAAGATGTAAAGTTGGATTTATATAGAATTAAATATAATTGTCTGCAACGAATATTGTGCGACTAAAATGAAGCACAAAAGGACATAGTTATGAGTTACACAAGGATCAGAATAGAAGGCTGGCATGTTTAGGACAAGGGTGTAAAATTTGTTGGAAGGCAATGGCTAGAGTAGTGCTCCAATTATCGAGGCAACGGTAAGGTACAATAAATCAAATAAAATCACAGCAATTAAATATAGATAAATATCATGCAATATTAACACATTAAATTAAATAAATAAAAAGACGAAAATACTCCTATTCTGAAATATGGTAGTGAGAAGTCTACCCTCCTTAAAAGAATTTCGTTCTCGAAATTAAATTAAACTAGCAGAAGGACAAACAATCAGACAAAGAATTATACCTCATGTATCGAAGAGATACGGATACTGTTTACGCATTTTGTACTTTCTCTCCCAGGTTGACTCGCTTGGAGAGTGATGTCTCCAAGCAACATGAACCAAGGGAATAGTTTGGTTCCGTAATACCTTCTCTCTACGATCCAAGATCTCCATGGACTGTTCAGGATAGATGAGAGTCGGTCCAACCTCAATCTCTGAGTGATCTAGTACGTGATGTAAACACCCGAATTTTCTTCAAAAATTAAAAAAATAAATTTTTGAGAATTTTTTGGTATTTTTAACTAATTAAAATAAATATTCTTCTGAATTAAATATTTTTAAGTATTAAATTAAATATTAAAATATTATGAAAATAATATTTTTGGATGTAAAATAAATAATTAGACATAGAGTAATTTTTTTGGATTTTATTGGACCCCAGAACTATTTTTAAAGACCTAAAAACATAAGTTTTAAATAAACCAGAATGAACCCAAAATAAACCTAATTGAACCAACCGGTTTAACCCTGAACCGGACTAACCCTGAACCGACACAACCCTAGCGGGTCAGATTCGGATTTGAACCCGCTGACCCGACCCGCTAAGACCTGACCCGACCCATTTTTCTCTCTGCTACAGTAAATGTAGGCACCCCGACCGCCGACCGTTACCCCAACGCCGCTGCCTCGTCAACTTCCCGCCCGTACGACTCCCCCACCGGCCGGCCGCCCTTTTCCCTCCCCATAACGGCCGACCGACCACCTCCCTCTCCTCCTATAAAAACCCCAACCACGGCCACCCCCTTCACCACCACAACCACCGCCACCCTCTCCACTGCCATCTCCGGCCACCCTCACACCCCGACCCTCGCCGTGACCAGAGGACCCCGGCGACTTCTCCTCCAGCACCGCTGTAG
This sequence comes from Iris macrosiphon, assembly GCA_036927795.1. NCBI lineage: Eukaryota > Viridiplantae > Streptophyta > Magnoliopsida > Asparagales > Iridaceae > Iris > Iris macrosiphon. The sequence goes on along the minus strand of JAYESA010000001.1, from coordinate 84,061,160 downwards.
CTACCCCGGTGACCCCCAGCAGCCACAGCCTCCACAGCACCCACCGCCGCTGGCCGATCTTCGTCGCGCCTCCCCGCGTTTACGCGATAAAAAGTTGATACCTACCCCGATTCAGGTGAGTGTTTCTCTATTCTCGCTGTCCCGTTTTCTATTTTGTCGAATCGTACGAGTAACCTGCTTGACCCTCTCGAACCCCGTGCAACTCGTTCGGGGTATCGTGTCCTGTGTCGATCGTAAACTGTGATGCAAAATCAGGAAAACAAACCCCCAATTTCTGAAAATCAAAAATTATTCTGAACTCCCCAGTTCACGACCATTTTACGACCAACCTGATAAATATTTTCAAAATTGGCTTGAACAATTATTTAGACCACTTAACCAAGTTTTAATACCTGTTTTTATTTTATTTTATTGAGCTGTAGTTTGTAATATTTTTGAGGGTAAAAATGACCAAAATATTGGTTATTTAAAAACCCTGACTATCCCGGAACTGGGTGTGCCCCGCTAAACGAGGCAACTTGGTCGTGTGCGAACTTCACCGAAAGGTGCGCACCGTTAATACAGACGTGTGGAATTTCGTAAAAGTTGATTTGGATGTGCGTGCACAACGATATCAACGCATATCCGTCGACAACATCCCGTATCGGCCCTGTTCTGAAACCCGTTGTAACTTCGTGTATGCTTGTCATTTCTAAATAAAACTTGTGCCATCGGACTCGTAGCATTACGCTGGTCCTGTGACCCAAGTTTGGTTCAATTCTGAGAATGTTGACAAAATCTCGTATCGTAGGCCATACGGCTCCACTTGACGGACGATTTTGTGATCGGCTCATCGAAATCCAGTTCTGGATATTATGTTGGGTTCATATCATCATTCTGGACTTGTAGACACTAAGTTTGACAAATTTGGAGAATATTGTCTCTGACACATTTTTCGGTGCGAAGCGGGCCACGTGTGGATCCCGCTTTGACCAGAAACTGTCAATTTTGCCCCTGTGTCCAAATTGGACTTATGGACAGGCAATTCTAGCTATTTAATATTTTTTGAGCATGATGGTAATATTTATTTCAGCAATCGGAGGAGTACTTGAAGATCTCTCGTACACCAGAGCAACTGCTGGAATTCAAACCCCAGACAAGTGTACCTTGCCATACTTGCAGTAATTTGTTTCATACTATTCTCTTGATCTATTTCTGTGATATATATGTTCAACCTAGGACCGTGTGACATTACTTAACGTCCAAATAATATTCGGGTGTCAACGTCGTACGCGGAGTTGTGTAACGTCACCTAGACATGGATATCGAGACACTATACATTTTCATGCTTGCATTATCAAGTACGTCATACCACAGGACACCTGACACTATTCATGAGACAGAATCTTCCTGAGATATTCATGGTGATTCTGTATAGGCTATAGGATTTGTGACATAGACTTTATATTCATAGCTATCATATGACTTGCTGCATTAGATACGATCTTGCGTGACATGGACATAAGACGTCGTGAACATGAGACGTGTAATTATATTAGGTGGGGAGAGACACACAGGATACAGGCTAATTTTATATATATATATTTATTATTGTGAGTCCTTAGTCTCTACATCAGAGCTAGGCACATTACGTGATATTACTGCTACCAGCTCCCCGATACAGAGCTTGTAGTGGTCTCAGCCTGAGTACTAGTGATGCTCTCACTTGCATATCACATAGCTGGTTACATAGTTTACCCTATTGATTCATTTATTATTGCACTGCATTTATTTTGGCTTGAGTTATTTTGTACCTTGCTATGTCCCCTGAGAACCTGGATCCGGATTATGTCCCCAGGTATAGCAGAGGAGTTCTATCCCGAGGTATACGGGATAGGTACAGAAGCAGGAGTAGACACTGGAGCTGAACCAATACCTGAGGACAAGGTGATGGCCGAGGATTTCTCCTGATTGTCTGTTATCTATACTCAGTCTTTGATGTTATTAGACTCCTTTATTTATTGTTGATGAACCATTGTATCAGACTTATTATCGGGTTGTTCCCCGATATACTTTATTGAGACTTGTTGTTGGTTATATTTTATTATGCTGATATTGATCATATTTATCTTCTATGGATGAGATTAGATTGTGACATATTTAGTAGACCTTTACTTTACAGCTTAAGTACACCTTATTGGGTCCATTAAATTGGGTTTGCATATTAGAGTGTGCTGCTGGACATTGCCACGTGGCTAGTCCCTCGGTATTTTGGGACAGGGGCGTGACACATGACTAGGATCTGCCATGTACCATCTCAGCTGTGACACGTGGAATACGTCATTCACTCCATCTAGAGCAGGCGGCAAGTCTAGTCTATAGGCCACTGCACCAACCCTTGCAAGAATACCGAAAGGTCCGATGTATCGTTGACTAAGTTTTCTGCATCTACCAAAATGAATCGTGCCCCGTGTTGGAGAAATTAGTAGGAACACCAAATCGCCAACCTAGAATAAATAATCTTAACATGCAATCTAAAACAAAACAATCACAAACCAAAAGTAACCAAACCTATACTTGAAACTCTAGGGGTCTACGGTGGCTATCGGCCCAATGTCATTGTCTGTTTTGTGCCACTCGCAGTTCGTCTCTGATAAGTTTTACCTTTTTGGCTGTATCCACTACCATTTCTGGTCCTAACAAGGCTTTTTCTCCAATATCATCCCAAGATAACGGTGTACGACACCTTCGTCTATATAAAGCCTCGAATAGTGATATCTCAATGCTGGCCTGGTAGCTATTGTTGTAAGCAAACACTACTAGATGTAGATGATCCTCCCAAGAACCTCCGAGATCCAAAACGCAACTACGTAGCATATCTTCAAGAGCCTGAATAGTCCTTTCAGACTGCCTGTCTGTCTGGGGGTGATACGCGGTACTGAACTTGAGCTAAGTGCCCAAGCTAGCCTGCAGACTCCTCCAGAAATGAAAAGTAAAATGACTATCCCGATTTGAGACGATACTCACAGGAATTCCATGTAATCTGATAATCTGTCGTACGTACATCTCTGCTAGCCTCTATGTCGATGTACCTACTTTAAATGGTAAAAAGTGGACTGATTTGGTCAATCTATCCACGATGACCCAAATTGCGTCCTTTCCTCCTGGAGAACGTGGAAGCCCTGAAACAAAGTCCATAGTCATGTGCTCCCACTTCCATTCTGGAATGGGTAAAGGTTGAAGCAATCTACCTGGCCTCTGTCAATCTGCCTTTACCAGCTAGCACACTAAACATCGAGATACAAAGCGTGCTACCTCGCGCTTCATACCATACCACCATACATGCTCCCTTAAATCTCGATACATCTTGTTGGCACCGGGATACATCGAGTACTGAGAGCGATGTACCTCCTACAAAACCTCTTCGTGCAGCTCTCCACTTGGCACACACATCCTCGTGCCATGCCGTAAATATCTGTCATCCGCAATAGTAAAGTCATCTGTCAGTCCTGTCCGAACTTGTGCCCTGATACTCCTTAGAGTCTCATCATCATGCTGTGCAGCTCTAATTCTATCTATCAGCTCTGATTGTATCTGCAATCCCCATATCTAAATCTTAACACCTGGAACTAGCACTTCAATTCCCAAGTTCTCAAGAACGGCCAATAAATGTCTATCTGTCGTTAAGTACATAGCCATCGGATACCTGCTCAAGGCATCGGCGACTACGTTGGCCTTTCCTGGGTAGTACTATAATGAGATGTCAAAGTCTTTCATCAACTCCAACCACCTCCTCTGCCTCATGTTCAGCTCTTTCTGTGTAAATACGTACTTCAAGCTCTTGTGGTCTGTAAAGATCTACACACGCTCTCCGTACAGATAGTATTTCCACAGCTTTAGAGCAAAGATAACTGCTGCTAACTCCAAATTGTGAGTGGGGTAGTTCTTTTCATGAGGGTGTAATTTTCTTGAAGCATAGGCAATTACTTTTCCGTGATGCTGAAGAACGCATCTCAAACCTTTTCCTGAAGCATCACCGTAGATAGTGAATCCGCCTGTCCCAGATGGCAACGTCAAAACCAGAGTTGTCGTCAATCTCTTCTTCAACTCATCAAACGCGGCCTGACATTCCTCTGTCCAGATAAAATCCATATCTTTCTTGGTCAGCCTAGTCATCGGCTCTGTAATCTTGGAGAAGTCTTGTACTATCACTACCAAATCCTGAAAATAAGGGTATTTTTGACTTTTTATATATTATTAATATTATGGTAGTTATTTTAAATGATTGCATGATATGTGTATTTTAATTTAAATAATTGTACGAGATGTGTATTTAAATATATTATATATAAAGTGTTCATTAATGTTTGAGCTGGTAGACTTGACCTAGAAGCCCACTAGATGAACACCTGACCGATATGTAGGGTTATGGAATTAATTTGTATTATTTAGAATTTGGTTATTTGAGGTGGTAATGAATTACTGTAATTTTGTTTAATTGTTGTGCCTTACCGTTGCTTCGATATTTGGAGCGCTACCTTAGCTTTTGCCTTCCAACAAATTTCACAACCTTGCCCTAGACGTGCCCGTCTTTCATTCTCACCTTTGTGTCACTCATAATTATGCTCTCTCGTGCTTCATTTTAGTCGCACAATATTCATCGCAGACGTTTATTTAATTTTTAAATAAAATCCAACTTTGTATCGTTGTGCGTTCCAATCGAAATTGGACACAATCTCGACCCATTTTCGTGTAACCCAAATTAGGATAATATTCTGTTCTGAGTCTTCTTCACTAAAGATATTTGTGTCCCAACTTAATTTTAGTCCCATGTATTTTTAATTAATTTTAGAACATCGCTTGTATTTGTTTCTAATTAAATTGGGGATACTAACTTTGACTAATCCCGTTTAATCCCAATTTAATCCAAATACCCCACTAATTAAGCCCATACAAAACACACAACGCCCCCTCACCCTACAAAACACAAAACACCAAATCGCCCACCAATTTTTCATCATTTCCTGTGTCTGTGCAAATACCCAAATTTAAGGGGGCTCATTTGAAAATGTTGCATTAGGTGTCAACACCGTATTGGTTCAAACCAATGGAGAAGCCCTAATATTTGACTAGTCAACCCAACCCTCTCCTAACATGAATGAATTCCTTATGTCAAATCCTGGCCACCCATTCAAAATGGGGCTCATTATTACCGCACACCTCCCATCACATCTCCTATAAGATGTCTCTTCAATGCACCCTTCCCAAGCATGCCCTAATCCCCAAACCTAGGAAAGCTCCCACCTCTCTCTCTCCTCCCTCCTCACAAGCTCTCAACCGTAGCAATTTTTTCTATTTTTTTCCTTTCTCTTCTTCTTCTCTTCTTCTTCTTCTTGATTCATCTCCTTCCTCCCAAGGAAAAACCAACTCCACCACTCATCCCACCCCGGCCGGCCCTGTAGCTCCGGCGAGCCACTGCAGCTCCACCCCAGCCTTTCCTCGATCCAGACCCAGTCCGGCCAAGATCCCTCCATGAGCAACCACCACCATCATCAGTTCAGCCGGAGCTCCCTGCTCATCCCCTTTCCTGACCTCCAAGCCTTGAACCAACCGTGCCTCCACCGCCATCACAACCTTCTTCCCCGACCGAGCTCTCTCCCACGGCTGCCACTGTCTCGACCTCCCCCTACTCCCTGTCCCGACCTCTCATTCTTCCCCGAGCCCACTCCTTCAACCCCGGCGAGCCCGTCCCTCCCCGCCGAGCATTCCCTCCTCCACTGCTCTTCCTCCCTCACCTGAGTTCCCGCTGCCACCTGCTCCGGCCAAATCCCCTCCTGTTGCAACCCAATGTCTCAAAATAGAGATAAACTACAATCTAGTTTTCCAACATAATAAGTCTCCACAAGTCTCAAATTAAACTCCACATAAGTTTCAACATAACTAAAATAACCTCAAAATAAGTCTCAAATGCATAAGATAAATGTTGTCAAAACAGCTGCAGGTAGTTCTCCTCTAATGGAATAGACTCCTCTAATATCTCTGGTGTGTAGTCTGCGTCTATACCTGGTCCATAATGTGTAGGACAGAAATCCTCAAGATCCTTTGGAAAAAATATTCAGTCAGGATTGGAGCGAAGTACAAGCACTAACAGCAGTTCCACATATATTGACAAAAACTATAATACTGTGTCGGGTGTTGGCCTAGGTAGTTGGGTCGGTCAACACTCCTTAGAATTAGGTTTTGGCTTTTAATGTAGATATTTCAAAGGCTAGGATTTGCATTGTTTCAAAATGGAGGGCTAAGGTTTGATGAGGGGTTGATGTTGAGTGTTACACACTCCAAAATTATGGAGAAAATTTATATGAAGAAAAATAGGATTTCTTCATGTGTTAGTCCATTGGGGTGTAGACACCTCAATGCACTTTTGCATAAAAGTGCCCAATATTTGGAAAATTGCACAAAGTGGGGTTTTGGATTAATTAATTAAAATTAATATAATTGGTGTTCTAAAATTAATTGGAAGTACATGGGGCTAGAATAAGATGGGACACAAGAGTCATAAATGAAGAAGACTCAGAATAGAATATTATAATAATTTGGATTGCATAAAATGGGTCGAGATTGTGTCTCCAATTTCGATTGGAACGCACAAAGATGTAAAGTTGGATTTATATAGAATTAAATATAATTATCTGCAACAAATGTTGTGCGACTAAAATAAAGCACAAAAGGGTATAGTTATGAGTTACACAAGGATCAGAATAGAAGGCTGGCATGTTTAGGACAAGGGTGTAAAATTTTTGGAAGACAATGGCTAGAGTAGTGCTCCAATTATCGAGGCAACGATAAGGTACAATCAATCAAATAAAATCACAGCAATTAAATATAAATAAATATCATGCAATATTAACACATTAAATTAAATAAAAGAAAAGAAAAAAATACTCCTATTCTGAAATGTGGTAGTGACAGTATCACACACTTAACTAATACTGATAACAATTAACTCCTAACTGTAACTCATATGCACTGCTACTACCAAACTCATGAAGCCTGATACACAAGGTAAAGTCTGAACTAAAGGTTAAATCAAATTTTAACTGACTCACAAGAGTCTAATAGCCACTGCCCCTTATCCATATATCTAATACTCACCCCAAGCTAATACCTGGACCCCCTACATGGTTGAATGTAACCTCTTCCAGTTGCTGCCACTGTTGCACACCACATTGCTTGCAATTTTTGTCTGTACTACTGCAGCATCTCTTATTGCTGATACTGCTATACATTTGCTACTGAAGTTGCTACACTGCTTGCTATATATTCTGCTGTGCATCCTATACTGCTACAATTGCCGATGCCTTGTTATTTGCTACTGTACTCGGGCTAGCTGCGGTACACTGAACTGCTTGCTACAGTCTGCTTGTTGCTGCAACATTTGTACAGCTCTTTCTGCTGTAGTTGCTGCTTTTTCTACTACAGCATTGCTGATGCTGCTTTTGCTATTTGCTGCTGCAGCAAATACTACCCTGCTAAATGCACTTGCTACTATATGTTGCTGGACTACTCGATGCACTGCTCTCTTTTGCTATAATGCACTTGCTGCTACAAGCTACTGAACTACTCGATACACTACTCTCATCCCCTACTGATGCACACTGACACTAACTCACCCACACACTTAGTCACACACATGATACATATATATATATATATATATATATACATATATCACTAACCAAACACATACACACACATATATAAATATAACTATACATGCATACATATATAAACATATTACTAAACATACATATATATATGAGTATCATAGATATCCTAGTATGCACTATAGGTATTTTTTTAATGTTTCTATATATATATATATATATATATATATATATATATATATATATATATATATATATATATAATTACAACTATTAGAAATTATAACAACATATAGTGAAGAGAATTCATGTTAATCACCCAAAATTGACTCCGTATCACACCATATCGCAAGATACCATGATACGGCATGTACGTATCCATTTGTGGACACGTACCTAGTCTCATAACCCCGATCTAAGTCTATTTATATCTAATTAGTCTCATGACACACAATTGAGGTGTCAAATTTATAATTTCCTCAACCTACACTTAAATCACCTCATAGATCTCATTATACAAAGCCAATTAGCCTAGAACTTGTTCCTATAGATAGTCCTATGACATGGGATCATTCCTAATGGTCAAATGCATGATTAAGAAGCTACAATGAGAGAGAAATTCAGGAATTACCAATTGGGAGATGGATTCCCAATGAAAGTATAATTGGACATGATCTAGATACGATCTCTAGCTCCATAGCTTCGACTCCTTATGCTTCTTGCTTCTCCAAGCTTCAAGACTTCAAGAATGATGAACTGAGAAGGAACTTGTGGTGAATTGTGTGGAAATTAAATTGAGAGAATTTGAGAAATTAGGGATCTAGGATTTGGACACAAAATAAAATACAAATATGGAGAGAGAGAGGAGAACCCCCCCTTACTATGGCCGGCCCATTTCTCCCTTCCTCAAGTAATGTCAAAGGTCCAAATTGCCCCCTACATATTTTATTATGGGGAATAATTAAAGATGGGTATAATTGGAAGTATCTAACTAATTGTAATTATACTAATCTCTCTTAATTTAATTAGTGGAATGACTAATGGGCTTGGGTCTATGTTGGCTCACTATTTGTTATGACAAAATTAAATAGGTCCATATGTGACAAGTCTAATTTATTGTCTAATCTTTCTAACTAAATAAATAACAAAAGCCTCTAACTAAAATAAATAATACTAGCCACAATAATTAAAGCTCAACAAAATAATTATTACAATCATCACACTAATATAAATATTATATTTCCTCAATGTCCAAGGTAAGGGCCTTGGAGTCGAGTAGACGTTGGATGTACCGCTTCAACATGTAGTAATCCTTCGTTGAATGATGGATGTACCGATGGTAGTGGCATTACTTAGGATTATTCACATCTTCTACCTCTTTGGGGCATTTAATGTTGGGGGAGCCGAAGCTTGTTCCCCTTTATTAGTACATCAAAGATTGTCATAACATCTTCGTCTTCGAAAGAGTAAGTCTCTTTAGGCTTTGGAGCCTCTGCGGGCTTTTGCTCAGGCTTCTTGGTTATATTGGCGCCAAGGACCTACATTTTCTTTACATCCTAGGCGTTATTGTCATTGTTGTTGTTGTTGTTGTTGTTATTGTAAGGACATGTTCCCCTATCATCAGCGACGGGGATCTATATTCCTAAGAGCCGGGTGTCCTTGGATTTTTTCTCAATAATGACAATATTTATGATGAATATTGTCTAGTCTTTGAACTGAGAGTCGCCCATCCAGAGTCTGACCGCGGGAAGAAGATTTCTCCGACAGGTGTCCTTCAATATGGACTCAAGATTACTGGGGGATAACTTCAGCGCGGCTTGCCTGTATCACTCGATGTACTCCCGTATATATTCTTTCTCTTTTTATACGATATCCATTAGGGAGGACATCATCATGTCATTTCCTCCGTCATAGAATCACGCGAGAAAAAGGCACTTGAGATATTGAAATAACGAAATACAGTTGTCTTGGAGGCTGCAGAACCAATCGAAGGCTACTCCAGATAATGCCCCAATCAAGATATTAGTGAGGAGAGTGTCACTACGAGGCAGATGCCCCATTGTCGTCTCAGTGTACCCCCATATTATATCAGAGTTTGAGGATGTGTTTTCCGATGATCTTCCAGGCCTACCACCTGACTGAGAGAGAGAGTTTACTATAGAGTTGACCCCCGGAGCCGAGCCAGTTACTTCCTCTGTATACAGACTAGCACCGAAAGAGTTGGTTGAGTTGAAGGTCCAAGTAGATGATCTCTTAGACAAGGGTTTTATTCGGGCTAGTATTTCTCCATGGGGAACACCCATTTTATTTTTGTCAAAGAAGGATAGGATGGTACATTTGTGTACCGATTATAGGGTGCTAAAATCTGTAACAATAAAGAAAATGTACCCTCTACCGTGCATCGACAATTTATTTGATCAGCTGAGTAGCGCATGTGTATTTTCGAAGATTGATCTCAGATCTGGCTATCCTCAGATCAAGGTAAGAAAGGAGGACATTCCAAAAATAGCTTTTCGGACAAAGTACGGGCACTATGAGTTTCTAGTCATGCCATTTGGTTTAGACAACGTGCCAGCTGTATTTATGAGCCTGATGAACAATGTTTTCCACCAGTACTTGGATAAGTTCATGGTGGTATTTACTAACGACATCTTGGTATATTCCAAGAGCCAGGAGGAACATGAGGAGCATCTCAGGATCGTGTTGGAGACGCTGAGGCAGGAGAGGCTGTTTGCCAAGCTCAACAAGTTTGAGTTCTGCTTGGATAGGGTACCTTTCCTTGGTCACATAATCACTGGAGATGGACTATCAGTTGACCCAGAGAAGATCGTCGTAGTAGAGACGTGGCCTACCCCTATATCAGTTACGAAGGTTAGGAGTTTTCTTGGACTTGTCGGATATTATCGGATGTTCATAGAAAACTTCTCGAGGATTGCTGTGCCTATGACGCGGTTGATGCATAAAGGCGAGGAGTTTATCTGGACTGAGGAGTGTCAAACGACTTTCTATGAGCTGAAGAAGCGTCTGACGACAGCACCGATCTTGATACTTCCTTTAGGATCTGGAGGATTTATGGTGTATAGCAATGCGTCTAGGAGCGGACTAGGATGTGTACTAATATAACATGGCAAGGTGATAGCTTACGCATTAAGACAACTGAGGGTTCACGAGAAAAATTACCCGACACATGATCTAGAGCTAGCTGCGATAATTTTTGCACTAAAGCTTGGCAGTACTACCTTTATGGAGAGAGGGTTGAGATTTACACAGATCACAAAATTTTGAAGTATATCTATACTCAGAAGAAGCTCAACATGAGACATAGGCATTGGATAGAGTTGATGACATACTATAATATCGAGTTGCAGTGCCACCCTGGCAAGGCGAATATTATAGCAGATGCCTTAAGTAGGAAGCCCAGGGCATACTTTTTGACAACTCAATGCAATTTGTTAGAGGATCTTCAGAAGCTCGGGATAGAGGTTATATTACCAGGCATTGATGGACAGTTGGCCAGTCTAGAGGTTCAGTCTACTTTAGTTAAGAGGATCAAGGGAGCCTTGCCTATCGATACGGGATTTCGGCGACTGCGAGAGAGGATAGAGGCCGAAATACGGACAGTACTCTGAATTCACGAGGACGAAACATTGAGGTATGGAGATCGTCTATATATTCCGAATGGTGAGCTACGCTAGGAGCTGATGACCGAGGCCCATAGTTTAATTTATTCTATTTATTCTGGGGGTACGAAGATGTACCAAGATTTGAGACAACACTAATGGTGGCATGGGATGAAGAGGGAGATTATGAGATTTGAAGTGAAATATTTGGTCTGTCAGCAAGTCAAGGCCGAACATCAGAGGACTACAGGACTATTGCAGCCGCTTCCCGTTCCTGAGTGGAAGTGGGAGCACATTACCTTGGACTTCGTTACAGGATTTTTGAGGACCCCTAGCAGGAAGGATGCAGTCTGGGTTATCATGGACCGACTTACCAAGTCAGCGTATTTCTTGCTCTTCAGAGTTGGGCATTCCACGGAGATATTAGCTGACATGTACATGAGGCAGATAGTACGATTATATGGAGTGCCTGTCAGCATTGTATCGGATCATGATTTCAGATTCATATTATATTTTTGGCAGAGTATGCAGGAGAGTCTAGAAACTCACCTTAAGTTCAACACTTTATATCGTCCACAGACTGATGGTTAATCAGAGCAAACGATTTAGATACTAGAGGATATATTGAGAGCGTGCATGATAGACTTTGGAGTATCTTGGGAGGACCATCTACACTTGATGGAATTCTCCTACAATAATAGCTACCAAGCAAGCATCCAGATGTCACCGTTTGAGGCACTGTACGATAGGAAGTGCAGGTCTCCGGTGTATTAGAGTGACGTAGGAGAACGTCAGATACTTGGTCTAGAGTTGGTGACTCGGACAATAGAGAAAGTAAAGAAGATTCAGAGCCATCTTCGTGCAGCACAGGACAGGAAGAAGCATTGGACAGATACACACCATAGACCTTTGAAAATCAAAGAAGGTGATTATATGTTTTTATAGATATTGCCTACTCGTAGTACCATCAGATTTAGGGGCAGAGGTAAGCTGAGTCCGAGGTACATCGGATATTTTGACATCCTGGAGAGTGTTGGCGAAGTGGCTTATCGTCTTGCATTGCCTCCATCATTAAAAGACGTACACAACATATTTAATATATCACAGTTGAGAAGATATGTGGCAGACCCTAGCCATATGCTCGGTCATTCAGATATTACAGTCGGACCCAGTTTATCATATATGGAGCAGCCAGTAGGGATACTCGATTGCATTGAGATGGTTTTGAGGGAGAAGACTATTCGACTGGTCAGGGTTGCATGAAAGCATCATTCGTCAGGCGAGTCAACCTTGGAGCACGAGGATTCCATTCAACAACATTTTTCTCATTTATTTGAGGACCATGGTATGAATTTATGTACGCATTTCAAATACCTATTAACTTTTTAATTCCCACAACTCTTATTGGTGCTTTACTTTTAATTTTGGGGACAAAATCCTTCTAAGTTGGGAAGGATGTAAACCCCCTTAAATTTTTTTTAGGTAGACAGGATTTGGTAAGAATTTTGGTTTAGCTTCAGGTCGTCTAAGGACTATAAATTAGGGTTGTGTATATGGGTTCTTTAATTTTAAACTCTCGGTGCACTTTACCTTTGCTACAATAATTGGAGCACAATAATAGCCTTTACTTTCCAACAAATTTTTACATTCTTGACCTGACAAGCTAACCTAGGCACTGGATATTTCTGTCACTCACAAACATACTCCCTTGTGCTCTATTTTAATTGCACAACTTTTCAGTCATAAAAATCAATTATTTAATCCTATGCCTTTTACCTATGTCGTTGCCATCGATTTGGGAATACAAACTCAACCCGTTTCTCCCAACTAATTAAAGGATCCAAGACTAATACCAAGCCTACAACGTTCATGATATTTGTGTCACTACCAATTGAGATCCCATGTACTCCCATTTTATTTAAGAACACCTATAACACAATATATATTTAATTTGGTGGAATCGACTTAACTTAACCCCAACTAAACCCTCACACCAAATCTTATGACTCATACAAAACACCCAATACCCACTCCATCCTACAAAACACCAAACGTCAATTTCCCACATCAAATTCTCACTAGTTTTCCTTCATTTATAAACCCCAAACTTTAAGGGACCCAAACGCAAAAGGGTTGCTAGGTGTCAAACTCCTATTGGGGGAAACCAAATGAAGAGCCCCATTTTTTGGTCATGTGATCGGTCACTCACTACACTCTTACCCTTGTATAGTACTATTCACCCTACTTTTAATCCTAGCCCTTGATTTAAACCTTCCTCTATCACAACCATCCATTCCCGCTATTTTAGGACACACACAGAAGAAGCATAGAGAGGGGGAACAAGTGTCAGCTGAGAGAGGGAGGGGAGAAGAGAGAGTGAGGTAAGTTTTCTTGGGATTAGGGATGGCTACATGGGGATGGGTGTGTGTGTGTCCTTCTTCATCTCCATCCCCATGTAGCCAGCCTAAATCCAAAGAAAACTCACCTCCCTCTCTCTTCTCTCCTCCCTCTCTCAGCCGACACTTGTTCCTCCCCTCCATTCTTCTTCTTCTTCATCTCCGTCCCATTCTTTTTCTTTCTTTTTGTCACCTTCCTACGGCCATCACCACCACAGAATACCACCATCACTACCACATCCGCCATCACCATTCCCATCACCACCACTATCACCACCACCAAACACCACCCTCACCACCACAGCCACTGTCACCACCGAGCAGCACCACCATCACCCCCACCCAACACCACCCTCACCACCACAGCCGCCATCACCACTCTGAGTACCACTACCATAACCATCACCTTTCTCACCATTTCCATCACCATCACCATTACCACCACCGAGCAATACCCCTCACAACTATTATTGACACCAGCACCACCACCATAGTCAATACCACCACCGACAGCCGCCACAGCGACACTGTTGCCACCACCAACAGCCACCCCTACCTTGGTAACTTACTTCTTCTTCTTTTTTTAATACTTATTCACCATAATTTCATATTGCATATGATCACCTAGCTAGGTTTAGCTGTTCTCCAATATTTTTATTGAAAATGCTTGCTAGCACTTGTTAAAAAAAATTACTGGATAGGAGCTATTTCCATAATACTAACATTAATGTCTAGGGGTTTATAGTTGTGCAATGCATGAGGAGGATGTGATTATGTTCTAAAATTAGGTCAACACCCTAGCTAGTACGCTTAGTCGTGAGTTTTAGCCATAACAATCCTAGGTTAAGTTCTCATGTCATCTCTTCATTGAGATACTTTCGAGCTAGATTATTAATTAATTTCTATATCACCTCTAGGTACTTTGGGATCTTCGGACTTGGACGTTGTACCGGATCCTTGCCTTCAGCATCCGGATCCAGGCAAGTTTACCATGCCATACTGTAACTCACTTCCAGTTTTACTTATTTATTTCATCTATACATTGTGTGCGCTTTGGATCGAAATTGTTACTTAGCGTCCGAGTCATATCCGAGTGCAGACGTTCGTCGGTAACATCTAGTATCGATTGTTAGATGTTTCTTGATACCTTTATGTACCTACTTGGTTACATCGAAATCCTAGGACACATTCAGACACTGTCATCGTGCCAGACTTCCTGTATCCAGATAGTGTCAGCATAACCAGAACCTGTAATGACTATAGGATCATGATTGGTGCTAGTTACTTCAGTATGACGAGACTGTTTAGATAGAGGTTCAGGCTCAACGAGCTACAGATGCGTCTCGTTGACATCATTGGGAGAGGAAGACTATTATTAGACGTTTGGGCTACTTCGCATGCACTATATATATTCTTATTTACGTAGAGATCCTATATCCAGAGTCATAGTACTTACTATGTGACTCTGTGCTCGGAGCTACGGGTACGTACCGTATGTCTTTGAATCTCAGAGCTATGGATTTATATTTGAAAAGCCCACGTGTCGAACGTTATCTTTAAGTTATGGCTCACTTAGGCGGTTATGCTAGATTATCCCCGCATATCATATGTTTCCTTTCTGTTTTACTATAGTATGTTGTTTTTGTACCTTGTTACGTCCCTCTGAGGACCCGGTTCCCTTCCAGGCATTGGCAAGGAGGACTACCTGGAGGAGTACGGACTGGGTGTATAACCAAGAGCAGGACTTGTAGCAGAGGACGAGATCCTTCTCGAGGACTTCGCTTGATCACCAGTAGTGACTTCACCTTGGGTCTGGTATCATTATCTAGTTCGCAAGTATCGGCCATAGTTATCATATTGCTTCCTTTCTTTCGGTACTTGTATTAGCGAGTTTGTCCCCGTGTGACTCTATCCGTATTGTATTATGATATATTTCCAGACTTATTTTCTTCCTGCATATTGGTAAACTTATTTTCTCTATGTGTTTCATAATCTTATGTTTGTGGATGAGATTAGTTACATTGCTTATGTTTTAAATATTAGGTTATATCATTATACTATACAGCTTAGGTGTACTCTATCGGGTCTATTTGATTGGGATGTCCATCGGATTGTACCCGCTGGCCAATATCACATGGCTCAGTTCCTTATATTTGGAACTGGGGCATGACAAAAATTTATCGAACTGGAGAGATACCATATTTGCGATAACTGTCTTTTTCTCAATGTCCAAGGTAAGGGCCTTGGAGTCGAGCAGACATTGGATGTACTGCTTCAACATTTAGCAATCCCTCATTAAATGATGGACGTACCGATGGTAGTAGCAGTACTTAGGATTATTCACATCTTCTACCTCTTTGGGGCATTTAATATCGGGGAGTCGGAGCTTGTTCCCCTTTATTAGTACGTTAAAGATTGTTATGACGTCTTCGTCTTTGAAAGAGTAAGTCTCTTTCGACTTTGCAGCCTCTGCGGGCTTTTGCTCGGGCTTCTTGGTTATATTGGTGATAAGGTCCTGCTTTTTCTTTACATTTTGGGCGTTATTGCCGTTGTTGTTGTTGTTATTGTAAGGATATTTTCCCAATCAGCGATGGGGATCTATATTCCTCAAAGTCGGGCATCCTTGACTTTCTTCTTAACACCGACAATTTTTATGATAAACGTCGTCCAGCCTTTGAACTGAGAATCGTCCATCCAGAGTCTGACCGCAGGAAGAAGATTTCTCCGGGAGGTGTCCTTCAATGTGGACTCAGGATTACCGGGGGATAACTTCACAGCTTGCCTATATCCCTTGATGTACTCCTGTACAGATTATTTCTCTTTTTAAGCGTTGTCCATTAGAGAGGACATCGTCATGTCATTTCTCCCATCATAGAATTGCATGAGAAAAAGGCCCTTGAGATCATCAAATAACAAAATACACTTGTCCTAGAGGCTGCAAAACCAATCGAAGGCTACTCCAGATAATATCCCGACAAAGATCTTGGTGACGAGAGCGTCACTACGAGGCAGATGCCCCATTGTCGTCTCAAAGTAACTCATGTATTGACGAGGGGATGTCTTCCCATCAAATAGAGTCAGGTTGAAGGACTTGTACTTGGATGGGTATGAAACATCTCTCCACTCGAGGGAATACGGTTGTAGAATCTCGAGCTTGCGCAGTGAGTCCCGATTGCCCATTGAGTCTAGGCGCGCCCGGAGTTCTCGTACCTTCCGTATTTCTTTCGGGACTTCATCTTTTACGGAAGGAGTAGACGATCCGGGCAGGGCATAATTATCGCCAGCGGGTAGAGCGATTGCGTTTGAATCTCTGTTGGACCTGGGATCTAGCCTTGCTTGGCTCGAGTCACTTGCTGGTTAAGAGGCCATGTTTGCTTTGATCTCCAACATTACCTGGGTCAAGGCATGCATCGACGCACTCACAGTTTGTATTATGGCATCGAGGGTCTCAAGAGGCTGTCGATCACTGGGGCCCTCGTGATTGTCCTATGCCATATATACTGTTCTCACATGGGGAGAGATGGATGGGGCGGTAGATGTCATACTTTTTGACTTGGACTCCTTCAGTGAATGGTCCTCAGGAAAAGTTGGCAGCATTGCATCCTCTTCAGACTCGGAGGAAACACTACCCCCAGCGTAGGAAGCTGCATCTTCGAGAGGAGGGTAGCCACCCTGAGGGATCTCAGCATCTGTTCCTTGGGAATTACCGTCTTCTCGGAACTCTGGATTGGCATAAAGGTCCGGGGGATTAAAACCCGCAAATTGCATAGCCATCTGAGGTCCTAAGGAACCCCAGTGGATGATAGCTTCTTCTTTGAGCGGGTGCCTAGGAAAATACCTTCTGCAGGTCCCGCTACATGTCCTCCTTGGACCCGTCTTCTCGAACCGCTGGCCTAGAGCGACGGACTGGAGGTGCTGGACTTCCGACCTTCCTTCGTGGAGGGGGCCTTCCAAGCATAATAACATGAGGCGAAGGGCAGCTCATCTTCCTCTGATACTTGAAGTAGTTTGCTGGGTTATTGCTAGATGGGTACCCTTGGTTACAACCACGGGAATACCAATTGCCTATTTGTAGGTAATGCTACTTTGTTACAGCAACAGTTGATGATAATGCTGGCATAGTGATGCCCTAGGGAGGATACTTCACATGCGGTAGTTGTTTTCTTCACTTTGCACTTATGATTGATCATGTTACGCAAGTTAAGCGAGGGCTGATTCACCTTTGCACCCATCTTATGAGCCCGGGTAGACTGAGCTCGCGGACGTATAGGTGTTGCTTTTGCTTCCTAACCTGGGGTTCGTATAAGACCTTTCCCTAAGTTGTTAGTGGAAAACTTTTGTGACTGATCCTATCCACTTTTTGCAGCGGGCTGGATGCGTGGGTCAATTTTATATAACTTTTCGTCAGGGGTCCATATAACAGTTAGCGGTGCTTGTTGAAGGTTAGCCGAATTAGTAGTTGCTTGAGCTTAGCGAGCTCGTACTGCCCTAGACTTATTCGCCCTAATAGGTACTAGTATATAGTATGAAGAGTCCAAGTTTGAGTTTTCTCCTTTCTCAGCATGGCATATGGAGTCAGCGCCACACAAGATTTGATCAAAAATCGAGATTCTGTTGCTGTTAGGACCATATGCGGCCATCTGCTTGCGACTGCTGACTGGTGACGCATGATCATTATTATGTGGCCTTCGTAGTAGCCACATAGAGCAGGCTTCCACACTCAAGCTTCTGGCATCGTAGTATTTTCCTCTGCCAGAGCTTGAATGTTGAGCATTTTTCTTGCCAGGCGAGGCTGTCGCATGGGCAGTGACATTCAGGGTGGATGCATGATGTGCGTTTCCAGCAATAGGAAGAGATGCGGGGAGTGCATGCTCTGTAGTTGGAAGAGGCATAACGGCCTTCGTGATCCATATCCTGCGGGTCTTCTTAGGCTTTTCTTGCCTTGGTGAAGGGCTCATGTTGCCCTCTGAAAGCATCTCCTCGAAGGCTTGTTGGTCGAAGCGGACGACCAACGTCTTTTGGGAAGGCCCCAACTTCGTAGAGTCAGATTGTGTCACCAACTTTTTATCAGTGGAAAAGTTCATCCCCAGAAGATTCGACATTTTGTTCGCCATTACAAGTTTTGGTTTAATAACAAACAAATAAAAAGTAAAAAAAAATCCTGAACAGAAAAATTTCAAGTACAAGTTTTTTGATTCTGGGGAGTGGGACGATAGAGATCGAGCGTGGCAGTAGATCCTTTACTCCGTTGACGATCTGACTAAAGAAGGGAAAGTTCTCTCTCTCTTTCTCTCTCTCTCTCTCTCTCTCTTGCATATGTGTCTGCCCCTAGCCAGCCATCCCTGTGGGGTATGCTACCCTAGCTATTTATAGCCACCTACTTACGGGCTATAGGTGCCGCATATGTCTTTGTTTGGTGGCCGTATAGGGCTCCTTTAACAGAATACAATTGCAGCTGTATCTGCATACAACGGGCATGCTGTCGTGTGGTATTGGTTGGGATATATTGTTGATAGGATCACGAAGTTGTTTTCAACTTCGTTGTGTGCGTGACTTGGTTAGTTGAAGATGTAGTAAACACTGATTGTGTGAAGATCTTTTCAGTTGCAATGAATAGATCTTGCATGCTGAAAGCCGTATAACGTCTTGGCTGCATAACATCTTGGCCACATATGTGCTCTCCTTTGGCCTTGGTCTTATGGACACTTTGGTCAGATGGCATTGTGGTCGCATGCAAGCTCTCGTCTGGCCTTGGTCGAATGAATACTTTGGCCGTATGATGACGAGGCCGCATAGGGCCGTGGTCACATATGAGGGAACACGTGGCATGGCACATCTAACGAAGTTATTAAAGCACTGATGTTACTTTCTGTAACTACCACTTTCCAACATAGAGATATTTTGGTAATTTTGTATGTTGATTAATTTATATATATATATATATATATATATATATATATATATATATATATATATATATATATATATATATATATATATTAATTTATATTAGTAATTGCCTAAAATTATATTAGTGATAGTTAGTGGCTACCAATTAGAATTTGCAAGTGTTAGTTAGTGCTAATTATTGTTAGTCAAGACTTTAGCAATTAGAATTAATTAAGTTTGATTGTCATGAAAGAAATATTTTTTTTGGTTGTAGAGATCCCTTCCTTTAGTTAAATTAGATTTTCTTCATGACAAATGGAGAGAGAATTTTATGTCTTATTACCTATTCCTAAAACATAACCCTAACCCTAAGGGGAAGTCTATATAAGCCTCTTCATTCATAGTAGCCTCCATTCATCCCTAATTAGTTCATCCCCAAATTTGAGAGCAAACCCTAATCAATCCATTCCAAATCCCAAATCTCTCATTTTTATTTCCCAAGGAGGCTAAGGAGCTTGTCATTGCTAGAGAAAACTTAAAGAGGAGTCCAAGTGTTGTCGATTGTGTCCGCTTCATCTTTCTCGTGTCCAAATTCAGAGTTATTCAAGGAGGTCACTCAAATCCTAGGTGATTCTCTATTTTCCACTTTATTTATGGTTAAGAACACTCATTGGAGCTATAGAAACCCTCTTATAGGTAGAATTGATTCTATTTGGCTAGATCTAGGTGTTAGTAGCCCTCATTTATCTAGATCTATAATATTTTGTGCCTCAAGATTGGGAGAAATATGAGTTTAGACCACCGAGTGTTTGATGAAATGTCTATTATGCTATTTATACTCTATTTACGATTTTAGATGTGTTCTCATAGTTTTAGTGGTGTTTTATGATGTTTGGAAGGAGTAACTTGAGTGTATCATGAAGTATCTTATTAGTGCACTATAAGTGTTTGTTAGATTGCCACACTAGTATATGTATTAGAATGTGTGTTAGTATATGTATATATTAAGAGTGTATATATAGGATTGTTGTGTGTGTGTGTGTGTGTGCGTGTGTGTGTGTGTGTGTGTGTGTGTGTGTGTGTGTGTGTGTGTGTGTATGTATGTGTGTGTGTGTGTGTGTGTGTGTGTGTGTGTGGTTCATATCCTTGTATGAATGCACTGTGATATGGGAGATTTGTATGTGACTGTGTGTTTGATCTTAATGGATTTTGTTATTGTGACAGTGAGGAGAGAGGTGAGGTGATTGAGTGAAGGACTACAAGTGTGAGTTGAAGGGAAAGGGTGCAGATAGATGGAAGTTGGTGTGTTGATGTGAGGGAAGAACTGGTAGTTAGGATTAGGCATTGTCCAAGTACACATCAAAGGCAGTAGGGGTATTGGAGTATCTGGTTTTCTGATTTCAATTAAGTGTAGAGTTCAGTCTAGTAGGGTGCAAGTGAGGGAGGGGATTATAGTGACTAATAGAACAGTAGTAGTAGAAGTAATAAGGAAGTATCAGTTGAGTGTTGCAGTGCACTTTATGCACTGCACCGTGGAGCAGTCGAGATAAGGATGCTGGGGTTCTCTAGTTCAGTGCAACATGGGGTTTGAAGACCTGGGGTGTACTGACTGGAATTTGAGCAGTGCACTGCTGTGTTTCAAGGACAGGGTACTCCATGTTGTTGTTATGGTATTCATAAAGTGTAGGGGAACTACCAGTATACAGTGAGAGGGTGTGAGGGATGTTGTGTATAACCATGTGAATACGAAGAATGGGTAATATTGTAGTAGAAGTTGAGGGTACCAGAGAGTTTGGGGTTAGCAATTGCAGACAGTTGGAAGAAACTCGGGTTCCTGGCAATGCAATAGGGGGAGCTGCCTTGAGCAGTTGCACTGTCATTGGAGGTGACTGCAGACTTGAGTGCAGAGCTTGTACTATTTGTGCAGGCTCGGATTGGCCTATATGCATTAGTTTAGTAGGTATTAGCAGTTAGGTGAGGGGCTCGGTTTTAGACAGTGCACACTATCATTTAACAGTGTAGTTAGAGACTGAGATCTAGTATCCAGGTAGGTATGAGGGATTTGTATAGGTAGATGAGTGCACGGTTGATTAGGCTTGTGTAGTCGAGTAAGTGTCATGTGTATACCTAGATTTGGTGTATCAGTGCACAGTTATGGGATGTATGTGTTAGATGACTGATACTAAAGTGTATCTGTAAGGGAATGGTTTGGCATGAGGGTAGGCCGAGTGTTTGGGTGAGGATTCATGTTGTGATACTAGGTACTATGGTACCAAGTATCATTGTGTAATAGGAAGGTCTAGTAAGCTAAGTGTTATTGTAGCGTATGTGTATGGTAAGAGTGGTGTCTAGATATGAGTGTCATGGGTAAGTTACTTTGTGGATAGGGTTAGTATTGAGATGAGTTGTACTTGAGTGTTGTGATACCTTGGTACCATGGGGTATTATAGAGTGAGGTAAGACAAGTGTTGGGACATTAAGTTTAGATTACTAAGGTATTGGGTACTAGCTAAGGTCATACTAGGGTATTTACCTATAGACCAAGGTATTAGAAGATATTGAAGGTAATAGTGTATATTATAGTGTATTAAGCTAGAAACCTACCAGAATGACCTAGAAACCTAGGTTTAGCCTAGTATCACCTTGTATGAACTAGATTAAAATTGTAATCAACCTAGAAGCTAGGTATGGACCAAAAATCAAGATATTGATCTAGTTTGACTAGTATGATTTAGTTTGGCCTAGAAATCCTATTTTAACTTATTTTAGTATGATTATTACTTTATTGCACCAAATAACATGCCCATTCATATATAGATTTGTGTGACACCAGTTCGGACACCGTTCTACCTTATTTGCTCAGGACCACAGGTGAGTACATTCTATGATAGTTTCTATTATTTGATTATTACTATAATTCAAGTATTTAGAAATATTACTTATGATTCTTAACACGATGGTACACAGATTGGTATTGACATTAGATCTTCAATCATGAGATATTACCTTGACTCATCGCAATAGTATCGAATAATGCTCATCATTTGGTATTGGATAACATTGGTTAACATTGGATACGTTGGCTAGTAATATGTTATGGTTGGATCCATCGTACAGGCGGGGCGAAGAAAGTACTAGCTAGATATGTGATCAAGAACTATTGGCAAGTAGTATAAATCATCAGCTACTAGCTAATCATACACTTCACCTATGGTTGAGCTAGTTTTTTCGTAGTATAAATCATTGAATCTCCTAATACGATCATATATCTATTTAGTATTTCAAAATACATTGTATGTTGTAGTTTTCATATTCAGTTCATAGATTGCATTGCCTTGTATCTAATATTGTAGTTCATTTCCTTTTATTTCATATGCACTTGCTACTATACCCTATTGCTTACATTGTCTGTCTCCCTTTATTATTGCCATTGCATCAGTTTATTGTCTTTCATTGTATATAGCATCCTCTATTTACTATTTTATAGTCTTTGTCAATTAATTAAAAATGCTATTGGGTTGTACTTCGCTCCAATCCTAACTGGATATATTTTTCAGATGATGAATTAGAGTACTGGTGTCCTACGTACTAGGGACCACAAGGGGGATAGCAACCATGGGCCCTCACACTCAGGAGTGATTGCCGGGAGGTTTAGCCAGAATTACTAGTTATCCTAGTTAGTTTTCATTAGCATTTTTGGTACCGAATTTATTTTCGGCTTTATTTGAGACTTAGATATTGTTGATATTATTGGATGTTGTTGATATCTAGACTTCATAGTTATGTTAGACTTCTTTGATGTCCTATCGTGATTTAGATATGTCATTGAATATTGTGTTGGTTTAATTACCTTGTTCTCCTTATGGAGTTGAGACATTATTGACAATTGAGTTTTATATTGTGTGACAGGCTATATAGTTAGTGATGACCTAGACAGCGTTCTACTGCCGATGTCGCGACGTAGGTTGGACGTACCCACGTACTCGTGCCCCTTCACCGAGTGTAGGTCGTGACACTTTCTGTCTTCTAATGAGCCACAGCATCTCTAGCAATTCT
The DNA here is from genome assembly GCA_036927795.1 of Iris macrosiphon. Taxonomy (NCBI): domain Eukaryota; kingdom Viridiplantae; phylum Streptophyta; class Magnoliopsida; order Asparagales; family Iridaceae; genus Iris; species Iris macrosiphon. The sequence goes on along the minus strand of JAYESA010000001.1, from coordinate 84,037,553 downwards.
CGAAGCGCTCTGGGTGATCTCATGCAGTCCCTTACTTTATGGTTGTTCAGGCCGCATGGGATCTTCTTTTGTAGCTTCCAATTTATTAGTTGTCCGGGCCATAAGGTCTCTATGTGGCTCCTCTGCGGCCTGCTATCATTTTGAAGGGATGAGCTATATGCGGTCTGCATGCTTTTTATGCTTCTACACCTTACAACAAAATACTCAAAGGTGATTGTATGATGGCTCATTGTCGTACCACACTCTATCATGCACATCACCCTACAAAGGAGAAGTATGAGATAAATTAATAACATAAGCAGCAATAATGAGAGTCTCACCCAAATAATTATCTGGTAAGTTTTTTTCTGACAATAAACATTATATATGCTCCCTCAATATCCTGTTCATATGCTTTGCTACACCATTGAGATGAGGCATCTTTGTCAAAGTCTTCTGGTATTGAATCCCCTGTTCTATGCAATAAGTATCAAAAGAACCAATATATTCGTCACCATTGTCGGACTGCACACACTTTAACTTCTTCTTCATCTCCTTTTCAACAGAGATCTAAAATTATTTGAAAGTAAGCAGCAGCTTATCCTTGTTCATTATAGCATAGACTCGAACATTCTTAGAATAGTCTCAATAGAAGTTACAAAATAAGAAGCACAAAAATTAATTTTTTTTACCTTCATTGGACTGTAAATATCCGAGTGAACCAACACGAGCAACGCATGCTTCCTTGAAGATGGGTAACTTTGGAAATATACCATATTTTGGTTTCCAGTCATGCAGTGCATATTATCTCTCCAATTTTGTATATTTGATCCCCAGAATCACTTTGTTGTTTATCAAGTAGCTAAATTCCTTCTCGTTAATATGGCTATGCCACTTGTACCATAACTTGGTAGACGGATCACTGACTGCATTCACCTCTTGTGTATTATTTGTACTTTCTTCTATATTGTAGAGGTTAAACTTTTTGCTTTCTTTGGCAATCATCAACGGACCTCTAGAAAGCTTCTACTAAGAGTTCCAATAGAGATTGAAGAATTCATATGCATCCAACCTTCCAGCCAAAATATACTAAAATGGATATCGAGGATATGACGAGCACCTTTGAACTCAAGAGTTGCTCATATATTTGACTTTAAATACATATCTCCGGTAGGAACAATCTTTGATACATTTATGTTGCTCTTCTTCAACAATCCACAGTCTCTTATTGTGTATGTGGCAGATAGTACCATATTGTGAGATATGCGTGCTAAAGTCCCTAAGTCCGCTAGCAAAGAACTGTCATCGCAGGAAAGGTTCATAACAACCTCATTACCCATAATAATAACATCACCTCCATGTGTTGAGGCGGTCGATGTTGTGTTCTTATTCTGCTTCCCCTTATTGCCTTTCTTCTCTCTCTTTCAAGTAAAATAGTTTAGGTTGATGTGACATTTCTTGTCATAATAGTAGCACTCGAAGTCCTCATACTGACTCTTGGACTTGCCTATGCTCTTGTCTCTGCCACCTCCCAGACCCTTGCTTTTACTCCTGGTACGTCTCTCTTAAACAAGCTCCTTTGAATAACATTTAGATAAAGTAACCTAAGATTTCCTTCACATATCTTTATTTAACCCTCCTCTCTTGGCAAACTCCAGACAAATCACGCCTTATAGAGCAGAAGCGATCATGGACACTCGTACGATCTCCCACGAGCCTAACAATGTATATAATAACCACATTACCTAAACTTCGTCATCGAACTTTATTCCCATAGAGAATAACTAGTCAACCATCATTGTACCTCAGACTTACCATATGTTGGATTAGGAATAACTTGTTTATCATGATCTTATTCGTATACAAGGATTCCAGTTTCTCCCTAATATCCTTGTGTGCTCAATATTAGCGATGTAATTGTACACATTCTCATCAACGACCTACCTGATATACTCACACGCCTCTATATGCTCAAACATTCAATCCTCGTCAAATTTATTACTCGGTTTCTCGGAAGAAAATACCGAAAGATGCAGATTCTTGATGAATAATAAATCATTTATTATATTTTGCCAATAATGACAATTGGAACCGTTTAGGTTTACCATGCCCATCGACTTCATGTCCATCTTTTATATATGAATTGACTATCAACTCTAACACCTGGCAACTTATATCCTGATACTCTAAACCCAAAGCTCGTATACCACTCTGTTGGGAATGAAACGTGGATAATATTCCCCCAAACCAAGAAAGTGCGAGAAAACTGAAGTAAATCGCATGAAAACTAACTTGCCAAAATTACAAACAAAGCTAAAGGCAAACACAAATAATTTTGACATGGAAAATTATTGCGTAAAAAATCACAAGACGATCGGAGTCCAACCTTAGAAAAGACATCATTAATAAATTAAAAGAATACACCCTCTACAAACTTACCTACTGATCCAACTATATTACTGCAACTACTCAAAGTAATAAAAACATATTATAAAAGTTACCGAAGAATGAAGATGATAAGAATAATCACTAGAAGCGATATCCCTTCGAAATAACCACCAATCCCTTTTTCTCTTCTTCGAAAGTTACAAACTTGAGAATTCTCTCCCTTTTTATCACTTTCTCTGGTAGATGTAATATGAAATTAGGGTTAGGAAAGTCCTATTTAAAGTCCCTTAAACCCTACAGCAATCTAGACCGTTGATAGGATCCGACGGTGTAAATAAAATACCCAAATTAAACTTCAGACCGCGACAATAGTATACCAGCGGTATACCTTATTATACCGACGAATTGGCGAGTAAAATGGTTCTTTAATGCAAAATGGTATACCGACAGTATACTATGGTATACCGACAGTATACTGCGATCTATCGACAATATACTAAATGGACAAATCAGAGTTTCTGGAACTAATCAGCAGAAACTTCAGTAAAAATGGTATACCGACGGTATACCGGTGAGACAGCTATTTTCTAATTTTGATGCTGAAATTGCCTTATTTTGTCGTCTTTGACTCCCCGAGCTTCTCCGACACACGCAGCTATTTTCTAATTTTGATGCTGAAATTGCCTTCTTTTGTCGTCTTCGACTCCCCGAGCTTCTCCGACACACGGATGACACTCTTCGTACTCCAGAATATTCTATATTTATATTAGGAACCCAATCAAACACCAACACACACATATATATATATATATAATATTCTTTATTGTGTTGTGTTTGCCATAAGCATGTCTATAAGGAGAAAAATAATAATATGATACATTAGGAGAATATGATATATTAGGAGAAGACTAGATAAAGTCGTATATTGTTGGATTTACAAATATTTATTCAACTGGAACCTCACTGCAAAGATAAGCAGGATTAACATATCTTCTTTTGAAATATTGCTTCCAAATGATCGATCAAAAGGGAAATTGTTACCTTATTTAAAATGAAGTGGAGTACACACAGGCCCAGACATAATATGAGGTCCATGAGGCAGTTGCCTTATGATCAAAATTTTAGAGGGTCCCAAATTTTTTTTGTAGTATGTATAGGTTGTAGCCCACTACAAATGTCTCGACTGAGTTATATTCTTATAGTCAAAAGCCCATTGAAAGGCACCTGATGACCCGACCGCCGAATTAGTAAGGAAATATTAAGAGTTTACTAACTTAGAAGCATGTGCCCCAGCACTTAACTTAGTAACAAAGAAAAGATTTTTAGGATTTTTTAAAGAGAGAGACTCGGGTCTCATGTGGCTGCACTATGGAGTTCTAAAAAAAAGGTCCTTGATAAAGGCACTACAAAAAATACTCAGGACTAGTCCAGTATTGGTGCTAATCCATTAATAAAAAACTTCCACTCAGGGCTGTCCAACCCCATGCCCTAACTTCCTCCTCCTTCTCCCCCTCCCGCTCCTCTCCAGCTTCTTCCTCCTCCTCCAGCTCCTCCGCCCTCGCCTGGGGCAAACATTCTCTTGAGACCCTCCATAGAATGCATAGAGAACAACTGCGCGATAGAAGGCCGAGCCCGACCTTTTGGTCGTGCTACTCCTGCTCCCCCACTCCTCTCCGGCCTCCTCCTCCTCCTCCTCCTCATACTCTCAAGACCCTCTCATCCTCCTCCTGCTCGTCCCCCCCCCCACCGACCTCCTCCTCTCCGGCCGCCTCCTTCTTTCCGGACCCTCTCCTCCTCCTCCTCTCGTTCCTCCGCCTCCCTCCGGACTCCTCCTTCCGCGCTACCTCGCACAGCCCCGACCCCCTCCGGCCTCCGCACAACCCACTCAGACCCGCGCCGCCCCACCTCGCGCACCCCTTGTCGCCTCACGCACTTCTCCGGACTGTCAAAATTTTGACAGTCCTACCTATTTGAAGGACTGTCAAAATTTTGGCAGTCCTAAAGAATTAACATATTTCTTTAGGACTATCAAAATTTTGAGAATTCTTTCGATTGGTAGGATTGTCAAAGTCATTCATATTGTTATGACTGTCAAAATTTTGACAGTCCCAAAAATATCAAATAGATATGGGCAACCCGATGAATAATTTTTGGGAGTGGCAAACTTGTAATTATCTAAAAAATGGGCAGAGTGTATTTTATAGTGCCTTTATCAAGGGACAAAAAAATTGGTCTAATATTTTAGAGAGGAAAGACTCATATAGTCATTTGGTTAGCTCTTAGAGGTCCTTTTTAGAAGCCACGAATCAGCCTTCCCTTTCCACAGTTGAGTTTATATATATATATATATATATATATATATATATATATATATATATATATATATATATATATATATATATATATATATATATATATATTGTTGTTGAATATATTTTATATTTTATTTGCAAAAGACTTTGAATCTTCTCATAGGAAAAACTTATTTACATGACATGGCAAGTGCAAAAATTGTATTAATTTAGGTCGTTGTATAATTATTTCGATACTCTAATTATTGACTTATTTGTGGTTGACTTATAATTTATTAAAAAAATTGTTCTGGTTAATACCTATAGTTATTCCTGTCGAGTCGATCTAGTGGCCAAAGTCGAAACCTAAAAGTGGGTTTTGTTCCTAAAAGACCTACTAGAATAAGTCCCTTTCCATTATGCGGATACATTTCAATTGCTTCCTTGTTTCTCTTTCCAACATACTATGGAAAGCTTGAAATACCCTAAGAACTTGATCTTTTGTCTTCAAGTCATACGCCCAAACGTTCCTAGAAGCATCATCTATAAAAGTAACAAAGTATGAAACACCACTTAATATTTTAACTTCCGTAGGTCCACACACATCAGAATAAACAAGCTCCAAAATATTTGATTTTCTTTTGGAATTTTTTTTATGAAGACTGACTCTATGTTGTTTGCCTACCAAACATTGAGTGCAAGTAACCAAATGCGTATCTTTCTTGTGTGCAACTAACCAAATGCGTATCTTTCTTGTTAGGCAAGACCTTCCTTTTAATGAGGATTTGAAGTCCCTTCTCACTCTTATAACCAAGTCGTCTATGTCATAGATCTGTAGAGGATTCTTGTAACCGCTTGATCCTAAAAATAGTAAATAAATTCATAAATTGTTGGCTATCTAGTCTAAAGGATTAATAAATTCATTAAAGGGATTAAAATCGAAAATGGCAAGTTGGTAAATATCTAAACTAAGCTAGATATTTTTCTATTTGGCATGTTCCTATTAAAAAGTTCTAGAAGGGTACCTCTAGCCACTCTAACCACTTTTAAACTAATTTCTAACAACTTTTCTAAAAACCCTAACTGATTAGGGATTAAACCATATATTTTAATTTATTTCAGCAAATAAATAATTTATTGTTACAAATAAACTATTTATATTTGCAATTTCTTATTTCTCAACCTAACTCCTATTTAAACCCTGAACTTTTATTGAACCGTTCATTTTCCTCTCAACAATCAAAACAGAGTCGATCCCATCTCTTCCTCCAAGAAACCGTTACAATAAGTTGTAAATGCCTCTAATCCGGAGCCGACGAAGCTCGCAGCCATGGCAGATCCTCTTCCGCCGGCGAGTTGTGTCGATCGACCCCGGCGATTGACGGCGTCCTCCATGTTGAAGCTCATCGAGTCCTTCATCTTCCGCGACGATGAGAGGCAGAGCAAGGATAGCTCCGGCGATCATCTTCGTCTCCCCTGAGCTCGAAAAACTTTTGGCCATGGGGGATCATATCTCCTTCTTCCTCTCTTGCGAGATCCGCGACTAAGTCGAGATAGCGAGTTCAAATTATTGGCTACTGGGTTGATCCGAGCATTTATCCAACAGATCTATGGTGAGGAGATGTGCTTCATGACTTTCTATCTGATCGGTGGCAAGTTGATCTTTCTTGGCGGGCGATCTCTTCAAAGATTGGAGTCTTCTTCTCCAGTGAACTATTTACCGCGTCGCTCGATTCGAAGAGGTGAGCTCCTTCGTCAATCTCTGATTCCTTCTCTTCATATCTTGAAATCAAATTTGATTAATTCATTTGATCCTTATCTTCATCTGCTCAATTGGTGTTCCATCAATGTTGTGACGATGAACTCCAATTGATTTGTGTCTCCTCGAATTCGTTTCAGCGTTCGTGGAGACTGTCGAGCTTTCCACTAATGGCTATACTATTATGATGTCAAACTTTAGTTTCCTCTCCATCTTGAAAAGGCGGAGACTCTATCAGAGTTCGGCAGTTCATCATGAGTTCAGTTAGGGTCCCTGCTGTTGGGAACACTTGAGCTTTGATACCACGTTGTCACGCCCCAGTCCCAAAATAGTAGGACTAGGAACACGTAATCGTGCCAGCCGTATGTATATGGCAACTCCAATATATAGATACCATAATACACACGTACGTTGTACTATGAATATAAACTCATATGTGGTATATATATGGTCACAAGTCACAGATATAATAAATCTCATCCACACAACAAGTCACAAAAGGAAATAACTAAACTAGAATATTGAGTTTGAATAATCCAAAACTAATAGTCGGGTGGAGACAAATCCACTACCAATGACTATATCAATACTAAAATGAGGGAGAAGGATAAATCTCCAATATAAAATAAGGTGATGACAGAAGTGTATCAGCTAAGAAGATCCATCGCTAGATATAATCAATGATGCTCAGAAGGTAAGACCTCCTCGAAAGAGATAAGTGGTAAGTCCTGATCCGTGCTCCTGCGAATAGTCATGAACATCTACACCTGGAAAGGGACCAAGTCCTCAAAGGGACGTAACAAGATACATAGAAGTATGCCAATTTGAATACAGTAAACATGCGATATAGACGAAAAATATATAAGTACGCTGTATAAGATAATCTATATGAATGCAAATAAGGACAACTTTTCGACTTATGGGCAAGGTTAGACTACTCGATCTAAGCCTCACAACTCACACACCCGTCTAGAACATCATCAGCCGACATACCGCGGGGATAGCAACCCTCGTGACTCCATCAATCGAAATACTGCGGGGGTAGCGACCATCGGACACGACTACCATAGTGCGTGCTAGTTACTATAGTTCACCAGAGTGGTTAAAGCCCATACGCCTACTGATTGTCGTCTCATGATACTAAGTGTCATATGTGTGTCAACATATCTAATATATAGTAACGACTGAAAGAAACTACACATGCAATGAATATACAAAAATACAATGAATATATAGAAATATAATAAGCATGCAAAGTACTATAAATAATTTGGCAAGGTATCTTGCCTGGCAAGGAAGCTGCAAAGTGTAACGTCCAGGAGTAAAGCACACAGGATCAGAAACCACGGCCTCAGAATGAACGTCTCCAGATGCTGAAATAAATATCACCAACATTCCCAGAATAAGCGAGACAGCTAGAAAACACTATCCTTTCGTCCAATTTGGACACAGAAAAAAAATGGTAATTTCGGATCAAAACGGGGTCCACATGTGACCCACTTTCACCGAAAAGTGTGTCAGGGATAAAGGTCTCTAAATGGGACAAATTTATAGGTTAAACCAATTCTAAACATCAATACGAACTCAACGGTACTTCCAATTTTGGATTCCGGTGAACCGAACACAAATTTGCCCAAAAAGTCAACCGTAGGGCCCGCCAATAGGCGGCTTGGTCAACTGTCTCAGAATCGCGTGAAACTTGGGTCACAGGACCAGCACAATACCACGAGTCTAATGGCACAAGTTTTATCACATCTGACGAGCGTACACTAAAAGGCACGGTGTTTTGGAAAAGTCGCGACACGGGACCTTTTAGCGGATACGGGCTTATTTCGACGCGCACACGCGTCCGAACCAGTTTCTGCCAAAGCCCACACAGCTGGGTATACCGTGCTCACCTTTTGGTGCACTTGGTACACGATGGGGCGGTCCCGTTTGGCGGGGTGCGCTCCGTATCGCAATTTCTGGAAGTTAGAAAAAGTAGGTTTTCGGTGTTTTCTATCTAATTTAATTCAGCACACAGCAACTAATAAATTATTGTATTTGACAGGAAATAAACTAGGTTAGGTGGTCTTCGTATATCAAAAAAAAACTAGATTCGGATCTCTGTGGTGGGAGATACGAGTTCGTGAACATGGGTAGTTACCGCAGTTTTCGGCGATCCAAAAGTCATTTTTTGCCAACTTGGTCGCTATTTTCGTCTAGGGTTACGCGATGTTCGAGATAAACTAATACACAAATATGGAAGGAGGTTAGGTCATAAACGTACCGGTGAAGACGGGGTCGAGTTTGGTCGAGCGAGGGTGCGGGAATCGAAGCGTAAACAGGGGTACGTTGTAGTTCAATTGCTGTCGCGGCGCGTTGACGCGGTCGGCCGTGCGGTGGTCGCGGACGGCTCCGGCGGTGCTGGCTGGGCGGCGCGGCGGCTCTGGTCGTAGGGTTGGAGATGGATGAAGAATTTAGGGTTAGGGTTTTAGAATTAAATGGTATATATATATATATATATATATATATATATATATATATATATATATATATATAGGTAGAGAAAGGTGGGGGGGATGTGAATTCCGCGCGGGGGGGGGATTGTTCTTTGTAGCTGCTGCTGATAGGAATTTAGTGGGCCGGGTTTTAATGGGTCGCGGATAGGGTTAGGATATATAATGGGTTTTGGTTTAGAGATCCATTAACATTTCTTTCATTTCTTTTTCTTTCTTTTTCTTTCTTTCTCTAATTCTTTTTCCTATTCTATTTCTAATTTCTTTTTATTTCTTTTCTTAAACTTATATATATATATATATATATATATGTATATATATAATTCTATAAATTTATATTGGTGCATGGCGTAGCGGAAGAAGCGCTTTGCCAACCTACCTGAGATGGCCAACCAATCTATGAATACCAAACACAGATGAAGACAACTATATGGCGGTGACTACGTCACCTAGACAAATCCCAACATTTATAACTCAGATGAAATTACAAGGTTTTAAAAACTAATGTTGAAATCCTTTGCCTTAATAGGTTCAACCTCCTCACCACACTCAAGAAAAAAATCAAAAGATTACTATTAAAATCACTCACCAACCCGTAGCAATCTCCCTAACCGAAGATGATGACTCATCGATTAGATCTCCTTCTTCCTTCTGTCTTGGTTGTCGAGTCCTAAGAGCAAAGAACGGACTTTCTCTTAGATTTTCTGTGGACGAGCACCTCGAATCTCTAACTTGTGCTTCTTCTTTGTGCCTCCACCCTTCTTCCTATTTATAGGATAAGAAACCTATTTTAGGGTCAGAAAATCCTAAAAATAGCCAACCAAATGATCCAGTCGTCCACTGCATCCAGCGGTCCAAAATATAACCTAAAAACTCTAAAACTCGAGCAGCCGCCGTCGACACCAAAGTCGCACCGACTTCAGTTTTGAGGTTCTGGAATACCACACCGAGTTTGGCCCAAACTCGGCCAGGGACCGAGTTTGGATTGAACTCTGCCCTCTTCAGCAGATTTGCCAATAATCTCCCCCTCCAGTCTGATGAGAGGTGTTGGCTCCATGGCTCCTCAACTGGACTCCATGCATGTCACCCAGCAACAGAAATCCTGCTCCCCCATGCCACCGATCTCTGATCCCCTGGGTTGCTTTGCATCTTCTATCATCTCCAGCTCCTCGATCGTCACGTCGATGCTAGCTGCCATGCGTAGCACCTCCTGCACCATTGGGATCCTACCGATATCAATAATACGGCCAAGACTGAAGTCCCTGATGATCAGCCTCACCGTGAGTCTTGGCTGCATGTCCCAGACTTTTATCTTCTACTGAAACATGTTAATGTTCTGACGAACTTTTTTACTCTTGGCTGGCCCAATCAAGTGGACGGTACAATTCTTACGATATTCGAACTCCTGAATCTGCCCACCTTCGTGTCCAAACTTGAAGCTCTCTCATACACATACGTCCTCGAGCAGAACATCATGCAATGTGCATGCCATCGATGACCCATAGCTTCCCCTGAACTGTGTGAATGATGATGCTCCAGCCTCAGATTGAGTTTGCTATAAACCTTGATATCCTCCTTGGCCTCGAACTGCTGAAACCAATGATGATCTATGAAACTTTGGCAAACCACTATTCGCCAAAATCAGATCCGTAGAACAACCCCCTCCTGGAGACCGACCAGCTGTCATGGGACCGACAGACTGACCCTCAATCTTTGACTCATTATCATTCTTTGCTTTGTCTCGATGAACTAAATTCTCTATATCCCTTAAAGTATCTCGAAGCCCCTCCAAGACAAGTTTTTGACAATCCACCTCTTGTAGAATACCCCTTGAGCCTCCATCCGGTGTCTGTGGCCTGCCTGTACACCTTAGCGGCTTGAGCCGGTACATGCCATAACATAAATCTCCCCGATCCAGCTGCTGGGAACCCTTCGTAAGCGTCCAATCTTTGTCCCCATATAAACTGCGACAGCTATCATCCGCCAGCCTCCCTAGCGAAACCAAGTTGTAGCGCAAACTCGGTACATGTTGCACATCCTTGAGAACGAGCTTCTCACCAAGCTCTATTGTCAAGTGCATATCACCGTTGCCTACAACTGTAGTCATCCCCTTGTTTTCCATCTTCACACATCCAAACCTGCCTCCGTGGTATGACGTAAAGATCCTCCTATATGGAGTGGCGAGATATGACGCCCCCGTGTCAATGACCCAGTCGTTATCATGACACATGACACAAGGTTCCTCTGCGTCAGTTGCTGCGATGATGAGAACTCCCATAGTCGGGAGATCCTCCTGATCATCTTTGCCTTTATCCTTCTCAGCTTTGAGCTTCAAGTAGTTCCTCTTGATATGACCCATTTTGCTACAGTGATAGTCGTCCTCCTAGCGGTCCACAGTCACAAAATCCTGAGAACTCCCTCCTGTCCTCGCCTGTGACTTAGGTCTTCCCTTCCCGTGGAAAGCCACCAGAGAGGACTCCTGTGACGATTCTAATTGCTTATGTTGGATCTCCTCGTTCAACAAGCTCCTTCATCGTGACAACTCCATCAGGAGGGAGTTGCTCACCGACACCACCAACGTCTTCCAACTTTTTGACAAAGAACTCAAACGTAGAAGGACCTGAAGCTCATCCTCAATCACGATCTTCATCACAGACTGTTGATTGATGATGCCCTGAACCTCGTTCAGATATTGTTCCACTAGAGCACCCTCCGTGTACTTCGAGTTGACGAATTGGCGAATCAAAAATGCCATGTTGCCAGTCATTTTCTTTCATACAACGAATACAGCTTCTCCTACAATAATTTTGTAGAATTCTCCATGGACATATGGTGAAACACCGAGTCATCCAGCCATTGACGGATGAATCCAACAGCCTTCTGATCCAGTCATTTCCAGTCATCAACACATTTGTCCGTCGGCTTTGCGTTGTCGCCCTCCAACAGACCATGTAAGTCCTTCCACCAGAGTAGATCCTCTATCCTTGGCTTCCAAATCACTCAGTTTCCTTCTGTGAGGGTGATCATATGAGTGTTCATATTTTTTGTAGACATAATTATACCTTCCCACTCGAGAAGAACCTGGCTCTGATACCATGTATTAGGAATACGTGCGCTCTGATACCACGTGTTGGTCGCGCAGCGGAAGAAGCAATTTGCCAACTCACCTGAGATGACCAACCAATCTACGAACACCAAGCAAAGATGAAAACAAGTATATAGCGGTGACTACGTCACCTGGACAAATTCCAATATTTATAACTCAGATAAAATTACAAGATTGCAAAAACTAATGTTGAAACCCTTTGCCCTAATAGGTTCAACCCCCTCAACACACTAAAGAAGAAAAGAAGAAGATATTAATTGAAATCACTCACCAACCCATAGCAATCTCCCGAACCAAAGTTGACGACTCCTCGATTAGATCTCCTTCTTCCTTCTGTCTTGGATGGCGAAGTCCTAAGAGCAAAGCACTGGCTTTCTCTTAGATTTTCTGTGGACGAGCATCTCGAATCTCCAACTTGTGCTTCTTTATTGTGCCTCCACTCTCCTCCTTATTTATAGAATGAGATGCATATTTTAGGGTTAGAAAACCTTAAAAATAGCCAACCAAAAGATCTAGCCGTCCACAAGCATCCAACTGTCCAAAATATAACCTAAAAACTCTAAAACCCAAGCAGCAGCAGCCGACACCAAACACGAACTGACTTTGATTTTGAGGTTCTAGAATACCACATCTGGTATCAAATCGAGGCTCTAATTTCTTGTTTTCTAATCTGTCCACCACCTGTTTGTTAGATTTCCATAGAGGAATGTTCTTAAAGTACCTTTGTCTCCAAGATATTCAAATCAGGTAATTCTCGAATCATGTTCCATTTTAAATACATACACTTAATCTTGAGTCCACTTCTTTAATCCTAATTTGATTTTAATAATATGATGTCTCCAAAAAAATAGCACTGCTCAACAGTTAGCAAGATTTTGATGTATAATTATGGTGATCATGTTGTATAGTTATTATACCGAATTTATCTCCGGAGACATGTGAATGTAGATGTACTAAAAAAATATGGTAGAATATGGTGATGTGTGACTATGCTTTGGTATTTTTACATACTTAGTGCTGTTATGGAAAATTGATAAATGCAAGTATTTGGCAACAATTGAGGTTTAGAACAGCTGACTACTGCCGATACTGTGGCATAGGCTGGGCGCGCTCACAACCCGTACCCGATATCGCGGACGTAGGGCATGACAATTATTTCTTTGTTACATTCAACTAGGCCTTGTTGACTTCACCTTGAGCCTTGTATTGTGGTGCCTCGTTCACCCTATTCAGGGAGCGCGGCTAAGAAATACAAGTCGGTATCGTTCGATCGAGATAGATTGATCAAGAACTCATCCTCGTTATGGATTTAATCGATTTCCATATTCAGTGGACCATGCCCCGAGAATGGACTTAGCGGCAGAGTCAAGAGGGACATCTCTGCTGTAAGTTTTCTTGCCTGATTTTCGCTGTCGCTTTGTTGCTTTTGTGCCTTGAGTTGGTTTTCGGATTTGTTTGCGTTTTCTTCAACGATTTTGATGATTTCATTATTTTCGTTCGTTGAACTGCACTTCAATTCTGAGCTTGGAAAGAGAGGAAGAGGTATTGATCAATTGTTTGTGGCAATACAGGTGATCGAGCCGTAGGTGACGTACGAGTTGAGTCTTAAAGCATCTCTTTCCTTTCCTCCCTCCAACTAACTTGTGAGTAGCTTATATTCGATTCAGTTGAACCTTCTTCCAAGTCTTCATATCTATAATCATGTATTCTTGCTAACCCCGATCAAACGATACCATAATAACTAAAAGATGTCAAGATAAAAAGAAGGAATAGACTTGGGTTATATATATATATATATATATATATATATATATATATATATATATATATATATATATATATATATATATATATATATGCTTGTCAATAAACTTGTGAACGGTTATCCTATTGCGTGCTGGTTCTTTTACATTATTCTATACATGCTTCAATTTTAGTTAGAAATGCATTCTTCTTCCATAAATTGTGCTATGTATGGAACACACCTTGTTATGCAATAAATTGTTCAGGGAGACTTTGCAAAATAAATCATGCAATGCTGCTAGTCTTGTCCTCTTGTTGCCTTAACTACATAAATGATAACTTAGCCTAGACTTCGTTCGATCAAGGACAACTTGTGCACATGGTCATAGTTTTTACGGACGGTCGCTGGGGCACTGGCACCGATCTGGTCCGGGCGAAACCTATTGTTTATTCTCTTGTACTTGACGGGATGGCTTGCAGCGCCCCTTGTACTTTCGTTGCATACCATTCTCGCCAAAGGCTATATTCTCCATTATGGCATCATGCCAGTGATCCCCTCGTATATTTAAACCTGTGCAAGCTAACTTGTATCTTTGTGGCAGGGAAGGACTTGGTAAGTATTATGCAGGTAGTTCAGACGGGCAAGTAAAAGTCACCGAACGGTGGCAAGTTAATTTCAGTAAACTCTATATATAGTACTTGCTTGTAAAATTAACTAAGGCAAGATAGAAAGGCCACAAATAATATGCATGCTTCATATAAACAACGTATTGATTGGTATAGTTGGGTTAGCTCGCCTTTACTAGTACGTTTTGATGTACTGACCCTCGTTGAAACAGGTTTCCCACACCAAGGAGATCCTACGAGGAGCTAAAGTCACTTCCCAATCCAGTCCAGTTGTCGGTATACCTTCATTGTGCCTATTTCGAAGCATTTTGAAGCCCAGGAGCTAGCAAACTTATCTCATGCAGCTCAGAGGAAAAGCTATTGTCCCACCTGGAGGTCTTTATTATTTTGAAGTTTTAGTGAAGGGATGTAATATACAGGATAACTATCTCATTTTGTGTCAACTTTTGTAAGCCCGTGCGGCCACCTTCTAACTCATTCAAGAGTTTATAAAAGATGTTCATTATCAATAAAGAGAACTTTTCCATGTTTAAACTTTGTGTTTTAATTATCTGCGTATTCTGAATATATGCTCGTTACGCAAAATACCTTAGCCTTGTGCGGTGTGCAACATAGGCCCGCACGGTATCACGCCCGAGGGACGACTATCGATTCCATGGAATCGGGGCATGACATATTGGTATCAGAGCACAGCTTCAAGTTTCTTTGACCCTCATATTGGAAAAGTTTCTTTAACGATCTAATCCCTGTGCGAACTCTTGAACTCGTTAGGCCAAAATGAGATATGTTCATACAATGAGTTTATAATACAATATGATCCTGATATAAGTTACCTTCTTTTGAAGGAATGGCACAAGCGCAAGCTTTATTGCTAGCGCCGGGAGAAACACAAGCCCAAGAAAGCAGTTCCGACACTTTAAAAATTTCTCGGAGCCAGCGAGCCATGTCCCATGTCGATCCCATTAAGCAAATGATGCAGATGTTGGAGGCTAGCCAACATGGGGACGAGGCTCATTATGAACGAGCTGAGAAGCGAGCGGAAGAGAGGCAGAGCAAGTTCTAAGACAATCTAGAAGTCTGATTTGCAGTCCAACAAAAGCAAGTAGATACCCTGCAATAGATCGTGCAGACCTTTGCCTCCAACCATTCCGCGGCAACAGCAACGACATCGGTGGAGCAACCGTTGCTTGAAGTCAAAATACCGCAAAATCCAAAAAAGAAGGATGTGACTGCCTTCGACTTTGCCTACATCAAAAAGGTCTATAATACGCCGTTTAAAGGGACTGAGGATCCAATCATGGCTCTAGATTGGTTCGCTTTATTGTGCACGATTGGTGGGACGTGCATCAAAGATCTCTTCCAGTTGACGATGAAGAGGAGACGATCGTATGGGCTACCTTCCGTGGCACGATCGAAGAGGGGTTCATAACCCCTTTCGTACGTCGTCAAAAAGAGAACGAGTTTGTATAAGTACGATATTGCAGCATGATAGTCAAGCACTATTCTGCCGAGTTCAACCGGCTCGCCAAGTTTGTAAGATCCTATTTACCTGATGCGACGAGTCATGCCAGAAGATTTAAAGGTAGTATGTGACCTTCTATCCATGCGCACGTGGTCGTTCCCCAGTACGAGACTATGTGGGGAGTCCTCAATCATGCCCTTTCCCTCAAACCGCAGTATCCTCCAATTGCGGCTGACACTGTGCATACTTCCAATTACAAGCGTCATAGCAACGAGAAAGGAAACAACGCTCCAAAGCGTCCAAATAATAGCGGTCATCAGAGCGGAAATCCAGGACAACCATGTACCTTCTACAAGAAGTCGGGGCACGTGGCCAATAAATATCGTCTGAAACTTGGGTTATGCCTAGCATGTGGTGAACCAAACCATGAAGTGAGTACTTGTCTGTTGCGCCACTCTGATCGCCGCCCTCAATATCCAAATCTTGCCCCACCACCCCAAGCCAATCAAGTCGTGCCTCAGCTAGAGCATCGTCAGGCTCAAGACCGGGTATACACTATGACACGAGAAGAAGCCTTGGCCTCAGACACCGTTGTGTCAGGTATATTACTTTTTAATAACATACTTACATGTGTGCTATTTGATTCTGGTGTAATGCATAGCTTTATATCCAATAAATTTGCTATGAAAAATAATATAAAAATGATACCATTGTATCTAGACCTTAGTGTTAGCACCTCGTCGGGCACGAAAATACCTGTCCGTTCAGTATGTCGAGGCGTTTATGTTTGTATCAGAGAAAGGAACCTCTCGCTCGATGTTTTAGTCCTAGATGTTCGGGATTATGACATCATTTTGGGGATGGATTGGCTCGGCGCTTACTCGACAATTATTAAATGTGCAGAGAAATGAGTCATCTTTCGCCTACCTG
Source organism: Iris macrosiphon (assembly GCA_036927795.1). NCBI lineage: Eukaryota > Viridiplantae > Streptophyta > Magnoliopsida > Asparagales > Iridaceae > Iris > Iris macrosiphon. Next base: position 84,020,770 of record JAYESA010000001.1, on the reverse strand, counting down.
GAGAAGCCGAATTCTGCTACACGAGTAGTCCAGCAACTGATGCGTCCAAGGCCAGCATAGTAATTTCGGCGATATCTGCTGGGCGGATACTACACTCTGGCTGCGAGGGACACCTAGCATGATTCGGTACACGCAGCTGGATTACGCAAACGTTGACTCTTCTTTCGTTGAGGCGGAGTTCCCTGATGTGTTTTCGAGCGAACTACCCGGCATGCCACCTGACCGAGAGATCGAGTTCACCATTGACACATTCCCAAATACTCAGCCGATTTCTAAGTCTCCGTACAGAATAGCCCCTGCTGAACTGAAGGAGCTAAAGTGCCAACTTCAAGAACTGCTCGATTGTGGGTTCATCCATCCGAGCGTGTCTTCTTGGGGCGCGCCTGTGTTCTTGGTAAAGAAGAAAGATGGAACGTTGCAACTTTGCATCGATTATCAGGAGCTAAATAAGGTCACCATTAGAAACAAGTATCCTCTTTCCAGGAAAGATGACCTATTTGATCAGCTACAAGGGGCAACGGTGTTCTTAAAAATTGACCTTCGCTTGGGCTTCCACCAGTTGAAGATTAAGCCTGAGGACATGCCCATGTCAGCTTTTCGAACCCGCTATGGATACTACGAGTTTTTTGTTATGCCATTTGGACTGATGAATGCCCCTGCTGCTTTTATGGATTTGATGAATCGTGTGTTCCAACCATTCCTCGATAAATTTGTGGTAGTTTTTATCGATGACATCTTAGTGTACTCGAAGAATAGGGACGAAGACGCAGGACACCTGCGGATGGTGCTTCAAACCCTTCGAGACAATAAGTTATACGCGAAGCTAAGTAAATACGATTTCTAGTTGGACAGAATATCCTTTCTAGGGCACATTATTTCTGCAAAGGGCATCTCAGTTGAACCAAAGAAAATAGAAGCCATCGTGAACTGGAGGAAGCCTGAGTCAGCTAGCGATATTCGGAGTTTCCTTAGTCTGGCGGGTTACTACAAAAGATTTATTAAAGATTTTGTGAGGATCGCCTCACCTCTAACTCAGCTCACTCGGAAGGGAGTAACGTTCGCATGGACGAACGACTGCGAAGCTTCATTTATGGAGTTAAAGCAGCGCCTTATCTCAGCACCAATTCTTACCCTTCTAGACGGACCCGACGATTTTAAGATATATAGGGACGCCTCAGGAAAGGGTTTGGGATGTATCCTTATGCAAAGGGATAAAGTGATAGCCTTTGCGTCGAGGCAGTTAAAGCCACACTAGAAGAATTATCCAACCCATGATCTGGAGATCGCAGCAGTAGTATTCGTGCTGAAGTTGTTGTGCCACTACCCTTATGGTGTGCCGTGCGAGATCTATATAGATCATAAGAGTTTAAAATATCTTTATACCCAAAAGGATTTAAATTTTCGACAACGATGCTGGCTTGAACTCCTTAGTGATTTTGACTTGATGATCAGATACACCCCGGGCAAGGGTAATATTGTAGCTGATGCGCTGAGTCGAGTGTTCATTGGGAGCCTGGCTATTGATGACAAGCTGCGTCAGGATATAGAAGCTTTGGGCATTACACTTATAATCAGATACAAAAAGGAGGCACAAGTGGCTCAGCTGCGCCTCGAACCTGACTTATTAGAAAAGGTCAAGTCCGCTCAAAAGGGTGACATATTCCTACAAAAGATGTAAGGTCTTATCTTAGCAAAAAAGGCAACCGACTTTATGGAGGGCATAGACGGGATGATCCGAGTGAAGGGAAGATTGTACGTTCCTAACGATGCAGCCCTCAGAAAAGAGATACTCACGAAAGCCCACTATGCAAGTAATACTTCACATCCGGGTAGCACAAAGATGTATCGAGATCTTTATACGACGTTTTGGTGGCACGACATGAAAAGAGATATGGCATTGTTCGTGTCGCAATGCATGGCTTGTCAGAGGATAAAGGCCGAGCACCAAAAGTTGGGCGGAGATATGCAGAATCTAGCTATAGCGGAGTGGAAATGGGAACATATAACTATGGATTTCATTATTGGGTTGTCGAAGATGCAACGGGGGAATGATGTCGTCTGGGTCATCATTGATCGACTCACCAAGTCAGCTCACTTTTTACCTATCAAAAGTACTTGGAGTGTCGACCGCCTGGCTCAGATCTACCACAACAAAATCGTTCGGCTCTACGGCAAGCCCGTATCCATTGTCTCCGATAGAGATGGTCGATTCTTACCGCGTTTCTGGGAAAGCCTGCAGTCAGCAATGGGGACAAAGTTGAAGTTTAGCTCCGTCTACCATCCACAGACAGACGGTCAAACAGAACTTGTCAGCCAAATCCTCGAAGACATGCTACTACTCTGCGCCTTGGACTTGAAGACAAGTTGGGACATGCATCTACCGTTAGCCGAATTTGCATACAACAATAGTTTTTAATCCAGCATTCACATGGTGCCGTATGAGGCATTGTATGGGCGGAAGTGCAGATCCCCGATCTATTGGGATGAAGTTGAAGAACAGCAAATTCTTGGCCCTGAATTTGTGGCGTAAATCGTCCAGAAGATTCGTTTTATCCGAAAATGGCTAAAGGTAGCACAGAGTCATCAGAAGAGCTGCTCAGACACGCATCGACGACCTCTTGAGTTCTTAGAAGGTGATTGGGTGCTTCTCAAAGTCTTACCCATGCGAGGAGTTACCAGATTCGGAGCAAAGGGAAAGCTAAGTCCAAGATTCGTCGGTTCGTTCGAGATACTGAAGCGAGTTACCCCAATTGCATATCAGATTGCCCTACCACCGTCACTATCTGAAGTGCACGATATGTTCCACGTTTCATAGCTTAGGAAGTATGTGTATGAACCGAGTCATGTGGTGGGTATGGATCAACTGGACCTAAGGGCAGACTTGACTTATGTTGAACAACCTGTACGGATTTTGGATCGAAAAAAAAGCTGCTTCGAAGTCGTTCGGTTCCTCTCGTGCGCGTGCTTTGAGGAAATCATTCGGCCGAAGAATCTACTTAGGAGCTTGAATCAGAGATGAGGGAAAGGTTCCCTTTATTGTTTTCTAGTGGTAGGTTCTATTCCTAAGTTTTATGGACAAAACTTCCAATTAGTTGGTTAGGATGTGGTGCCCCGTTCCCCCTATTCAGGGAGCGCGGCTAAGAAATACAAGTCGGTATCGTTCGATCAGAATAGATTGAATCAAGAACTCATCCTCGTTATGGATTTTCTTCTTCTGAATCAATTTCTATATTTAGTGGACCGTGCCCCGAGGTTGGACTTAGCGACAGAGTCAAGAGGGACATATCCACTGCAAGTTTTCTTGCCTAGTTTTCGCTATCGCTTTGTGGCTTTCGTGCCTTGAGTTAGTTTTCGGATTTGTTTGCGTTTTCTTGAATGATTTTGATAGATTTCATTATTTTCGTTCGTTGAACTACACTTCAATTCTGAGCTTGGAAAGAGAGGAAGAGGTATTGATCAGTAGTTCGTGGCAATGAAGATGATCGAGCAGTAGGCGACGTGCGAGCGTAGTCTTAAAGCACCTCTTTCCTTTTCTCCCTCCAACTAACTTGTGAGTGGCTTATATTCGATTCAGTTGACCCTTCTTTCAAGTTTTCACATCTAAAATATTGTATTCTTGCTAGCCCCGATCAAACGATACCATAATAACTAAAATATGTCAAGATAAAGAGAAGAAATAGACTTGGGTTATATATATATATGCTTGTCAATCAACTTGTGAATGGTTATCCTATTGCGTGCTAGTTATTTTAGAATGTTCTATACATGCTTCAATTTTAGTTATAAATGTATTCTTCTTCCATAAATTGTGCTATGTATGGACCACGCCTTGTTATGCAATAAATTGTTCAGGAAGACTATGCAAAATGAATCATGCAATGCTGCTTGTCTTGTACTCTTGTTGCCTCAATTGTATAAATAATAACTTAGCCTAGACTTCGTTCGATCATGGACAACTTATGCACAAGGTCATGGTTCTTATGGACGGTCGCTGGGGCACTGGCATCGATCCGGTCTGGGCGGAACCAATTATTTAGTCTCTTGTACTTGACGAGATGGCTTGCAGCGCCTCTTGTACTTTCGTTGCATACCATTCTCACCAAAGACTATATTGTCCATTATGGCATCATGCCAGTGATCCTCTCGTATATTTAAACCTGTGCAAGCTAACTTGTGTCTTTGTGGCAGGGAAAGACTTGGCAAGTATTGTGCAGGTAGTTCAAACGGGCAAGTAAAAGTTACCGAACGGTGGCAAGTTCATTTCAGTAAATTCTATATATACTGCTTGCTTGTAAAATGAACTAAGGCAAGACAAGATAGAAAGACTACAAATAATATGCATGCTTCATATAAACAACGTGTTGATTGGTATAGTTGGCTTAGCTCTCCTTCACCAGTATGTTTCGATGTACTGACCCTCGTTGAAACAGGTTCCCCACAACAAGGAGATCCTGCGAGGAGCTGAAGTCACTTCCCAATCCAGTCCAGCTGGCGGCACGCCTTGATCGTGCCTATTTTAAGCATTTTGAAGCCCAGGAGCTAGCAAACTTAACTCATGCAGCTCAGAGGAAAAGCTATTGTCCTACTTGGAGGTCTTTATTATTTTAAAGTTTTAGTAGAGGGATGTAATGTATAGGACAACTATCTCATTTTGTGTCAACTTTTATAAGCCCGTGCGGCCACCTTCTGACTCGTTCAAAAGTTTGTAAAAGATGTTTATTATCAATAAAGAGAACTTTTCCATGTTTAAACTTTGTGTTTCAATTATCTACTTACTCTGAATATGTGCCCGTTATGCAAAATACCTTAGCCTTGTGCGGTGAGCAACCTAGGCCCGCACAGCGTCACGCCCGTGGAACGACTATCGATTCCACGGAATCGGGGCATGACATATTGGTATCAGAGCACAGCTTCAAGTTTCTTTGACCGTCGTATTGGAAAAGTTTCTTTAACGATCTAATCCCTGTGCGAACTCTTAAACTCGTTAGGCCAAAATAAGATCGGATCGGTACGAGTGCCCCAATGACCGTCTGTAGGAACTTTGTCGTGCCACAGTACCAGAATATGGAGACAAATATGGCCAGCTACCCCGTACAAGGTACTATAAGTCGTACGTCGATCACTGTTGTAGCTAGACAAGAGGTAGATGCTACAATCAAGTCACTTAGGGTCATAAAGAGCATCTATTGTCTCAATCAGTCAAACAATAATAGTAAACATAAAACATATATGAAAAGGAAGTAAGGCATCCCAAATGTCCTGCCATAATATTTTGGAAACCAGCTGTGCAAAAATAAAAATCTGACAGAGTAGCAAAAGTACATGACCATCACTACTAAAATATAGAGGAATAGCGACGGTCATTTTTTGTCTCCTAAATATCGCTATTTACTATTAGCGACTACTGCCCGGCGATGGTATTTAGACGAAAAAACCCGTCGGTAAACGCCACGTCGCTAAACGATTTTCTCGCCAATCAGTCAAATTTTCGACTATAAACTGGCAAATTTGTGACATCGATTTAGTTGACGTCTATGCGACATTTTAGCGACGGATTCATTAAGCGGCTCTCTAGCGACGTATATATGACAGTAATTTAGTTTTTAATCACGTCTAGATAGCAACGAATTTGCGTCAAAAATAGCGTCAGTTTAGCGATGTTATAGCGCCATTATTTATGTTCCTGATACTGAAAAAGTTTGATACTCAAGTTGGCAACAGAATAACGATATTACTTACTGTCGGACGAAAGTTGCTTGTCTGTCGACATGTATCGGTAATCAGTCACCCAAGAATAGAAATTTACATGGCGACGGTTGTATCCGTCACTAGAGTATCGCAAGTAAATCATAGGTAGCCGCTAAGTCAACGTATGTTCATCGCTAATGTGCACATAACTGCAAAAAAAACTTTTAAATACAGATATCCCAGCATGTTTGGTTTATATAAAACCTATTAAACACTATCAATATATCAACCACCCAGCGTAACCCACTGTAGAATTTCCGTCCAATCGGACCTTCAATGGCGCAAACGCACGCTTGAAACACAAACGAGACATAATTTAGAAAAGACATATAACTAACATAATAAAATCAATCGCATACATAAACAACATCCACAAGTCCACGACCACAAGTCCAAATAAAATAATCAAAGTACATGAACAAAATCTACAAGTCCTTGACTACGACAACACAAATAAATAATATCCACAAGTCCACGATTACTACAACACAAATAAATAGCAAATATAAAGAAAATCACTGATCGGGCAGTGTTGCGAGCACCCTGGTTTTTATATAGGGTTAATTTGGTAATTAATAATATTTTTTTAATATTTATTCTATAATTTAAATAAACTTTGGAAACCAACCACCATAGTTTTTATATAGGGTTAATTTGGTAATTAACAATCTTTTTCTTAATATATAGGGCAGTCGCGCGTATAGCAAGCACACAGCAGCAGTCGCGCGGCCGACCGCGCGCGCACGCGCACAGGCAGCTGCGGCCCTCCCTTCTTGCGGAGTTTCCTCCCTTCTTGCGGAGTTTTCTCCCTACTCGCTCGTCCGTTTCGTATCACATCTGCTTTGTTATGTTCACAACCTATCTCTCTTCAATTCCTTTCAAATAGTTTAGTTTATTTTGTTTTTTGTTGATCACAAATCGCGATCCAAAATCAAGAAAAAACTTGATTTTAGGATCATTCAAAACTGTCCCAACACCCTGTTTTCCAAAGCTATTTTTATTCAAACCAATAAACCAAAACCCGAATTTCCTTTTCTAGATTAAAGACAACATAATCGAGTTTTAATCTCTTTAAATAGTTTATTTTAATTCATTTTATATTGTTGTTAATTCAGCATTAAAATTGACCAAAACTTGTTTTTAAAATACCAAAAATCTCCGATATGGCATTAAAATTGACCAAATGAGGCCATGTCATCGTGTACGGATTGCACCAAATGGTATGTAACATAAACGCGAATGTGTGGGCTTTAGAGGAACTTGATTTGGACATGTGTGCATGTCGGAATCAACGCGTATCCGCAAAAAAATATTGTATCGGCATATTCTGATACCTCGCCATAACTTCGTGTGTACTCGACGATTCGCAACAAAACTTGTGCCATTGGATTTACAGCGTTACGCTGGTCCTGTGGCCCATGTTTGGATCAAATCTGAGAACGTAGACGAAATACCGTTTCATGGGCCCCACGGTTTCACATGACGGGCGATTTCGTGATTGGCTTATCAAAATCCAGTTTCGGACATTCTGTTGAGTTTGTATCATCGTTCTGGACACGTAGACACTAAGTTTGAGTAATTTGGAGAACTTTGTCTTCGACATATTTTTTGATGCGAAGTCGACCACATTTGGACCCCGCTTTGACCCAAAACTGTCAATTTTGCCCCTGTGTCCAAATTGAACTTTTGGGTAGTCAATCCTGGATATTTCAAGTATTCTTAGAACATTAGTGATATTTGTTTCAACATCCGGAGGTGTACATGAAGATTCCACTTTCCCAGAAGTAGTTGACGGAGTTCAGAATCCTGGCAAGTGTACCTTGCCAAATTTGCAGTAGATCATGTTTTATTATCTACTTATGTTTTTATATATATATATATATATTTGTGTTGTTCCTGTTCAACCTAGGACCGTGAGACATTGCTTAGCGTCCGAACAAGATTTGGGTGTCGACGTCGTACGTGGAGTCGTGTAACGTCACTTAGAGAGTTAATTTCACGATCCTATTTTTACCTGCTTGCTTTACCAAGTACGCCATACCGTAGGACACTTGGCACTATTTTATATAATATAATCTTTTTTTAGTTATTCATGGTGATTCTGTATAGGCTTATAGGACTCGTGATATGAGACGTGCATATTATATAGATATCATTATGACTCATTGTACTAGCTAGACGTCATGATCTTGTGTGTTATGGAAATGAGACGTTGTGGACATAAGACGTGAGGTTACATTGGGTGGGGAGACACACATATGCTACAGGCTGATTATATTATATATATACTATATTACTGGAGATGCTTTAGTCTCTATACCAGAGCGTGGCATATTTATTGGCCCTATGAGATACTACTTGCTATTATGGGCTCCCTGAAACAAAGCCTGTAGTGGTCTCAGCCTGAGTACGAGTGATGCTCTTATTTGTATTTCACTTAGCTGGTTACATAGCTTGCCCTGAGGATCTGTTCTTACTGCATTTTATTTGGCTTGAGTGTTTATTGTACCTTGTTATGTCCCCTGAGGACCTGGATCCAGATTATGTCCCCAGGTGTAGACGAGGATAGCTATCTTGAGGTTTACGGGACAGGTGCTACTATTGGAGACGTACAAGTTGCAGAGGACGAGGTAGTTCCGGAGGACTTCTCTTAAGCACACAATATTCTCACCATTCATTTATTATGCTTAGTATTCTTAGATATTTGATCTTGTAGTGACTTCTGGATATTATATTTGGAGTTATTTTCCTTTTTATTTTGATGATGGGTTGCTTCCCGTGATATTATTTATATTGCTTTGGTTGGACAGATCATTTTATATTATTGTGACTGGACTTGTCTCTTTGTGATTTCATTACTTATTGTGGATGAGATTAGATATATAAACTGTGACAGGTATTTATAGACAATTTTATATGTATTATAGCTTAAGTGTACTCTAACGGGTCTATTAAATTGGGTTTGCCCATTGGAGTTGTGCTCCTGGCCATTGCCCCTTGGTATTTTGGCTAGTCCCTTGGTATTTTGGGACTGGGGCATGACAGGTGTTCCCTGGTCACGCAAACTTTCAAGGACGTCCAAAGGAATTTTGTTCACTAATTCAGATGGTAGTGAACCTAATGCCTCATGCGGCAATAAACTTAGGAGTCTTATCACTGCATCAGCAGATAGAATAGGGCCAGAAGCAGCAGTAGGAGGACCAGAGGACGCCAGCGGTGGAGGTCTCATCAAGCTGTTGATCGACTCCTGCATACCCAATACTATGGCCTGCAATGTGGTCATCGCCGTAACAAGTTGCTCTATCATATCAGGTTGTGCCGCAGCAGAAGACGCCAGCAGTGGAGGTCTCGAGTATACTGATATCTGCGACGCCAAGGAGTCGGTGTCGTAGACGCGTCCACCTTTTCCACTTTCGCCAGCGGCCTGTACAAAAAGGTCGTTCGTTTGAGCGGTCATAGAAGAGGACGTTGTGATGGACGAAGACTTAGCGACACTCTCTTCCACCCCATCATGTGTGGCTCGAGAGGCGCTCTCAATCTGCAGAGACTGGAACACAACCTATCAAATGACCCATGCTTAATTTTTTAATAGACTTCTAACTTGTAATATAAATTCTAATACCTCATATTATTCTAACTTATAATATAAATTGAAATACTTACAGCAGTCTTGCTGGCCTTCTCGTCCACGTAGCTTCCGTCCTTCCTCATCTTTTGCGTGTACTCAAAAACATCAGCTAAAATAATACTAGAGGGATCTTCCCCCTCATTCGCCAGCTTCTTCGCTTGTGTACGAAATATTAAGAAAATATATTAGCTTGATAATTAATGTTATTTAAATATATAATGAAAATATTTAAGTATTTCGTGTTATCTTACCATGTTTCGATGGTGCATAGCAATGGGGATCGATCCACCAGTATGCAGACTCCCATGAGATCGTGCATTCATCCCTTACTCGGACCTCTTCTTGAACTCAGGAGTATCGATCTCCTTCTGCATCTTCTCCCAAAAATTATCACGGATCCAGAATTTCTTGTACTTTCCAGTATTTACCCTTTTTGTAAATTATCCTTCGTATCCTGCATCTTCTTGCTACAGGTGCCGCGATATATCTTCCTGATCTCCGCATCGCGATGCTTGGGTCACTAGTAGGTTTTCTGACATCAAAATTCAAATAATAATTAATATAAATAGATTAGAAAATAATTAATAAATAGAATAACAGAAAAGATCGCATATACCTTCATCTGGTCAAGCCATATATAATGAATATCAGGGGCGGCACATCGGAGAATCTAAGGTAGGGGTCGTAGTAGTTCCCCATAATGATTTCCCCAAGTGCTAGAGTAGCATTGTAGGGAACAAACCTACAAAAAATAATAACAGATTATTTAGTTGAATAAATAAATGAAACATATGAAATTAACTGCATCAGATAAAATATATAAATTTAGTTACAGCTCTTTGGTCGCGAGCCAAAGCTCATTTCTGAATTGCCCCTCCGGTCTCTCTGGTTGTGTCAGAGAACCACCCGGTCGGGGGATATACCGACCACTAGCATCATACTCTAAGTCCGGATACTCCGGGGCCCATCGTATAGCTGCCGGAGTATCTGGTGGACGAACTGATGATGGAGTGCCGGGATTTGCATCAGATGATGATGGGGACATAGGTGCCGATGATAGAGTGTCGGGGACGTATGCGACAAATGGCAGAGTGAATGTGCCTGTAGACGATGGCAGAGTGGAGGTGCCTGCGACCGACGAAGGGGTATCGGGATCACGTGATCGAGGAGATAATATATCCCCGGCTAGTATAAGATCACGACCACCTCGACCACGTCCACGACCACGATCACTACGACCACGGCCACCAGCCATCTATGATCACGATTCACATATATAGAAATCTAATAAATAGAACTAAGCAACATAATAGACATCTAATAAATAAAACTAAGCAACAAGATAGACATATAATAAATAGAACTAACAAATAAAATAGCTATAAAAACTGAGATAAAAGTATTTCCAGTAAGAGATAGAAGTATTTTTAGTAACAAAATTAAACTTCATCTCTAGGTACAGCATGTAGACAACATAGGTAATCTAATCATCGCCATCATCATCGTCATCGTCGTCTTCATCATCTTCGTCATCGTCATCGTTATCGTCATCATCATCCTCATCAAGCTCTTCTTTATCTTCTTCCTCTTCTTCTTTTTCTTCTTCTTCAGTGACGTCTTCCTGGTCGTAAACAAGGCTAACTATCTGGTTGTGAGCTAAGTCTTATATATCAACCTCTTACTCCCCTCTATTTTTCTCGATAATTATTTCAAAATCAATATTATCCACGGTATCTTCTTCCGACTGTTGTCCCAAATATTGAGGCTCTTCGACCCGGTCCTCCTGGTATGCTTGGTCTCCAACATTGAACGTATTTCTAGCTTTAGTCTTACATGTCGCCCATCAGTCAAATTGATCTTTACGATATCTTGAGTAACTTATATAGTAGACTTGAACAGCTTGACTAGCTATCACAAACGAGTCGGACCCTCTATACCTCCTGCAATAGTTTATATCGACAAATCCAAATTATTTATTAATTTTTTATCCTTGATTTGGTGTTGTGTCAAACAAATCACATTTGAACATCACAATATTCATGTCATATGGGGCCGGATATTGTAACTCTACAATATCTTGAAGTACACCATAATAGTCAAAGTTTGGGTCGTCATCTTAGATGGTCCCTCTTATACAAACACCGGAATCTTTTGTATTCAAATCGTAGTAAGAAATTCAGTATTTATAGGATTTTTAGTTTCTTTAAACTTGAAGCCATTAATGACATAGCCTGGCCAAGTCCTTGATTCCTTAATCGGTTCCAATGCAAAATAACGAAGGCTCTCATTTATGAGTGTTGTTCCAGGCAAGAAAACTTGTAAACACACGTCGATAATAGACATGTTATTAGCAACATATACAGAAATGGTAGAGGCAGTATATTTAACATATTATTTGAGTTGCTTACATATTTACTAAACCAGGACGTAAAGTTACAATCGACCTCTCTTTGAAGTTCCTCTCATTAATATTTGGTGTCCTCATTTTAACTTCATCTCTAAATACACTGAGAGATAGAATCAAAATGAGTTAGTATATTTTATTGACAATATTAGAGATAACTGTCAAAGTCTAGTGACTTACATCTCCAAATCTCTCACTTCTTGTATGTCATAATTTAACAATACATATCGATGAGCTGCATTCAACTCATCGTCACCCAACCATCATTTCTTACTAGCCCCAAAAGGCTTGCACCCAACCACCATTTCTTACTAGCCCTAATAGGCTTGCCCCTCACATTGAATATCGACAAGCCTCCGTTGTAGCGTTTATCTTCTACGTCTTCATCATTCCTTGGAGCTTTATTTCGATTTGTCTCGACATGAGTATTGAAATAAATTGAGAAGAAGTTTGAGACCTCATCGATAATATATGCTTCACATATCGAAGCCTCTATATGAGCCATGTTTCTAATTTTCTTCTTAAGATTGTGTATGTACCTAGAAAGACACATTACTTCAAATTAATTTAGAGTAAAAAATTTACTTAATTTGTTAATCAAAATGCGTCTTATATTGATATTTTGTCACGACCCGCACCCGGATATTCGGGCACGAGTACGTGGGTACGTCCAGCCTACGCCGCAGTGTCGGTGGTAGTACGCTGTCTAGGTCATATCCGCAGTTAAATTAAAATCTAGCTCATTCACAATAATTAAATAGGCAAGAATAATAACAGGAAATAGGAATGCTTAGATTTCATAAGCAAAATATGACAAACAGATCCATAGTTTATTACAGAACCAGAAATTAAATCGGGGACAAACCCGAGTACTATGCTGAAAGAAAATGCTAGCTAACTGGCTATTACTCCTCAAAAGTAGTCTCCTGAGTAGGAACCGGCTCCTCAAATGTATCATCTGCTACCTCATATGGGCCATAAACGGTGGGGGCATAGTCCTCATCATCGCCTAATATCAACGGATCCAGTCAGGAAAGGAGCAAAGTACCATTACACAACAAAGCTTAAACTAAATAATTATGACAAGTAGGAAAAAAACTGACTAAACATCACGATAAGAATATGCACAATAAGTAGTAAAATTAACTAAGGGTTAATTGCTGTAAATCAGGGATATGAGTAAAACAGGAATATAATGAGACAAGAAAATGGAACTACAACAAGACAAGAAACTATGTGTGTGTAATTGTGTACTTAGAATATATAGTCGGCACGTAGGGGGTTATAAGGCTAATCCGGCACGTCATAGACGGCTATCAGTCAGGAATTATCGAGATCCGGTTGATGGTACAGTCGTGTACCAACAGCTATTAGTCAGGACAGGGGAAAGGGTAAACTACATGCCTCCTAGTATTCTCCCTCCCGACACAAAAAGCAAGACATGAAATCCAAATCCTAACACTAAGTGTAATCATCCAATGGTACTAGTAGAGCAAGGAATTAATTATCACAATATAAAGAATAAACTTGAAGTGCAGGTACTTGCCTGATGTTTGGATCCCAACTACGGTTCTGTTCTCGAGAAATTTTCAGAAATATCTTCGGATGCTGAAATAAACATTACCATCATGCTCAGAAAATATCAAATAGCTAAAAACGCCTGTCCTTGAGTCCAATTTGGAGACAAGGGCAAAAATGGCAATTTCGGGACAAAACGGGGTCCGTATGTGGGCCCACTTTGCACCGAAAAACGTGTCAGGGTCAAAGGTCTCAAAATTCACCAAACTTAGTGTTAATAGGTCAGGAACGATGATACGAACCCAACGGAACTTCCAGAATTGGATTCCGATGAGCCGATCACAAAATCGCCCGTCGAGCGGGGCTGGTGGGGCCCACGACACGCGATTTCGTCAACGTTCTCAGAATCGAACCAAACTTGGGTCACAGGACCAGCGTATCTCTACGAGTCCGATGGCGCAAGTTTCGTTTCGATCCGACGTGTATACAGAAAATTTTGGCGTGATCAGAAAAGTCAGATACGGAACGTTGTCCGCGGATACGCGTTGATCCCGGTGTGCACGCACACCCGAATTGACTTCTGCGAAATCTCACACGTCCGTATCAACGATGCGCACGTATCTGTGAAGACCGTGCGCGACCAAGTCGTCCCGTTTGGCAGGGCGTACTCAGTTCCGGGGTGAATCGGGTCGTTGTTTCTCCTGTTTTTGGATCGCGGTTTGCGATCATCACATGACGCGATGCCCCGAGCGGGTTGCACGGGCACCGAGGGAGTCATGCAGGCTACGCAACACAACTGACGGAATTGAAAATGGGGTTACGAGCAGAAAGATACGCGTACCTGAACAGGGTCCGAAAAACCCAAAAATCTCGTGTCCGACACGTGTCCGACACGTGTCCTGTACTCAGAGAGAACTAGGGTTAGGGTTTTGGGGCTACTGGCCAGAGCTCCGGCGCTGCGGCGGGGGAGGCTGGCCGGAGGAGGCTGGGCGGCACTGGCGAGGCGTCGACGGAGGCGTTGGCGGCCGGGGGAGCGGCGGACGGAGGCGGGTCCGGCGGCGCTGCGGTGAGGAGCGGGGAGGGGGTCGGGGTAGCTGCTGAAGAAGAGGGGATTAAATAGGCGGGGGGGGCCGAGCAGGGCGGTCGACGTCGGCGAGCGGGCGGGGGTGCGTGGCCGCGGGGGCGGCGGACGCGGGCGGCGTTGGACGCGGTGGGGGAAACGACCGGGTCTTGCGGCGGAGCTGGGTGCTGGCGGGTCGGGCCGCGGGTCGGGTTCGGTCGGGCGGACCCGACCCGATAAGGCGGTGGGCTGGCCGGTTGGGTTTGGGCCGCGGGCTTGGGCCGATGGGCTTGGGTTTGGGTTGGTTTTTAATAAATAAATAAATCAATAAATAATTAATTAAATAATAATAGTTTTTAGATGTTTAAAAATAGGTCCGGGGCCCAATAAATTCCAGAAAATTTACCCTAAGTCCAGTTTTTCATTTTACACCCAAAAATATTATTTTCATAATATTTTAATATTATTTATTATCAACTAAAATCATTTAATAATTCAAAAACCCTGAATTTAATTACAGAAAAATTTCCAGAAAATTCCAAAAAATTGTGGAAAATCCAAGTTTAATATTTTTGAAAAATCAGGGGTTTACAATCTACCCAACTTATAAAAATTTCATCCTCGAAATTAAAATTAAGCCATAATCTGTTAATCCTTCATGTACATAAGGCAAGTCAATCGCAATCTCCTTGCGATAATTAAAATCCTAAACATATCCACTGCAATCACTTCAAGGTTAAGATGACTACTGTTCCAATCAAAATTCAACCTATGGTTATTACTTCTTACTTCCTCAAATTACCCACAGGCAAATTTTAAATTAAGTCCATATAACATCTTCAAGATTTGCATACGCTTATAAATTTGCCTCACGATTTTAACTATCATAATTTTCTCTAGAAGTGATTCGAGTCCAATAGTATTCCCATTTTTTTTTATGCTTCAACTTTTTAAATTCCATTCACATCCTCAATATTCCAACTAGGTAGTCCAACCATCAAATTTTAATTCTTAATTCAAATCATCAAATTAAAAAATAATTTAAATGTAGTCCACCAATGTTCAAGTCTGAAATTCCTTTTTTTTTTCTCTAAATTTTCAAAATTAGAATGGCTTGAACCTCTCCCAATCTAATCTTACTCGGTCACAATCTAAAAGAAATTTATCTCGAGTTGACAATGCACTGCTACCCAACTTAGAATTTACCCATCCATCACATAAGGCTATATACCTTAAGAAAATATTCCTTGATATGTTTACTCAGTTCATTCAATCCTCGAAACTTCAACGCCGATCATATCACATATGATATGTCCTTAATTACGAAAGGATAATCCTCAAGTATGTGATCGGCCTATGGGACATATCTAGTATTCTCTGTGTATCAAACTTATACCAAGCACGAGGTTTCGTCTTTCCGAAATAAGGGAAGACGAAGATCAATAATAAAGAGTTCAAGGGTGAGGTGATAGAACAGAAGTATCGGGATCAAGGCGTTTAAAGAATTCAAAATGGGAATTGTCAAGCAGTTGTGGACAGAAATTCTATTCTGGTAATCATTTGTTCGCATGCTCGTATTAGTATAGTTATGTAACTGATACGATATGCTCGGACATATTTAGAGGGCAAGTATATTAGCTAATTATATATCTCAATCCACGTAAAGTAGTCGTGCGAACCAAAATGCATTAAGGTTGATCAGACCGTAATACACTGATTCTGAATAGACACTTGTATTAGTGAGGTTGATCAGGCCCCAATAACACATATGTCATGAACAAGCCCGATAAAGAGTAAGCTTGCAAAACTAGGCTATAGAATAGCAGCATAAGTCAAGTACAGCAAAATTAAGTGCGCTAGATGATGATGGAAGGAGGTACAAATTATTTAGTTCACAAAACAACACATAATAAGCACAATAGCAAAAGACTCTACAATCTCTATAGTTATCAAATATAAAAGCATACCAGGTTATTAGCAAGTTCAAAATTACTAGGTTGGGGCTGAGGTCACGAACCAATAGGCACGAGCTAAACAATACTAGAAACGGTATCTACGAATCACTTACGTGCATTAGCTACTCCACGAGTCGGCACGTTCTCCACGGTCATCGCGTAAGCTTGTCCACGTTCTTGAGGTGGTGCCCTCTGCTGTAGCTGGGCTTGCTGGGAGAGTGCTGCTGGTGGTACCAAGGGAGGTCTCGGTTCGGGTGCTGGTAGAGCTTGTTGATTTACCACAGCATCTCGTGGTGATCTTGTAGAAATCTCGTTGCTTGCTGATAGATCCTTTACTCTGTATCCAAAATAAACGATAAGAGGCGCACAGGAATCAAGACAGGATGCAAGTCAAGGAATTAATTCAAATCTGAGATAGATGTCAAGAACGATTCAAGCAAGTGGATGAGATCCTAAAACTTATCCTATTCTTATTGCAGGCATGTTCGGTCCCTAAGTTGAAACCGAACAATTTAGTCGTTGACCTGCATGGGCCACCATAAAAACGTGTCACGACCCGCACCCAGATGAATCGGGCACCGGTTCGTGAGTACGTCCATCATACGCCGCAGTGTCGGCGATAGTACGCTGTCTAGGTCATATCCGCAGTTAAATTAAAATCTAGCTCATTCACAATAATTAAATAGGCAAGGATAATAACAGGAAATAGAAATGCTAAGATTTCATAAGCAAAATGTGACAAACAGATCCATAGTTTATTACAGAACCAGAAATTAAATCGGGGAAAAATCCGAGTACTATGCTGAAAGGAAATGCTAGCTAACTGGCTATTACTCCTCAAAAGTATTCTCCTGAGTAGGAACTGGCTCCTCAAATGTATCATCTGCTACCTCATATGGGCCATAAACGGTGGGGGCATAGTCCTCATCATCGCCTAATATCAACGGATCCAGTCAGGAAAGGAGCAAAGTACCATTACACAACAAAGCTTAAACTAAATAATTATAACAAGTAGAAAAAAAACTGACTAAACATCACGATAAGAATATGCACAATAAGTAGTAAAATTAACTAAGGGTTAATTGTTATAAATCAGGGATATGAGTAAAACAGGAATATAATGAGACAAGAAAATGGAACTACAACAAGACAAGAAACTATGTGTGTGTAATTGTGTATTTAGAATACATAGTCGGCATGTAGGGGGTTATAAGGCTAATCCGGCACGTCATAGATGGCTATCAGTCAGGAATAATCGAGATCCGGCTGATGGTACAACCGTGTACCAACAGCTATTAGTCAGGACAGAGGGAAGGGTAAACTACATGCCTCCTAGTATTCTCCCTCCCGACACGAAAAGCAAGACATGAAATCCAAATCCTAACACTAAGTGTAATCATCCAATGGTACTAGTAGAGCAAGAAATTAATTATCACAATATAAAGAATAAACTTGAAGTGCTGGTACTTGCCTGATGTTTGGATCCCAACTACGGTTCTGTTCTCGAGAAATTTCCAGAAATGTCTCCGGATGCTAAAATAAATATTACCATCATGCTCAGAAAATATCAAATAGCTAAAAACGCCTGTCCTTGAGTCCAATTTGGAGACAAGGGCAAAAATGGCAATTTCGGGTCAAAACGGGGTCCGCATGTGGGCCCGCTTTGCACCGAAAAATGTGTCAGGGTCAAAGGTCTCCAAATTTACCAAACATAGTGTCAACAGGTCAGGAACGATGATACGAACCCAACGGAACTTCCAGAATTGGATTCCGATGAGCCGATCACAAAATCGCCCGTCGAGCGGGGCTTGTGGGGCCCACGACACGCGATTTCGTCAACCTTCTCAGAATCGAACCAAACTTGGGTCACAGGACCAGCGTATCGCTACGAGTCCGATGGTGTAAGTTTCGTTTCGATCCGACGTGTATACAGAAAGTTAGGGCGTGATCCAGAAAAGTCGGATACGGAGCGTTGTCCGCGGATATGCGTTGATCCCGGTGTGCACGCACACCCGAATCGACTTCTGTAAAATCTCACACGTCCGTATCAATGACGCCTCGTATCTGTGAAGACCGCGCAAGACCAAGTCGTCCCGTTTGGCGGGGCGTACTCAGTTCCGGGGTAAATCGGGTCGTTGTTTCTCCTGTTTTTGGATCGCGGTTTGCGATCACCATAGGACGCGATACCCCGAGCGGGTTGCACGGGCACCGAGGGGGTCATGCAGGCTACGCAACGCAACTGACAGAATCAAAAATGGGGTTACGAGCAGAAAGATACGCGTACCTGAACAGGGTCCGAAAAACCCAGAAATCTCGTGTCCGACACGTGTCCGACACGTGTCCTGTACACAAAGAGAACTAGGGTTAGGGTTTTGGGGCTACTGGCCGGAGCTCCGGCGCTGCGGCGGGGGAGGCTGGCAGGAGGAGTCTGGGCGGCACTAGCGAGGCGACGACGGAGGCGTTGGCGGCCGGGGGAGCGGCGGACGGACACGGGTCCGGCGGCGCTGCGGTGAGGAGCGGGGAGGGGGTCGGGGTAGCTGCTGGAGAAGAGGGGATTAAATAGGCGGGGGGGCCGAGCAGGGCGGTCGACGTGGGTGAGCGGGCGGGGTGCGTGGCCGCAGGCGCGGCGGACGCGGGGGGGGGGAACGACCGGGTCTTGCGGGGGAGCTGGGTGCTGGCGGGTCGGGCGGCGGGTCGGGTTCGTTCGGGCGGACCCGACCCGTTAAGGCGGTGGGCTGGCCGGTTGGGTTTGGGCCGCGGGCTTGGGCCGATGGGCTGGGGTTTGGGTTGGTTTTTAATAAATAAATAAATCAATAAATAATTAATTAAATAATAATAGTTTTTAGGTGTTTAAAAATAGGTCCGGGGCCCAATAAATTCCAGAAAAATTACCCTAAGTCCAGTTTTTTATTTTACACCAAAAAATATAATTTTCATAATATTTTAATATTATTTATTATCAACTAAAATCATTTAATAATTCAAAAACCCAGAATTTAACTACAGAAAAATTTCCAGAAAATTTCAGAAAATTGTGAAAAATCCAAGTTTAATATTTTTGAAAAATCAGGGGTTTACATATTTTACCTTTCAAATGGATACATCTATCGATACTGAATAGGGGCACTAACACGTGCTTTATACGGTAGATGAATCGGCAGATGCTTCATACTGTCAAAAAAGCCAGAAGAAAATACTTTCTCTAATTTGCAAATTGTAAAGACAATTTTTTGCTCAAATTCAATCATATGTTGCACCGTCAGCTTACCTGAACAAATATCCCTAAAGAATATAGATAGCTCGGCCAATGGAATCTATATAGCAGGAGGCAACAACTCTTTTCGAGAAATAGGTAATAACCTTTCCATGAACACGTGGCAGTCGTAACTCTTCATTTTCGTTAGCTTGCGTTCATTGAGATCAACGTATCTAGACAAATTCGATACATAGTCATCAAAAAATTATAAAATGGATATACAATTACATATTATCAATCTATCTTTCCTGCTTAATGTGAATGGCGTTATTGGCTTCACAGGTCCGCTACCTCCCCTTTGTATTAAGTTTAACTGAGGATGCTTGCATATCTCGGCCATGTCTTGTCTTGCTTTGGAATTTTCCTTCGTCTTTCCTTTAATATCCATAATGGTATTAAAGACATTATCGAACATATTTTTTTTGATATGCATAACATCAAGATTATGTCTTATAAGATTATCTCTCCAATAAGGTAAGTCCCAGAAGATACTCTGGTTGGTCCAATTATGTATATGTCCAAATCCCTCGACACGATTGTTCGATATTGGATCATCTATCACGGTCGGTAAATCCTTCACATCTTTCAAATATTATATTCCGATAATCTGGTAGATGGACGAGAAAGTTCTTGCTTTTCAGCTCTAAATGGCTCCTTGTTCTTTCTCCAAGGATGTGATGCCCAGTAAAAATTGACGGTGACAGTCAAAGAATGAGGCTTTTCCTCCATGTTTAAGACGGAACGCCTTACTCTTTCCCATGCATATCGTTCAGGACTTAGTGTTGTGGGTACTCCATCCCGATAACATACCATATGCAGAAAAATTATTGATAGTCCACATAAGTAAAGCTCTCATCTGAAAGTTCTACTTTCTCAAAATATCGTAGGTTGTGACACCCAACTCCCACAGCTATTTTAGTTCATCCTACAACGGCTGCAAATATATATCGATATTCTTCGTCGAATTTTTGGGACCGGGTATGATAATTGTCAAGAATGTATAAGGAGTCTTCATACACATCCTTGGTGGTAGATTGTAAGGGATGAGAATCACCGGCCAACAGGAGTATTAAGATCCAAACTATCCAAAAGGAGCGAAGCCATCAGAACATAGCGCCAATCGGATATTTCTAGGCTCCGTAGTAAAATCTGAATAACATCGATCAAAATACTTCCACACCTCTCCATCAGAAGGATGTGATAATTCTCTATCATCCTTTGTATATTCCTCGTTATGCCACGTCGTGTGTTCTGCTGTATTAAGGGACATATATATCATCTGCAAGCGCTTCATGATCGCCAAGTAATGCATGTACTTATACGAACGTTGTTTTATTCTAGTTGACTTTTCTTTTCCCTGTACTGGCTTGAAACAATCCGCGTGGCAGAAACTGCATCTTTCTTTGTCCTTATTCTCCTTATAGTACAACATGCATCCGTTGCGACAATAATCTATCTTTTCGTACCCCAGTCTGAGCTGTCGGACCATCATCTTTGATTTGTAGAATTTTTTAGGAAGCTCTTTCGATTCTTTCGGTAATAACTTTTTGACTAATTGTGCGATCCAATCATAGCAAGCTTGCGGTAAGTTAAAATCAGACTTTATGTTCAACAAGCGCATCACTATCGACAACTGAATGAGTCACACAACCAGGATATATAGTAGTATTTGTATCCTTAAACATATCATAAAACTCCTTTGAATCGGGATTCGGATCCTCTGGATTAAAATTAGGCCCTGCCGCATCATACACCATATCTCATGCCAAGTTGCAGTCTCCATATTCAATGTAGTCTATATCATCTTCGATGGCAACATCCGTAGCAACATCCACAACAAAAACAGACTGTCTTTCCGTATAAAGTTTACCTTGCGTTGTCCACAGGTCATAATCACGTACAAAACCCTTAAGGGTCAAATGCTTTCTCAAAATTACCACTTTTTCGTAACGTCTATTAAGACAATAAGCACATGGATACTTGATTTTTGGACCATCCATGTAATCAGTTTTGCTCATGGCATACTTAAGAAATACTTCAATGCCTGCCTTAAAATCGTCACTCAGACCAATCTTGCTCTCGTGTTGCCGCATGTACATCCACGTACGATCAACCAAGTAACGATCCATTGCTTGGTGGAATAAAAAAATTTGTATCGTAAGATAAAATACATAAAAGCAATTAGATGTACATACGACATTAGATGGGCACTCTAAACGCATTATAATTCTTAATTTGCGTATTCTACCATATCAAGAAGTAGAGAAATATGTGAAACAGAGCTTCACATCGAACAAATCAGACGAAAAAAGTTTTCCCTAACCGGTAGGTCATGTCGGAATCATATCGATAGGAAACGTATCGACAGGAATCCGATTTGACCCATCACCTATGAAAAACTTTTTTTTGCTGTTCAATATGAAGATCTGCATCACCTGTTGAGGAGTTTTTGCATTCTTCACCACCTCCATGAAAGTTACAACATCGATATTGGTTTAATATGATGCCTTTCCACATAGTATCGACATGAATTCGGATATCAATGGCTCAGATTACTACCCAAAATCTATTCTAGAATACATTAGTATGAATCACCTAAGTTCTGTACATCAGTGTAGTATATGTTCTTATCAAATGTAGTATCTGAAGGACATAACAAAATTAAGATGAACCCACATAATGTAATGCTAAGACATCAGCTCACAATATAAAATATAGTGATGGGTTATGGTATCATCATTGCCAAGGGATGGGGGCCAAAGGACAGTCAATGTTATCTACGGCTGCATGGTCTCTACCTCGACAGTCAAATGGCTGCATGGACTATGCCTCACCATTATTGGGCCAAGTCCTTGCCTCCTAAAGAAGTAATCCAAATTATCCATATTACTTTGTAGGAGCTATTAATTGTGTTATATAGACTCTAATGTATATATTATATATGTTCTTATAGTTTTAGTTGTGTTTGGGGATGATGAGAATGTGTATCATGGGAGTATCCTATAGTTAGATGGTATCATAGATCTACCCGTCTCCCCTTACATCAGTGCATTTGCACTTAATTAGAACCCATGTTCCAAGCCTGTACACACAACTTGAGTACTATCCTCCATGTCCTTCTCCTTCACATGTATCATACTACTGATACACTCACAGAGCACCTACTCAACCCCACAGTCCAAGCCCTACTTCTAACTGCATGTGCACCCTATTCTACTACTGATACATCACAACAATCAGTCATTAAGATCTGATACACTATGATCTAATACACCACCGTAATCAACAAGCCACTACCCCCAATTAGTACCTAACCAACCGCCTGACTTAGCATTGTTCCCCTCTTCACCTATGAACACATTTGCACAGGTATGCACTTGTAGTGCCCAAGTTCACTGCACCCCTTGTCTTAACCCGACTATCCCCAAATACTCACTGCACAAGGACTAACCCAAGCCTCCAATAGCCAGCCCCCAAATACACATAAGCCATAACACAAACACCTAGAGTAGTAACAAAAAATTATTATATAAATCATCCCCAAATGGTACACCCTAAATTGTGGGCACTAATAGTGCAAACCGAAGAGGGGAACGGAGGGAGGAGAGGGGAGGAAAACTTACAGTGGAAAGGGGGAGAGGGAAGCACGGCGAGAGAGGAGCAGATGAGAGGGAAGCACGGGCCAGAAGGATGAGAGGGGAACACCAGCGAGAGGGAAGCGGAGGAGAGGGAAGCACGGGCCTGGAGGAGAGGAGAGACAGGCGCAGTCGATCGAAATAAAAATTTTGATCGATCGCCTAATTAATATAACCTAGGGCAAAGTACTTGGTGACGGATATGCGGCGTCCAAATCCGTCGCCACAACTAAACTATCTAGGCGACGTATCCGCGAATCAATATCCATCCCCAGACCATCGCCATATTTACCCGCATTATTTTCGCGGTTGACTCTGCAAACTGGTGACAATCTAGCGACTAATTGGCGATGACATGGCGACAAATAGTTGTTTAATTCGCAAATGGTGATTATTGGTCGTCCAACCGATAGTGAACCATCGCTACTTGGCTACGGATATTAACCGTCGCCAATATTCTATTATTAAATTACTGTATTTTAGTAGTGCATGATCAGCTGCAGTCTGATTAATTACAATCATATAAAAAAAACTAAATATCCAGATTTACGACTAACAAGTGCCGGTGACTAAATGCCCAAATGAGTAAAATATATGATAATGAGCAGGGAAAAAGAAACTCACCCGTGTCCTTCAGCGACCATCTGCCTGGTATGCGCCATCAGAAAGGGGGAAGTAAGCTGGATCCTCTAAAAATGACTCAAAACCTGGCCATGCAAAATCAGTGGGGTTAGACCCAAATAGCAAGTACCACAAAGGAAGCACAAAAATGGAGAAACAAAACCAAAATAAATAGATAGGTATAAATATAGGTTATGTGTCATAATTTTGGTCTATAGTCCACCCTAGCATAATAGCCCAACCCTACAACCAAACAAGGACAAGGGTTGAACCATCATACTATGATAGTCCATGTCCCTAGACTACTAACAGGATAATACAACCACAACCAAGTTCAGTTATATAGCGGCCAATCATTTTTACGGCTTGCTACTGTGGAGTCTGAGTTATCTCAGATTAGATGCATAAGAAAAATCCTCAGATAATGAGTGTTTAGCGGGACTAACGAGTCATAGTATCGCATACCATATTGTATATTATGTACCGGTCCCTCGTAAGGCCACCGTGGTAAAATCACATAGAACATATTGTACAATATAAGTATTTGGATATTGCTGTCCACTTGTACGGACGTGACCAATATTCATGGGGGTCAGCCTTGCACGTCCTGACAGTTGTCTGTAGTGGCTAATGTGCACGATCTCGGGATTTCATCTCTCCCAATGCTCTAAAAATTTTAGTTGCCTAAATTAACCATATGGTTATGTTAGAAATCTCATGGCGTGGTCACATGATCAATCCCCCTATATGTCATACTGTAGTATGGTCCACGCTAGATACGAATCTACTTTGTTACTTGATAGCTCAAACTAGATTCACTCGAGCGTGATGCAATAATCAATCAAGTCATAGCCACACTTTGGTAGTTGACCAACATACCATGCCCGTTCTGGAGAATTAATATAATAATACACATATCACGTAGTATAGGAGGCATTCTCGATACCCAACCTAAAATATGTAATCTTATAGCACGTAGCAAGTTATGTCGCACCTCAGTGCACATTATAATATGGTCGTGCCTCAGTGCATCTTATAACACATGTACACATAGTACGTAGTAATTGTATTAGCACGGATACAAGAAATTGGGTCGAATTACCAAACTTACAGTTGGTCATATGAGCCTTAGCACTTTGGGACACGTAGCTCATGTTATGCTCATAGCTGGTTAGTCACTTATGACATAGTCAATTCTAGCACATGGTCATGTCTAGCACAAGGCCGGGTTACTAAGTCCATTCTTCCTTAGGATCAATCACAAGCAATTGCCAAGACCAACCACATAGAACAAATAAATATTCTAAATAAAATAGCTAAGCCGCATGCAGAACTTGGCGCATGAGACGGTTGTCGCATGGACTGTCGGCCGTATGCTACCTCAGGCTGCATGCTATAGACAAAAGTCCACTCTTGGAACAAGTGTCAAAGTGATATGTCAGATAAATGACTGAAGTGGTGGATGTGACAGACCATAAAGTGTGTCAGAAAAAAGACAAAATCATAGACAGATGTGCCAAGTTTTCAGAGTCAAGAGTCCAAGGAAAGGTGGCCGCATACTCTGCTTGCCGCATAAGTCATTCGATCGCATATTGCTCTTTAGACTTAGCAAATTTCTCATTTGTCCAGCAAACAAAACACAAGGAGTTCTGTCACTTAGCTCCAGTACACTTTGTGTAATGATCAGTCATGCTTCCAACAAAATGGATGCATGTTGGTTCGCTATGCGGCAAAGAGTCCAGCCGCATAAGGATCATGCCGCATGGAAGCCTATACCGCATATGGCGCTGGCCGCATGAGAACTTTATTTTCTCCAGACAACAAGTTTAGCCATGGCGGAAAAGTTCCAAAATTCGAAAATTGTTTTCTCAATAAAAACTCTATTTTAACTCAGAATCAAGTGAAACAAAAGCCAAAATGCTCGAAATAAAGTGCTCCATCAACCACAAAAATTGATTTTCTAAAATACCATGTTTTAGTATATCAAAACCATGAAAAACACATAAAACCCAAGAAAATTCTAAACTTCAAATGTAGATCTACTCATATCTAGCCATCAAAATCGAAAAGTCCAAGAATTAAAAGTGTTAATAATCATAATCCACATATATTAGACTAATAAAATACAAAAAAAGAGCAAGAATCAAAAATTAAGAGGTTTATCCATCTAATGCAAGGTGTACTTGCATAAAGGAAGGAATAAAAATGAGAGGATGAGGTAAGAGAGAGAAAGAAGTTAACTTATATATGCTAGGGTTGAGGTTTAGACCATGGGGTTCACTCATGGCCAAACCAACCCAACAATTAAATAATGAGTCTAATTGAACCAAAGAATGGGTCTAGTCTCCATAACATGCGATCTAATCACCAAGCAAGCAAGAATTAATATAAGTAGGAAAACTAATGTCCCAAATACGAATATCGAAAACTGGGAGTGATAAACTTAGACTTTGTGCATAATTTATTCGTGACCAAGTGAAGTATAAAACTAAGTTATCAATCACGGCAGTTCGGGACAACAGGAATCATAAAACAGGCATTGTGGCTTAGTCTACATAGAACATTATAGTTTTTTTCCTATTCAAGTGGAACGCATAGTAAAGAGCATTCTAAGCATAGCACAAAATAGAAGTATAAATTATAGCTAGAATTGAAATGATAAGGTATAATCTAAGCAAACTAGCATGCGACAGTACAATCGTTCACAACTCAGTGGACAAGCATCAAGTATTTCAAAGTCTATTCTATTTTATCTTGATATCTTTTAGTTATTATGATATCGTTGATCGGAACAACCAAGAGAGCAAAATTATTAGGTGTGAAGACTTGGAAGAAGAGTTAGCTAATCGGGATGGTAGCCACTAACTAGTTGGTGGGAAGAGAGAAAAGAAAGAGGCTCTTCAGGACATGAATTTTAAATTCTTCTCATTTAATGCATGAATTTAAACTCTCCTCCTTAAGATAGGAATGCCAAGCAGCCTGAGAATGAGAAAGATGATGCTAATATGACTACAAATATTGATGAACACTTAAATCAAGATAACTTATTTCCATTCAATGTTGATGATCAAGGAAATTGGAACAAAATTGGATAAAATATTATAGAATTTCTAGTTGAAAGAGGTCCTAGAAGAGTTGATGGTGTCTTGTTTCACCATAATAATTCTGTAACACATTTTAAATCATCACATTTTAAGCGACAGTTGTCAAATGGTGAGATGAATGAAAGAAGATGGCTAATATATTCTATTTATGTGGACAATTTTTTTTGTTTTTGTTGTATGTTGTTCAAGACTTAGAGGACCACGGCAAACTTGGTCATTTGGCTAACCAAGGATCCAAAGATTAAAAAAATCTCAGTCGGAATCTCAGACTTCATGAAACTAGTAAAAAATATATTGATTGCATGGCTAGTTGGATTGAACTAGAAAGAAGACTTCAAAAGAATAAGACAATTGATGAAAGTGTGTAAGTAGCAATAAATTAAAGAGAGAGAATATTGGAAGCATGTGTTAAAGAGAGTAATTGATGTTGTGCAAAGACTTGCAAAAAATAACTTGGCACTTCGACGAGATTGTAAGAAGCTTTATGTTGAGAACAATAGAAACATTTTGCAACTAATTGAGATGTGTGGATGATTCAAAAAATATTGTAGCGGAGAAGGATTTTTGGTTGATTTTTTGAAGACTGATGATACATCGGGGCTTGGACTTTTTAATGAGCTTAAAAATGTCTTAAACAGCCTTGAACTTGACATTGATAATATAAGAGGTCAAGGAATGACAACATATCCAATATGAAAGGGAAGCACAAATATGTTTAGAGTAGATTACTTGAAATCAATCCAGGAGCTTTCTACACTCCATGTGGATGTCACTGTCTTAACCTGACATTATGTGATATGGTTAATAGTTGTCCTAAAGCAATGTCATTTTTTTTTTGGTGTTAAAAAACGAATATATACATTATTCTCTTCTTATACCAAGCGGAGAGAAATCTTCAAAGATAATGTGCAAGGTCTAACGGTTAATCCATTGTCACAAACACGTTGGAAAAGTCATGTCGAAAGTGTTAAGTCCATAAAAGAGCAGACTTCATAAATAAGAGATGTTTTACATGATTTGGCAAATACTTGTGAAGACCTAAAAACAAATAGTGAATCCGAGGCCTTGGTAGCATATATGGACATGGAATTTTTGAGTTCATGTTTGGAATGGTAATTTGTTACAAGTTATATGGTATTAACAATGTTAGTAAATTTATTCAAGTAGAATATATAGATATTGATGTTGCTTTCAGAATGTTACATGGGCTTATTTTTTCTCTTCAAGAGTATAGAGAATCTGGGTTTGATCATGCCATGATTGAAGCATAAAAAATTGCAAGTAAAATGGGTATTGAAGTTGTATTTCGACAAAAGTGCATCGTTCAAAGAAAGAGACAATTTGATGAGATCGATAGTGAAGAGATAACCTAATCAGCTAAAAATTCTTCAAAGTTAATTACATCATCTTTATAATTGATGATCAAATTCTTCCTTCACTTCAAACTCGATTTGAACAATTTTAAAATTATAAAGAAACCTTTGGATTTTTGTTTAGTTTGGAGAGGTTAAAGTCTGTTGATGATAATAATCTATTGAGCTCTTGTGTCAATCTTCAAAATTCTTTGGCACATGACAAACGCTCTGATATTGATGGATCAAATTTTTTTTTTAAAACATAAGTTCTTAACACATCCATTTCCAGGAGAAGTAAAAAAAAAAAAAATTGATGTGCTGATTTTTTTTGAAAAAAATGGATGGTTGTTATCCAAATGCCTATGTTGCTTACAAAATTTTACTGAATATACCAGTTACAATTGCATCTGCAGAAAAAAAAAAATTGAAGTTGAAGTTGATCAAAACTTATCTTCGGTCAGCTATTTCACAAGAGAGATTGAGTGGCTTGGATATGTTATTCATCGAGGAAAAAAATGGTAGAGAAAATTAATTATGCAAACTAAATCAGTACTTTGCCTCGAAGACATCAAGACGTGTAATATTTAAGTGACTATGTGATGCCTTGAAAACGTGTTTGATGGCCTAAATTATTATTATTATTATTATTACCATTATGAACTATTCAAAATATTATTAGCTTTTTTTTTTGTCTTAAATATCAGTTTAATTTTTTGGATCTGAAAAATCTTTAATTTTATCAGCATTTTATTATAACATATATTAACTAAGTATTGAGGGCAACACTTGAATTCGCCTCTAAGTCCCAAAATCTAAAATCCGGCAATGACTACACAAAACCGCTAAATGTGCCCGCAAGTTGTGTGGCGCCACCCAAGTTGTGTGGCTTAGAATATTTTTGGATAGCTTGGGACATACTCAATATGAGCCCTATTTGGACAACAATTCAGCTACATCAGTTACAAAGAACCCAATCTTTTTTGGGAGATCCAAGCACATCCACATCCATTATCATTTTATTTTCGTAGTGAAGATCAAACCGCAGACATATTTACAAGGTTGTTGAAACAAAGAACTTTGTTAGAAATTAGTTTATATATATATATATATATATATATTGGCTTTAGTCCGTTGGTAAGGTGGGGAGACACCCGTAGGGACTGTTCGAGTTTGAGCCGCTGGTGACTATTATAGCCACGGTCCGGACTTTGGTGGCAAAATATGTACTAGATTGTCAAGGTGTTATGTGGGCCTTACGGCTCAAATTGGTTCGAGATAGACCATCAATCTCTGGCTGGTTCGATCCAACTTCGGTCAACAAGTCTAGAGCCGGCCCGGTCCGGCTCGGCCCATCCCACATTTGAGTTTGTCTAGGTTTCTAGTCCCAAGAGACAGCTCAACCAAATGGATTAGGCTGATTTTTTTTTTATCCAGAGTGCACAAGGTCCGGTTCATCCTCCCCCCTACCTATACACACACAAATAAGCATCAATGAACATTTGGGAATCTTTCCCAATAGTGATATTATAAGGACGATATGGTCTTAGTTGGGGGCAAGAATACCTCATAATTTAGTTGTTTATGAAGGTGATTTAGGAGTATTTGGACCATTTCAAGAAAAAATGACCAAAACGCTCATATAAAAAATATATTACAAGGATAATTGTTGTAATTTAGCATCCGAAAAAATTCTGTTAGTTGGGATTAATTCATCCAAAATTATTGCAATGATTTTTTTTTTATTATTTATTTTTCGGTTTCCAATAGTTTTCAATAAAGCTTGTGTTCTCTTTTGGTAAATTAGCTACTACTGAATCTTAGACCATAGGCAATGAACAACTACCGCAGCAACACCAAGATCAATAACCTCAACCTCAAAGCCCATGGAGGTGGGACTTGTTGTTGTAGTTGGTCCAATGTTTTGCAATACTTTAGCAGGTTTATAGTGAGAATGATACAAGCCAAATATAACTCAATTGTGTAACTCATGTTCAATGTATGAATTGTAGAAAACGATTCAAATGGATACCTAACATTGGTGCGAAAGTACTGTATATGCATCTAGATTGTTGTATATAGTATATGCTCTCATGATTAAGAAATGGATCATGGGGTATGGAGGATCGAGTTGTACAAATTTTTGTGTCTCGACAAAAACTTTTTTTTTTAATTTAGTTAGCTATATAGTATTATCATGAATGAATTCAAAAAAAATACAATAATTTTCTGCAGTTATTGTTTTACTAGTCATTTCTCAAAAGGTATTTGCTATTAGGAAGCTCGAAAAAAATATTAAAAACCGTTAACAAAAGGCATATCAATAAACACATATCTAGCAAGAACAGTATACATTAAAAAAAAAAAATCAATACTTAATCACTTTTGTTTTTATTTTATTTTTTATACTATTTTCAATATTATTCTTTTTGTTTAAATATGGCCCAAGGTCTATTCTTATTTTTGAAATAAATCCGGTCGACCAGCCCATACAAAGACCATTAGAAAGGGATTTTTTTTGTGAACCACTTAAAGTTGTCCGAGGGCTAACCCCTTAAATTTCAATAGTTAATCAGCCTCCCACTACTAGGTGTTTTGGGTGTCCGATCTAAAGTATCATGTTAAAGATCCCTCAGTGTCTCGATAGTTGCCTCAAGGTGTCGGGTCTAATGCTGATCGGTTTTGGCTGGACCTCAGTCGGTCGGCCGGGCCGGACTTAGTCCGGAGGGGAGTCGGATCGGACCGGTCTGGACCAGAAGATCGAGAGAGAGAAACTCAGTCCGAATTCGAGTTCGGTCAGAGGGTGGGCCGGGTCGAACCGGACTGGGTTCAGACCTGTTTATGATCGGCCCGATTTAGTTTAAAAAAAATCGAACAAAAAAATTTTCAAATAATTTTATTAATGTGATTATAATTTAAATATAATATTACATTTTTTATAACTAACAAAACATTGAAAGTTGAAATTTTATTTCCATAAATTTTTGAATAAAATGTACAAATCTTTTCTTTTTCGTCGTTCTGTCCAGGTTTATTGCTCAGCTCCTCCTCCAGTAGCGACATCCAAAGTAAGAGACTTAACGTCCATGTCATTAATGTCTGCACTTTCTTCTTTTAAGTGTTGAGTTCTTTTTCGCACGAACTCAATCTTCAACGCAGACACAGACTGTCAAAGTATCTAGCAGTATCATGCTCCTCTTCTTGATTAGTAATCTTTAACCTGCACTAAAGCAAGATTCCTATGCTACTGTGGAAACCGAAACCATTAGAAGATCACGTGTTAAAGAAAAAGAGAGTATATAATACTTTTTTTTAATATCATTTTCACCATTCTAAAATTGAAAAATATGATCAAGAATCATCATCTTCTTATTTATAAACAATTAAATACGAAAAATTTCCCATAGAGAAATAAATTATTATTATATTAGCTATAGAGAATTAGGTTTGTCAAATTTATGTGTGGAGACAGAAACGCTTTTATTAAGGACGGTTTCGGTCGAAATAAATATAAAATAAAGTCCAAGATGAAAACATACCTAATAAAGACGTATTCATTTTTAATTTTTTGCAGTTTTTTTTTAATTTCAACGAAAACGCCTTTGGTAAGAGCGTTTTCAAGTTTCCGAAAAAGAAAAAAAACGAAAACCCACGTACTAGGAGAGTTTTTCTTTTTCTTTTTTAACACCTCAACTCCGACAGTTTTCCAATAATCTGACAAAAAATTCTTATTTTCCAATAATTTGATGCTCAAAAATAAAATATTGGAAAAATAATTTATTTTGTTCAATTGAAAACTTATTTATTAATTTTTCTATTTTTTTTATTTTTGAAAATATTTTTTCCACCATATAGAAGTAGTTAATAGATAAAAATTAGTTAAAAAACTAATAAAAAAATTAATAAAAAAATAAAAGTTGGAAAAGCATATGCCATGGATGTTTTTAATTTTTTTTTTTTTGCAATATAGTCCCGTATAAAATTTATTTATTTATTTTAAATTTTTTTCTATATTCTTTAGTTAAATAAAAATAAATAAATACAATTTTTAATTTTTAATTTATATAATACCCATACAATTAAAAATTTTAATTTTTTCACTAAATATATTCATTCATTTTTTAGCCCCAAAAAGATAAGAATATAAAAGATATATAAAATAATTTAGATTTTAAAATTTTTTAATACCCAAACAATTAAAAATGTTAATTTTTCTACTAAATTTATTTTCAACTTTTATTTATGTATTTATTTTTCTATTTGATTGAAGAATGTAAAAGAAATTATAATAAATAAATAAATTTTATTCATAATTTTGATGAAAAGGCCATATTGTAAATAATGAATTGTAGGGGATTATATTGCAAAAAAAAAAAATTTAAACGGCCATAGCATGTTTGTTTCAAACTTTTATTTTTTTATTAATTATTTGATTAGTTTCTTTTACTAATTTTTATCTATTAACTACTACACCGTGGAAAAAATATATTTTCAAATTATTGGGAAATAAGAATTTTTTGTCAGATTATTGAAAAATTGTCGTAGTTGAGGAGTTGGGAAAGAAAAAGAAAAGGAAAAAAATTCCCATACTGAAAACGACCCTAGTATGGACGTTTTCGTTTTCTTTTTTCGGAAACTTGAAAACGCCCATATCAAAGACGTTTTCGTCAATATTTTATTAAATGAAACTGCAAAAAAATAAAACGAATACGTCTTTATTAGGTGCATTTTCAGCTTGGACTCTATTTTTTTTTTCGACCGAAAAAGTTTTTAATAAAGGCGTTTCTATTCTTCACACCGAAATTTGACAAACCTAATTCTCTGTAACTAATATAATAATAATTTATTTCTCTATAGAAATTTTTTTGAATCAAATACAATGGCAATTCTTGAGTTGGTAGGTAAAATTGTTTTTCTTTCTTCCTTTGCAGTATACATTTAGCATGAGATAACTTAGACATTAAACCAGAACTACTACTACTACCTAGAACGGTTGTACATGGTCGGCTCGATACAATTTTGTCTTCATATAAAGTAATTAGAGTATCTAAAACTTCTTTAATTTCTACTTTTAACCTACCTACATCAACATTCATATTGTCATTAAAATCGTGTCACAATACAAATACATCATCTAATTCAATTTTAGGATAAAAAATTGAAGCCAAACAATATATATATATATGTAATGTCCCGCAACCGCACGGTGCATTATGCTGAGTCGGATTGAATGAGGCAATAGCTGGTTATATTTTTGATTTGTTGGATTTGGGAACAAGTATTGATTTGAGTTTGTTTCATGTGCAGATTGCAAGCAGAGTTCGCTGGAATTAGGTGTTCGTTCAGAGCAGTAGTGGGATAGCTGGATTTGGAGCGATAATACCGTCTTTCTTAGTCCGATCGGTCGGATGATTTGGAGAACATGGCCTGCTCGCACGGTCATACCAATTGAGTATATCGTGCTTTGCATCGGACCACGGGTTCAAGGGATCGGCCGTATGTGCAAGGCAGAGTGCTAGCGGAATCAAACTTGGTGAGTGTAAGCCCCCTGATTTTCAGTAATTATTAATTTGAATTTTTCGTAATTTTCTGAGATTTTTCTGTAATTAAAACCTAGGCTTTTGGTAATTAAATAATTTTTAATTACTGTTAATTAATATTAAAATATTATGGAAATAATATTTTATGGTGTAAAATGGAAAACCGGACATAGGGTATTTTTTTGGGAATTTATTGGACTCCGAAAGCATTTATAAAGCCCTGAAAACCGATGTAGAATTAAACCGAATTAAACCCGTGCCAACGTCCGACATTCCCATGAGAGCCGAAGCCAAGCCCAAGGAGCGTTGACCCAGCCTAAATCCTAGGTCAAACCCTAGTCCAATTTCTGTATGTATAAATACATAATTCCCTAAGTTTTTCTCCACAAAGAAAAATAAAAAGAAAAAGAAATTTTTTAATAAAAGCCCTAATTCCCTAATTTCCTAAACCTAACCCTAACCCTAACCGACCGTCGGCCGACCCCTCCGGCGAGTCTCCGACGGAGCACCGCCCAGCCGCCCATCTCCTCAACCCTCTGCCCTAGCCGCCGCCCATCTCCCCCCGTTCCCGCTGAGAATCCTCGCACCTAGCCCAGCCGCCCATCCCCTCTTCATCTCTCCGCCACGCCTCGACCACCATCGACCACCGCCCGCTCAGCCGCCTCATCTCCGCCCAGAACCCCACGACCTCCGCCACAGAACCTCAATCTCCAGCCTGTTCCCCTCTCGACGACCCCCTCCTCCGGCCAGAGAGCCGCCCATCTCCGCAGACCCCAGCGACCCGCTCTGTAAACACCCTAAATTTTTAGATTTTTTAAAATTAATTTTGGGAATTTTCTGCAATTATTCAAGAATTTACATGGGTCCTGTGGTGATTTTATAATTTTTAATTGCTATTAACCAACATTAAAATGTAATGAAAATATAATTTTGTGGTGTAAAATAGAAAACCGGACTTAGGGTAATTTTCTAGGATTTTATTGGGCCTCAGACCTATTTTTAAAAGCCTAAAAACTATTTTTCTAATTAAATTAATTAATTAAATGATTTTATTATTATTATTATTATTATTATTATTATTATTATTATTATTATTATTATTATTACTGTTATTATTATTATTTTTTTAGTTTTTGGGCCGGCCCGGCATAGTGGGCCGAGCCCATTATAGCAGCCCAGCCCGGTCATCCTAGCGGGTCGGGCGGGTCCGCTCACCCGGAGCCCGCCGCCCGACCCGACCCGCATACCCTCTCCCTCCCCACGACCGGCGCGAGACCGCTTCCTCCGGCGACGCCCTGGAAACGCGCCGCCTCCGCCGGGGGAGGCCACGTCCTCCCCTCGGCCCGACTCCCCCGGCCACGACCGCCCCGGAGCTCCTTTAAACCCTCCCCTTCTCCTTCTCCTCCGCCTCATTCCCCTACCCTAACCCGCCTGAGCCCTAACTCCGGCCATCCCCCTCCCCTAGCCCGCTGCCCTCCGCCGCCAGCGCCTAGCTCCGCCGAGAGCCGCCCCAGCCTCTTCTCCTCTTCCTCCCAGCAGCCGCCAGAGCCCAGCCCCCTCTCCAGCACCTCCTCCTCCCTCTTCCCCTCGCGGCCGGACTCTGCCCGCCTCCGATCACCGACCCTCGGCCGGCACCGCCCTCAACCGAGCCCGACGACGCCACCCAGCCCCTCTCTGGCCACCGCGGTTCAGCAGACCCCAGCCCTAGGCCGGACACGCCGCTGGACACGCAGACACAGCATCCAGGACACGAAATCGCGTGTCGGACCTCGAAAACCCCAATTTCGAAGGGCCTCAGGTACTCGTATCTTGCACCCTGTATCTCCGTTTTTGTTTTCGCAAATTGCGTTGCGAAGCCTGTATGACCCTCTCGGTGCTCGGACAAACCGCTCGGGGCATCGCGTCCTGTGGTGATCGTATACCGCGATCCAAAAACAGGCAAAACCAGACCCTGTTTTACCCCGGAACTGAGTACGTCCCGTCAAACGGGACGACTTGGTCGCGCGCGGTCTTCACAGATACGTGCGCATCATCGATACGGACGTGTGGGATTTCGCAGAAGCTGATTCGGGTGTGCGTGCACACCGGGATCAACGCGTATCCGCGGACATCGCCCCGTATCCGTACTTTCTGGAACGCGACCTAACTTTGTCTACACACGTCGGATCGAGACAAAACTTGTGCCATCGGACTCGTAGCAATACGCTGGTCCTGTGGGTCAAGTTTGGTTCGATTCTGAGAACGTTGACGAAATCGCGTGTCGTGGGCCCCACGGGCCCCGCTCGACAGGCGATTTTGTGATCGGCTCATCGGAATTCAATTCTGAAAGTTCCGTTGGGTTCGTATCAGCGTTTCTGACCTGTTGACACTAAGTTTGGTAAATTTTGAGACCTTTGACCCGGACACGTTTTTCGGTGCAAAGCGGGCCCACCTGTGGACCCCGTTCTGACCCGAAATTGTCGTTTTTGCCCTTGTCTCCAAATTGGATCCAAGGACAGACGTTCCTAGCTATTTGACACCTTCTGAGCATGATGGTACTGTTTATTTCAGCTTTCGGAGACATCTCTAGAAATTTCCGAGAACAGGACCTAAGTGGAATTCAAACATCAGGCAAGTGCACCTTGCCAAACTTGCAGTCTTTATTTTCATATTTCCTGTAATAATACTTTGCTGGATGTCTTGTGTAAATTCATATAAACTTGTTTAAACTGCTTAACCTAGGAAATGTATGACGTACCTAGTGTTCGATCCTAGTCGGGTGCCAACATCGCACGCGGTGTTGGGTTCGTCATTTAGAGATGGATTTACGATACCCCTTTACTTTTGTACTTGACATATCAAGTACCCTACAACCCAGGACACTTGACACTATACATGGACAGAATCTTACTGAGATATTCATAGTGAATCTGTATAGGATACAGGACTTGACAGAGATATTTTAGTTATAGACAGTATGACTTGTTGCATTAGTTATAATCCCGCTGACATGGACATGAGACGTTATGGTCATGGTTTGCGTGATTACATTGGATGGGGAGAGACACACAGGCTACAGGCTGTTCTACATATATATCTACTATTATTGTGAGGTTGTAGACTCTCCAGCAGAGCTAGACCCTTTACGTGTTATTACTGCTACCGGCTCTCCGACACAGAGCTTGTAGCGGTCTCAGCCTGAGTACTAGTGTTGCTCTCATTTACATATCACATAGATGGTTACATAGTTTACCCTGCTGTTTCATTTATTTAATTGCACTGTATTTATTTGGCTTGTTTTATTTTGTGCCTTGCTATGTCCACTGAGGACCTGGAATGGATTATGTCCCCAGGTTTAGCTGAGGAGCAGTATCCCGAGGTATACGGGACCGGAGCTGAAGCTATTGCTGGAGCAGAACTGAACCCTGAAGACGAGGTGACTGTCGAAGACTTCTCCTGAGTACCTGTTCCCGTACTCAGTATTTACTTATGTTTATCTCTTTTGTTCCTGGCCTATTGAGCCAGTG
The DNA here is from genome assembly GCA_036927795.1 of Iris macrosiphon. NCBI lineage: Eukaryota > Viridiplantae > Streptophyta > Magnoliopsida > Asparagales > Iridaceae > Iris > Iris macrosiphon. The sequence goes on along the minus strand of JAYESA010000001.1, from coordinate 83,983,443 downwards.
TATTAAGACATAAGTCGGATTATTTTCCCGACTAACTTGTTGTTGCTACTTATTTCCATTTTATTATACAGTTTATTTCTTTATCTTTATGGATGAGATTAGTGTGATTCTTTGTAGTAGACCTTCGTTACAGCTTAAGTACGCCCTGATGGCTCCATTAAATTGGGTTATCCATTGGTGCGTGCTGCTGGCCATTGCCACGTGTCCAGTCCCTCGATATTTTGGGACTGGGGCGTGACACGCTCCCCTCCGCAGCAGCGGCCAGCCGAGCCACCTTCTCCTCGCTGCTGCCGCCCGACGACTCATCCTCCTCCCTCTCCTTCACCCAAGTCCGCCCGCAGCACCCCCTCACCCCCGTCATCCTCTCCGCCACAGCCGACCTAGCCCTAGCCCTAGCCCCGCTCGACCACCTCTCCTCCGTCTCCTCCCTCCGTTCTCTCCGCTCCACCCAAGTCCGCCGTCCCCTTCCCTCGACGGACCCCGCAGCCTCCACCATCTTCAGCTGCAGCCGACCGTGTCGACTCCAGCCGGCGATTTCCTCGCCGTCCTCCTCCCGAGCAGCCACTCCCCGGCCGCCCCGTGCAGCCACCCTCCGACGGGTCTCCTGCAGCACTCGATCTCTGAACCCTAGCCTGGACACAGCGGACACAGCAACACAAGACGCAGGACACGAAGGAGACACTCGGACACAGGAAATCAGTCTTCACGGAGCCTTGTTCAGGTAGCATTTCCTCTCACCTCGTGATTCCGATTTCTGTTCTGTCAGTTGTATCGCGTAGACCGCGTGACCCCCTCGATGTCCGTGTAACCTGCTCGGTGCATCGCGTCCTGTGGTGATCGCAAACCACGATCAAAAAACAGGAAAATCTACACCCCGTTTCACCCCAGAACTGAGTACGCCCCGCCAAACGGGATGACTTGGTCGCACGCGGTCTTCACCAATACGTACGCACCGTCGATACGGACCTTTGGGATTTCGCAGAAGTTGATTTGGATGTGCGTGCACACCGGAATCAACGCGTATCCGCCGTCAACGCCCCGTATCCGTCGGTTCTGGAACACGCTGTAACTTTGTGTACACACGTCAGGTCGAGACAAAACTTGCGCCATCGGACTCATAGCAATACGCTGGTCCTGTGACCCAAGTTTGGTCCAATTCTGAGAACGTTGACAAAATCGCGTATCGTGGGCCCCACGGGCTCCACTTGACGGGCGATTTTGTGATCGGCTTATCGAAATTCGATTCTGGAAGTTCCATTGGGTTCGTATCATCGTTCCTGACTTGTAGACACTAAGTTTGGCAAATTTGGAGACCCTTGACCCTGACACACTTTTCGGTGCAAAGTGGCCCACATGTGGACCCCGCTTTGGCCCGAAAATGTTATTTTTGCCCTTGTGTCCAAATTGGACTCAAGGACAGGCGTTTCTTGCTATTTGATATTTTTGAATCTAATGGTGATGTTTATTTCAGCAACCGGAGTAGTACCTACAGATCACACTGAGATCAGAGCTACAGTTGGAGCCAGGACCCCAGGCAAGTGTACCTTGCCAAACATGCAGCTTTGCTACTTATTTTCTTAACTTAGTTATATATCAGTGGGCAAGTATACCTTGCCAACTTTACAATTCTTGTTGCATTTTCCTTGATTCATTATATTGCTGTGCATGCTTGACCTAGGACCGTGTGACGTACTTAGCGTCCGATTATTAGTCGGGTGCCAACACCGTACACGATATTGTGTATTATCATCTAGAGATGGACATTCGTGACCCCTTTACATTCTCGTACTTGTCTTATCAAGTACACTATAACCCAGGACACTTGACACTATTCATGAGACATGATCTTCCTGAGATATTTATGGTGATTCTGTATAGGATACAGGACTTAACATTGACATTATATTCCTAGATATTATATGACTTGTGCATTAGATACGATCGTGCGTGACATGGACATGAGGCATCATGGACATGAGACGTGTGATTACATTGGGTGGGGAGAGACACACAGGCTACAGGCTGATCATATATATACACCCCTATTATTGTGAGGCATAAGACTCCGAAGCCCGAGCTTGGCCCATTACTCATTATTACTGTTGCTACCGGCTCTCCTACACAGAGCTTGTAGTGGCTTTAGCCTGAGTTCTAGTGCTGCTCTCATCTTGCATATCACTTAGCTGATTATTTAGTATTCCCTTATTGTTCCATCTATTGCTGGAGAGACCCGTAGGCTACAGGTTGACTATATTATGTCGGCTACTCAGTCTCCCGCTGAGCTAGACCATCTCATGATACCACTGCTACCGGCTCCCCTACACAGAGCTTGTAGTTGTTTCAACCTGAGTACTATTGATGTTCTCTCTTGCATTTCACACAGATGATTACATACTTACCCTATTTATTTCATTATCTGTTGCACTGCATTTATTTTGGCATGAGCTTTCTTGTACCTTGCTATGTCCCCTGAGGACCTGGATCCGGATTATGTCCCCAGGATTTACAGACGAGATCTATCCCGAGGTGTACGGGACCGCAACAGGAGCAGATACAGGAGCTGATACAGGAGCTGTACCGACCTTCGGGGACGAGATCACACCAAAGGACTTCTCCTGAGTATTGGCTTTATATACTCATTTATTTCTATTTCCAGTGCCTTTATTTTCCAGTCTATTGCATTTATGTATCAGACTTGTTCTCTGATTGTTCTCCGAGATACCTTAATTGAGTTTTGTTAGTTATTCCTATTTGCATTATTCTGGCATTTGATCTGTGATTATTTGTTGTGGATGAGATTAGCATAGACTGTGACTTGTATCATTAGACCTACTTATTCTTATATTACAGCTTAAGCATGCCCCGATGGATCCATTAAATTGGATTTGTCCATCGGTGTGTGCTGCTGGCCATTATCATGCGTCTGGTCCCTCGGTATTTTGGGACTGGGGCATGACAGTGAGGGGGCTCTGTCATTCTCCTCTACTCCTTCATGCTTAATAATATGGAACACACGTTAATGGCTTGAACACTTTGACTAGAACTTGAAAATTACTACACTGTGGCATTCATAGTGCGTCGTTTGGTTGTATATGATTTGTGGCTTGAGTTAATTTTTGCGTTGGACAGTTGGAGCTTGAGTGGATCATCTTGGTCGAAATTCGAGGCACTTCGGACGGGCAAGCGAGCGTGCATTGCGCACGAGTATCAAGTTGGACGCTTTATCAAGCAAAGCGTGCAGTTGCGATTCATAATTGGACAACTGCATCGGTGAGGGCATTGTGCCACTGTTGGGGTATTGTGCCACAAAATTTTCTAAGCGAGGGGTGTTGAACCAATTGGAGCATTGTGTCGAGAAGCGGCATAGTTCCTATGGGGATAACTTGAGATGGTATCTTGGTATATAAGTTGGAGAATGGTTATGGATAGTTGGTTGGATTGAGACGAGTATCGTTTGGTGGGATGAGAAGCATCAATTCTCCCGTCATACCTACTTGGAGTTTGCATCGGTCACGGCCAACCTGTTGCGCACAGGGTTTGGTTTCCTCGAACGGAATATGCTCCGGGGCACCAGGACCGTTTGGCCATGGAGAAGACAAATGATAACGTGCCTTGGGTGCGGTGCCGGTATTTAGATACGACCAGGTGGGCTAGCTACTCAGCGTTGGATCGGGTAGAACTGTAGTTGATTATTCCTTTATGGCTTGGCCAGTGACTTCATATAGATAAGAGTTGGTTTTCTTTGGTTTGCTTTGGTTTGAGCTTTTCGTGTAGGGGGCGGCCACCTTGCCTCGGGCAAGATTGTGCATATCGATGAGTAGATTAGTAAGGCTTAGATTGTGGCATAGTTTGAAGATGGATATTGAGGCTTAGATTGTGGTTCGATAGTTTGCGTGTTGCTTGGGTTTGTGTAGAACGGTTTGCGTGCTAGTTTTCTTTTGAGTTGGATATATCTGCTTATATATTTACTTGAGTTGAATGCTTGCATGTTTAACCTGCTTTACAGTTTTTCTTAATATGCCATACCTCTACCATGAAATGAATCTAGGATTCAAGTAGAAAGATCACCATATAACTGTTTGAATTTACTATTTTATTTAGTGTCGGTTTAGACGAATGGGTTACCCCGCTCAGCAGTACAGCTGTATACTAACCCACGTTTGTGGGCATTATTTTAGGTACGCAGGTGTAGTGGCGCTACTTGGATATATTGGACATGATGTGTGGAACGATAGGTACCTTTGTGGGTAAGAGAAAGAACAAGAGTGTTGAATCGTCTTTGTGGCATTCTCCTTTGTGGCATTTTATTTGGACCCTATCGAGAGCTCCACTGCATATACTCTGATGTGTGCTTGGTACACAATACTTGACTATCGTCGAAACTTGGTTGTTTCGATGATAATTTTGATATTTGACATCATCGCCTTGTGCAAGCGCAACTCCAAGCTCGCACGATATCACGTCCCAATGAGAATGATTATCTTGTAGGAGCGCTACAACGTGGTGATTCACGTTCAGCAGGGACGATCGAGCTTGCGGGAGATTGGGATGTGAGAAATTGGTATCAGAGCGCCCGGTTCATTTTCTCGGACTTTGTCCGCTTTATCACAAACTCTAAATAGCTTCCGTGGGTCGATTGGCTCTTGGATCTACTCGGTGCCGCATTGGATGTTTCATACAATAAGTTTATATATTTGTTGGTTGTGGGTGCATGCTGTTATTCATTGCATTGGCTTTCATTTGTTTTGGGTAGATCGTGTAGCATCGTTGGGCGTTGTTGAATTCGTGCAGCAAGTTGTGTGGCGTTGTTGCATTTGTACAACAAGTTGAGAGGTGTCGTTATGTTGGTTTGGCTTATCATTCAGGAGATTCTGGTTGCATCAGTGGATCAGTTGGTTGGCAGACGAGATTGGTTATATAGCATATTGTGAGTAGAAGCATCGGGTAAGAATGGATCATTACATGAGTTGCTCGTGTAGCGAATGTGTTGGACGAAGTTTAATTTTTGGCTAGGAATATCAGGAGAGCGTTGCACGAGTTGCTCATGTAGCGCATTGGTTGAACATGTTTGAGTTTGGCTTAGGAATATCAGGATAGTATTACACAAGTTGTTCGTACAACAAATATGTGTAACAGTTGGGTATTGGGTTAGATTACTTGGAAGAGATCATTGCACAGGTTGCACCTGTAACGAAAGTATTAGACGGATTGAGAAATAGTTGAAAGTATGGAGAATAGAATATGGCACAAGTTGTATCTAGCGAGATTGACAGAAGAGTTAGATGGTTCATGCATTGGCTGAGTTTCTTATCAGACTTTGAATTGGAATGGCAGGATCACGCATAATAGATGGCTTGAATGGATCTTGGATCAGTGCAAAGAATTGTGATGCAAGCAGTGACTTGATTTGGGGTGGTATATGGTATACCACATAATGAGCGTGAATTAAAATATTTTGGATATACCTCAATAGAATTGTCACAACGGATGCAGGTGTAAACCCCCTAAAAATTTTAAATTTTATTTTAAGTATTTTTATTAAATTATTGAATTTCTTTAAAGTATTTTCATAGTTAATTAGAAAATAAATTTTATTGATTAATTTAATTATATAAATACTCATTTGAATTATTCCATAAAATAATTTTTATTATTTTTTAGTCTTGTTAAAGGGTGATAGATTTTCTAGAATTTATTCTGTGTACAAATGTTCTTTTTGAATTTTTATATAATCTCATATATATATATATATATATAAATATATGTTTGAATAAATATATAATATATATAAAATAATAATAATAATAATAATAAGTAATAGTAATAATAATAATAATAATAATAATAATAATAATAATAATAAGTAATAGTAATAGTAATAATAATAATAATAATAATAATAATAATAATAATAATAATAATAATAATAATAATAATAATAATAATAATGGTAATAATAAAAAGGAAAAAGAAAAAGAAAAAAAAGAAAAGAAAATTAATAAAACAAAAACTAACTAAAACCTATTCCTAAACCTTAAACCCTAAACTAAACAAAACCTAAATACTAATCCTAACTACCCCCACAACAAACCCCCAGCAACCCAGCGGACCCCCCCAGCCGATTCTCTCTCTTTATACACACACACACACACACACACACACACACATATATATATATATATATATATATATATATATATATATATATATATATATATATATATACACAAAACCTAAACCTAAACCCTAACCCTAATCCTCGACCCCTTCACCTCGACCCGCCGCCGACCTCCGACCCCCGACGCCGCAGCCGCGCATGTGCCGCCGCCCTGAGCCGACCGCAGCAGCCGCGGCAGCCTGCGCGCCCGCCCACATGTGCAACAGCCGCAGTTCCAATGTCCCTACTTCACGGTTTGATATCTCCCTCATCTTTGATTTTTTTTGTGAGCGGTTTATTCGTGTACGTTCACAACCTAACCCTCTAGGATTTCCTTCAAGCGGGACAAGTTTTCATGCCCTGCATTGGTCGAAAAATCGACCAAAAGTTGGCCGAAAAATTGACCAAAAATAGTCCAGAATTTCAACACCAAATCCCCATGTTCATGCCCAATTTGCCACCAACATGTTTAATATTTTCAAAATCTAATTAAAGGGTTTTCTTTAATATATAACTGAGAATTTAACTGTTCTTTTACTTTTTATTAATTTATTTTATTCGTTAAATTATTCGACCTCCAAAATGACCAAAAACTTGATATTTTAAAACAAAAAATTTATGATACGGAGTGCGTCCCGCCAAACATTACCGTCTCATCGTGAACCAATTGTACCAAAAGGCGTGTATGGTATATCCTAATGTGTGGGCTTCGCGAAAGTTGATTCAGATGTGTGTGCGCGTCGGAATCAACCCGTATCCGTAAAAAGTTCCCCTATCGTAATATCTGTAAAATACCATCCCACTTTGTGTACGCTCGTCCGAATACGACGAAACTTGCGCCATTGGATTCGTGGTATCACGCTGGTCCTGTGAACAAAGTTTTATACGATTCTGAGACAGTTGACTAAGCTGCCTATTCGCGGGCCCTACGGTTTGACTTGAAGGACGAATTTTGGCTCACCGGAATCCAAAATTGGATATACCGTTGAGTTTGTATCGACGTTTAGAATTTTTTTGACCTATAATTTATCCTATTTATAGACCTTTACCTCTGACATGCATTTCGGTGCAAAGTGGCCCACATGTGGACCCGTTTTGACCTAAAATTATCGTTTTATCCCTGTGTCCAAATTGGACGAAAGGGTAGACTTTTCTGACTACCTCGCTTATTCTGAAAATGTTGGTAATGTTTATTTTAGCATCTGCAGACGCTCATTCTGATGCCATAGTTTCTGATCCCTTGCGCTTGACGTTTGGATGCTTATACTTCGCAGTTTTCTTGCCAGGCAAGTATACCTTGCCAAATTTTTTACAGTACTTTACATGCTTATAATATTTTCATATATTTATTATATGTGTATTTTTTCAGTCTAAATTATATATTATATATGTTGACACACACTTGACACATAGTATCATGGGAGGGAAGGACAATCAGTAGGCGTATGGACTATCCACTCTGGTAAACCGTAGTAACTAGCACGCACTACGGTAGTTGTGTCACGATGGTAGCTACCCTCGCCGTATTGATGGTGTCATGATGGTCGCTACCCTCGCGGTATGTCGATTGATGGTGTCATGATGGTCGCTACCCTCGCGGTATGACGACTTCTGATGTACATGGACGTGTGTGTGAGTTGTGAGATAGAGTAGCCTACACATGCCTATACGTCGAAAAGTTGTCCTCATTATGCATTTTTATATAGATTGTCTAGTACAGCATACTTATATATTTTCTGTCTATTATGTATGTTTTACTGTATTCAATTGGCATCTTCTATGTATCTTGTTACGTCCCTCTGAGGACCTAATCCCTTTCCAAGTGTAGACGATCTTGACTATTCGCAGGAGCACAGATCAGGACTTGCTACTTCTCTCTCTTTCGAGGAGGTCTTCTATTCGAGTCTCATTGATCATTAGATGTAATTATTTTGTTTCTTTTATTTTCTAGTTTGGTAGTGAATTTGTCTCCACCCAACTACTTGTTCTTATCAAGCATTATATACTTGATTCGATTATATAGTTGATTGGTTATTTGATTATGTGGATGAGATCTAGTTATGCCCTGTGACTTATGACGTAAACCTATACCACTTGTGAATTATTATTCATATTACAGCGTACGTGTGTATTATGGTATCCATATATTGGAGTTGCCATATACATACAAATGGCGTGCTTACGTATTTCTAGTCCTACGTATTTTAGGACTAGGGTGTGACATGTTTTTATGGTGGCCCATGCAGGTCGAGAGCATATTGTCTCGGTTACGTTACTGTACCTAGTAAGCATGCGCATAGGACTTGAATATAGGATATCATCCACTTATTTAAACACCTCCCTTGATATTATTTCGCATTCTTATTTGATTGCTTTCATTGCATCTTGCTTGATCCTTTCACAACATCTATCTTATCTTTTCTTTCATGCTTGATAGGCGTTAGGAAGGTGACTTGTACTAGGTATATACACTCTATTATTCAATAACACCATTAGTTAAATTCTTGTAAGTTTGGTAGTATGCCTCATAATCTAGTATCACATAGTCCTTTTGACCCATTAAGGAAGTGTAATTGAATGACATCAACTATAGGCTTGCATAAGAAGATAGTGTTTATCCAGACCATAGAACTTTAGAGGCCCATACCCCCATTTGATTGACTAGAGACTTAGACAAGAAGTTAGTATAGAAACTGGAGAGGCACAATACCGGACGAGTCTTATCTTCTTTGTGAACTTGAATTATTTTGTACCTTCCTTCATCATAATCCAACGTACTTATATTTTCTGGACTACCTTGACTTATAGCCTACTTTTGCAAGCTTATTCTTTTATCGAGCTTGTTCATGACATATGTGTTATTGGGGACGCCTACTTATACATTATCTAAATCAAAATCAGTGTATTATGGTCTGATCAACCTTAATGCACTTGGTTCGCTCTTCGCATGACTACTTTACGTGGATGGAGATATAGTTGACTCAGCTTGTTAGACGAATATACTTGCCCTTTAGACATGTCTGAGCATATCTTATTGGTTACATAACTGTACTGATATGAGCATGTGAATAGAAATTTACCAAAATAGAATCTCATCCGCAACTGCTCTTACAACTCTCTTTTTGAATTCTTTAAATTGCATTGAATCCCGTACTTGTATTCTATCACCTCCTCCTTGAATTCTTTATTATTGTTTTTCGTCTTCCCCTATTTCGGAAAGACGAACGTTCGTGCTTGGTATAAGTTTGATACACGGAGAGTACTAAATATACCCCATAGGCCAATCACATTACCTTGTGACTATCTTTTGTAATTAAGGGCATATCACAATGTGATATATTTGGTGTTAAAACTTTTGAGGATATATTGATATTTTGTCACGACCCGCACCCGATATAGGGGTACAAGAGCGTGGGTACGTCCAGCCTACGCTGCAGCATCGGCGGTAGAACGCTGTCTAGGTCAAGTACTATCTAAACAATCTTACACTAGTATCCAACTCCATAAAGAGACAGGGATAACAATATAAAAGATCAACATACTCAATCACATAACTACAACACGATAAGAAATCGAAGAAATAAAAATAATTACAACACAAGTCTAATGTAATTAAATCTAACTCAACATAAATCTAAGTCTCAACAAAAATGTCGGAGACAAATCCGGTACCAATAAACTACTAAAGGAAACTAACTAGATAACTAGTGATTCCGGCTAGACCTCCCGGAATCACGACTACACTACTAAAACCAAGTCTCAGCTACTCACCCTGTGGTCCACCAGTGTCAGATACCAGTCCTCTAGGCATAGTCTGGAAAATATTTTTCCAGTCAGGAAGGAGCAAAGTACATCTCTAAATAGCAGTTCTATATTAATGATATAAACTATGTAGCAGTTCTAGATGGAAATATACGAGATGCATGTATAGGTACGAGAAATTTACAAAAAGGAAATACTGGAAATACTGTAAGTAAATGCAGAAAAAGAAATAATATGTCAATGAGCAAGAATCCTATGACTAAGTGTGTGAGTACTAGCTTTAACATGTGATCGGCTTGGGAACTTGATCAGGCTGGTTACATGTGATTAGCTATAATTCATGTAAGGTCAGGCTAACCGTTGGTTAGCTATGATGCATGTAGTGTCACGACCCGCACCCGGATATTCGGGCACGAGTGCGTGGGCACGTCCAGCCTACGCCGCAGAATCGGCGGTAGTACGCTGTCTAGGCCAAATCCACACTTAACTAAACTAGCTCATTCACAATTAACATAAGCAAGATAATAATGAGAATGGAAACTTAAGATTGCAACTGAAATAAATGTGACAACAGATTCAATTGTTTAGTACAGAAATTCAGAATGAAATCGGGGACAAACCCGATTAATAAGATAAGAAATAGAATAAAGATAGCTACTGCTAACTATTCTGCAGGAGTAGTCTCCTGGGTGGGAACCGGCTCTGCGACTGTATCACCTGCTGGCTCATAGGGTCCATAATAGGTAGGGGCAAGGTTCTCATCATCGCCTAAACAACGTATCCAGTCAGGAAAGGAGCAAAGTACACAGTGCACAACAAGATTAAACTAAATAATTATGACAATTAAATTGAGTATCATATTGAGAACATTACTTAAAGGAAACATCAATATTTCAGAGTTTTAAAGCTATAAACAAGAATATGAGAAAGCAGGGAATAAATGAGACAGAAAATGAAACTACAACTGTCAGCAAGAAATGTAACAAGACTAGAGACTATCTATGTGAACTTGTGTTTGTTTTAGAATACATAGTTGGCATGTAGGGGTTTATAAGGCTAATAAGGCCGTCATAGACGACTAGTGTCTGGAACAATCAAGTATAAGGCTGATGGTGCAGTCGCGTACCAACAGCTAGTATCTGGACCTGGGGAAGGGTAAACTACATGCCTCCTAGTATTCTCCCACCCGACACGAAAGCAAGACATGAAATCCCGTATTCAAGACATGAAATACAGTATTCTAACACTACGTGTAATCATCAAGGTTACTAGTAGAGCAGGGAATTAATTATCATAATATAAAGATTAACTTGAAGTGCAGGTACTTGCCTGTTGTTTGGATCTGATTAGTTAGGTTCTTGGGAGAAAGTCCAGAGATGAGTCCAAAAGCTGAAATAGACATTACCATCACGCTCAGAAGATGTCAAATAGCTAGGAATGCCTGTCCTTGGGTCCAATTTGGAGACAAGGGAAAAAACGGCAGTTTTGGGTCAAAACGGGGTCCGCCGTTGGGCCCGCTTTGCACCGAAAAACGTGTCCGAGTCAAAAGTCTCCAAATTCACCAAACTTAGTGTCAACAGGTCAGGAACGCTGATACGAACCCAACGGAACTTCCAGATTTGGATTCCGATGAGCCGAACACAAAATCGCCCGTCGAGCGGGGCTTGTGGGGCCCACGACACGCGATTTCGTCAACGTTCTCAGAATCGAACCAAACTTGACCCACAGGACCAGCGTATCGCTACGAGTCCGATGGCGCAAGTTTCGTCTCGATCCGACGAGTGTACAAGAAGTTAGGGTAAATTACAGAAATTGCAGATACGGGGCGATGTCCGCGGATACGCGTTGATTCCGGTGTGCACGCACACCCGAATCAGCTTCCGCGAAATCTCACACGTCCGTATCGACGCTGCGCACGTGTCTGTGAAGACCGCACGCGACCAAGTCGTCCCGTTTGGCGGGACGTACTCAGTTCCGGGGTGAAACAGGGTCTGATTTTTCCTGTTTTTGGATCGCGGTGTGCGATCACCACAGGGCGCGATGCCGCGAACAGTTTATCCGGACACCGAGAGGGTCACACAGGCTTCACAACGCAATTTGCAGAATTGAAAACGGAGCTACGAGGCGAAAGTTACACATACCTGAAGGGGACCCAAAAACAGGGTCGAAAACGTGTCCGAGTCGTGTCCGACACAGTGTCCTGTGTCCGACACAGGAACAGTGATTAGGGCTAGGGTTTCGGCGGCACACGGCGGAGGGAGGCCGAAGAGACGCCGGAGAGGGCCGGGGATGGCTCGCCGAGGGGCGGCGCGTCGGTTGGCGGCGACGGCGGCGGCTCAGGGCGGCGGCCGGAGGCTGCGGCTGCGGCTGCTGCTGTGTGCTGCTGCTGCGGCTGCGGTTCGTCGACGGCGGCGGCGCCGAGGGAGGAGAGAGGGGGAAAGAGTCGTCGGCGGTCGGCGGGTCACGGCGAGGAGCGAGGCGGCTGCGGCGCGTGGTGGCGGAGGCGGTGGCTAGGGTTAGGGCGAGGGAGTGGGGTATAAATAGGGGGAGTAGGCGGTTGCGGGGGGCCGGCCAAGGCGGGGGCGAGGGGGACGTGGGCCGCGGGGAGCGGCGCACCGCGCGGGGGGCGGCGCTGCGCGCGGAGGGCGGCCGGGGAAGTCGGGGATCGTGGGGGCTCAGTCGGCGTGTCGGGTTGCTGCGGCGGGTCGGGTTCGGTTGAACCCGACCCGACCCAAGGAACGGGTGGGCTGGGCTACGGGCCAGGCCGCGGCCCAACGGACCGCGGGCCAAAAAGAAAAGAAAAATTAAAAATAAAATAGATAAATAATAAATAAATAAATAAATAAATAAATAATTAATTTAATTAATTAATTAGAAAATTGTTTTTAGGCATTTAAAAATAGCTCTGAGGCCCAGAAAAATCCAGAAAAATTACCCTAAGTCCAATTTTCTATTTTACACCCAAAAATATTATTTTCACAATATTTTAATATTATGTATTGCTAATTAAAAATCATTTATTAATTAAAAGCCTTGATTTTAATTACAGAAAATTCACAGAAAATTCCAGAAAATTGGGAAAATCCAAGATTTAATAATTTTGAAAATTCAGGGGGTTTACAACCTACCCAACTTATAAAAATTTCGTCCTCAAAATTTTAAAATTATAGCAGGGTTCTCTCGGTCCAATCTCACTTGATTGCGGTCGCTACCCAACTTAGAATTTTACCCATATCCTCTAAGGCTGTACAACTAGTAAAGCTAGGTCCAACTTAATAAATCATGGTATTAAAATTTTTAGGTCTGCAACACAAAACACATCACCTAGGGTATTGCCTTAGTCATAAAGGGTTATCATCTAGCACTACAAATCAAACACAGAATTTATCTTTCCGAAGTGAGGGAAGCCGAGGATCAGTACTAAGAGTTTAAGGGTAGGTGGTAGAACAGAGGTATAGGGATCAAGGCGCTTAAAAATTTCTAATGGGGATTGTCAGGCGGTTATGGATTGAGATTCTATTCTGTTAATCGTTTATCCGCATGCTCGTATCAGTATAATTATGTAACTGATACGATATGCTCGGACACATTTTAGGGGTAAGTATATTAGTCACTATATCTCTCAATCCACGTAAGGTAGTTGTGCGAAGTGCGAATCAAAATGCACTAAGGTTGATCAGACCGTAGTACACTGATTCTGAGTAGACACTTGTATTAGTGGGGTTGATCAGGCCTCAGTAATACATGTGTCCTGAACAAGCCCGATAAAGGTAAGCTTGCAAAACTAAGCTATGAAATAGCAGCATATGTCAAGTTCAGCAAAATTTAAGTGCGCTAGATAATGATGAAAAGGAGGTACAAAATTATTTAAATCCACAAAACAACACATAGTAAGCATAATAGCAACCTCTAAAATCTTCTATAGTTATCAAATTTAAAAGCATACTAGGTTATTTAGCAAGTTCAAAATTACTGGGTTGAGGCTGAGGTCACGAACCAGTAGGCATGAGCTAAACAATACTAGAAAAGGTATCTACGAATCACTTACGCGCATTAGCTGCTCCCAAAGTCTGCGCATTCTCCACGGTCATCACGTAAGCTTGTCCGCGTCCTGGAGCAGTGGGGCAGTCCCTCACTAGATGTTCTGTTGATCCACAATATAGACAGACACCTAGTCTCATCCTACAAACTTGCCAGGTGTGACCTTGTTTTCGACAAAAGCCACAAGTGGGAACTCGTTGGGTCTGCCCTTGAGCTTGATGTTGGGGTGCTGGAGCTCGAGGGAGAGGACGCTGGGCTTGCTGCGGGGACCTCTGCTGTTGTTGTTGTTGAAAAAGGCGTTTGTTGGGTCCCGCATTTCAGGTATCTCTCTCTCGCTTTAGCTTATGCCCCATGTCTCTCTCAACGCCTTGTGCCACGCTCAGGATTTCCTCATAGGTACGAGCTCGGCTGGTGGTGACAGCAAGGCGGATATCCGGAGATAGCCCCTTCTTGAATCTACGGGCTTTGTCCTCCGGGGTACGAACCATGTACTCCGCAAAGTGGCTTAACCTGCTAAATTCAGCAGTATATTCATCAACAGTCATGTTACCTTGTTCCAGTCTCTCGAATTGGCTTTCGAGAGCTTCCCGAGCCACTTCGGGGTAGAATTTCTCCTTGAATAGCCTCTTGAAGTCCTCCCAGGTGATATCGGGAGCAGATAGTTGGGGTTCATTTCTGAACCAGGTTCGAGCAATGTCGAACAGTTGCAGGCTTGCAGACTCCACCTTGAGATCATCGGGAACCCGAGCAGTCTTCAGGAGTCTCTCGACATTCTCTATCCACTCATCCGCGTAGAGAATGCCCTCAGTTCCGTAGAATTCCAGAGGCCTAAGGTTCTTGAAGTCTTTAGCACTTCCTGGCCTCTTGAGTGGCGACTCCTGGGACTTAATAGCTTCCGAGAGGCTGGTCCGCAGAAGTGCAGTCTGTTCTTTCTGGGATTCCACTAGTCCCTGGAACACTCCAAGTAGTTGTGTCCCATCTAGAGTAACTGCTGGAACAGATGGAGGCGGCGGGAGTGCAAGAGTTTCGGGCACATTCTGCTCAGCTGGTTCTGATGTGCCTCCTACTGTGTTCCTGGTCTGGACCATTATGAAAGATTAAGGGATAGGAGAATCAGAATAGAATACTTGGAAATCAAAGGCGATAGAAAAATTGAGCAGAAATGATATCAAGAATTAAAATAAGGACCCTATACTGTGAATGAGCTTTTCCCTAGAATCCTCAATCATATTGCAGGCCTGTTCGGTCCCTAAGTTAAAACCGAACAATTTAGTCGTTTGACCTGCATGGGCCACCACTAAAACGTGTCACGACCCGCACCCAGATATTCGGGCACGAGTGCGTGGGCACGTCCAGCCTACGCCGCAGAATCGGCGGTAGTACGCTGTCTAGGCCAAATCCACACTTAACTAAACTAGCTCATTCACAATTAACATAAGCAAGATAATAATGAGAATGGAAACTTAAGATTGCAAATGAAATAAATGTGACAACAGATTCAATTGTTTAGTACAGAAATTCAGAATGAAATCGGGGACAAACCCGATTAATAAGATAAGAAATAGAATAAAGATAGCTACTGCTAACTATTCTGCAGGAGTAGTCTCCTGGGTGGGAACCGGCTCTGCGACTGTATCACCTGCTGGCTCATAGGGTCCATAATAGGTAGGGGCAAGGTTCTCATCATCGCCTAAACAACGTATCCAGTCAGGAAAGGAGCAAAGTACACAGTGCACAACAAGATTAAACTAAATAATTATGACAATTAAATTGAGTATCATATTGAGAACATTACTTAAAGGAAACATCAATATTTCAGAGTTTTAAAGCTATAAACAAGAATATGAGAAAGCAGGGAATAAATGAGACAGAAAATGAAACTACAACTGTCAGCAAGAAATGTAACAAGACTAGAGACTATCTGTGTGAACTTGTGTTTGTTTTAGAATACATAGTTGGCATATAGGGGTTTATAAGGCTAATAAGGCCGTCATAGACGACTAGTGTCTGGAACAATCAAGTATAAGGCTGATGGTGCAGTCGCGTACCAACAGCTAGTATCTGGACCTGGGGAAGGGTAAACTACATGCCTCCTAGTATTCTCCCACCCGACACGAAAGCAAGACATGAAATCCCGTATTCAAGACATGAAATACAGTATTCTAACACTACGTGTAATCATCAAGGTTACTAGTAGAGCAGGGAATTAATTATCATAATATAAAGATTAACTTGAAGTGCAGGTACTTGCCTGTTGTTTGGATCTGATTAGTTAGGTTCTTGGGGGAAAGTCCAGAGATGAGTCCAAAAGCTGAAATAGACATTACCATCACGCTCAGAAGATGTCAAATAGCTAGGAACGCCTGTCCTTGGGTCCAATTTGGAGACAAGGGCAAAAACGGCAGTTTTGGGTCAAAACGGGGTCCGCCGTTAGGCCCGCTTTGCACCGAAAAACGTGTCCGGGTCAAAAGTCTCCAAATTCACCAAACTTAGTGTCAACAGGTCAGGAACGCTGATACGAACCCAACGGAACTTCCAGATTTGGAATCCGATGAGCCGAACACAAAATCGCCCGTCGAGCGGGGCTTGTGGGGCCCACGACACGCGATTTCGTCAACGTTCTCAGAATCGAACCAAACTTGACCCACAGGACCAGCGTATCGCTACGAGTCCGATGGCGCAAGTTTCGTCTCGATCCGACGAGTGTACAAGAAGTTAGGATGAATTATAGAAATTGTGGATACGGGGCGATGTCCGCGGATACGCGTTGATTCCGGTGTGCACGCACACCCGAATCAGCTCTCGCAAAATCTCACACGTCCGTATCGACGCTGCGCACGTGTCTGTGAAGACCGCACGCGACCAAGTCGTCCCGTTTGGCGGGGCGTACTCAGTTCCGGGGTGAAACAGGGTCTGGTTTTTCCTGTTTTTGGATCGCGGTGTGCGATCACCACAGGGCGCGATGTCGCGAACAGTTTGTCCGGACACCGAGAGGGTCACACAGGCTTCACAACGCAATTTGCAGAATTAAAAACGGAGCTACGAGGCGAAAGTTACACATACCTGAAGGGGACCCGAAAACAGGGTCGAAAACGTGTCCGAGTCGTGTCCGACACAGTGTCCTGTGTCCGACACAGGAACAGTGATTAGGGCTAGGGTTTCGGCGGCACACGGCGGAGGGAGGCCGGAGAGACGCCGGAGAGGGCCGGGGATGGCTCGCCGAGGGGCGGCGCGTCGGTTGGCGGCGACGGCGGCGGCTCAGGGCGGCGGCCGGAGGCTGCGGCTGCTGCTGTGTGCTGCTGCTGCGGCTGCGGTTCGTCGACGGCGGCGACGCCGAGGGAGGAGAGAGGGGGAAAGAGTCGTCGGCGGTCGGCGGGTCACGGCGAGGAGCGAGGCGGCTGCGGCGCGTGGTGGCGGAGGCGGTGGCTAGGGTTAGGGCGAGGGAGTGGGGTATAAATAGGGGGAGTAGGCGGTTGCGGGGGGGCGGCCAAGGCGGGGGCGAGGGGGACGTGGGCCGCGGGGAGCGGCGCACCGCGCGGGGGGCGGCGCTGCGCGCGGAGGGCGGCCGGGGAAGTCGGGGATCGTGGGGGCTCAGTCGGCGGGTCGGGTTGCTGCGGCGGGTCGGGTTCGGTTGAACCCGACCCGACCCAAGGAACGGGTGGGCTGGGCTACGGGCCAGGCCGCGGCCCAACGGACCGCGGGCCAAAAAGAAAAGAAAAAATAAAAATAAAATAGATAAATAATAAATAAATAAATAAATAATTAATTAATTAATTTAATTAATTAATTAGAAAATTGTTTTTAGGCATTTAAAAATAGCTCTGAGGCCCAGAAAAATCCAGAAAAATTACCCTAAGTCCAATTTTCTATTTTACACCCAAAAATATTATTTTCATAATATTTTAATATTATGTATTGCTAATTAAAAATCATTTATTAATTAAAAGCCTTGATTTTAATTACAGAAAATTCACAGAAAATTCCAGAAAATTGGGAAAATCCAAGATTTAATAATTTTGAAAATTCAGGGGGTTTACATGTAGAGGTCAGGATAATCACACGTAACAGCTATGAAGCATGTAAATGGTCAGGCCGCACCCGACGTGAGATGTGGGGTGAGCTATGATGCATGTAGAGTTGGGTATGATCATATATCTATACTAAAATACTCTCCACCCCCGATTGGTATAGTAGATCCAATCATGGTACGCTATGGCACGGGATTCCCTAGGGAGGTAGCAAATCTCCCCGGGACTCAGTGTCTGTACATGCACAAGATAACAAGAAAATAAGTCTTGTACAAGCTACACCATGAATAAGGAATAATATCTCATGACGAGATCCGTATATACCAATCCGTATAACCAGCGTGTCAAGAGCATGGATATCTACACTAGATACAGTGAACATAGGGGATATCATAAATAGGAAATTAATCAGAGAATGTACTCGCCTTGGGTCCTTAGCTGGTGAATACCGATGTCCTGTCCCTGAGTATCGTCTGGAGGATCCAACAGTCCTATACACATATAATAATATCACTTGTATCAAATGCTACACTAACACACAATAGAAATACACTGGCCTCCGGGCTATGCCAGGCATGGCTCTAGTCAACTAGGGTCATCTAGTAGGGATACGTATATAAATACACATTTACACTCAGAGTATATACCAATAAATATGTATATAATATATATATATATATATATATATATAAGTGTCTATTAGTAATTATACAAAATACGTATTTGTGTATATATACTAAATAGATGTATATAAATATATATTTATATACCAAAATACATATTTGTATCTATATCAATCAAATATTTATATATATATATGTATATTAACTAATCAGAGAATGTATATAATGCCACACTTCTTGTAAAACCCCCTTCCTAGAAAATCGTATATACCTTTTTCTTATTAATTATTAATTAAATTGTAGTAATTAGGTCTAAATAGGAGAAATAGATTTTTAATAATTTTTATGTTAGGTGTTCGGGCACTTAGAGGACTTATGGGACCATCAGGAATTTTTTGGAATTTATTCCATGTAGGAGACCCCTTAAGCTGTTGCTAGCCTAACGATGTGCAATACCCTACTATATAAATTTTCTTATGTGTGAATATATATATATATATATATATATATATATATATATATATATATATATACACAAATATATATATGTGTATATATATATTTGAAAAGAAAGAAAAGAAAAGAAAAGAATTAAATAATACTAACTATAGTAATATAATAATAATATTAACTATAACAATCAAATAACCTTATGCTTTAGCAACTTGCTTTTCCTTCAGCATACTTGCTTGCGGCTGTAGCATTACTTGCTGTGAACCTTCCCTTTACCAATTAACTTGCGTGAACCCACCCCACTCCGCGGTTTCACCCGCGGAGTCCAAACCCTCTCTCCTTCCCTATTAATATATATATAATATATATATATATATATATATATATATATATATATAGTTTCTCATCCCAAAAACCCTAACCTAATAGTTCTAGACCTTCTCTTCCCATCTGGAGCCGTCACCGCAGCCAGAGAAGCCCCGCCAAGCCATCCAACCATCCCGTCGACGCCGATCTCGCATCCTGCAGTTTCCCACTCGAGGTACCTTCGCTCCGGTGCGATTTTCCGTCGACTCGCTCGACCAAACGCTGTTCCGTTTTCATAGGTATGATCATCCCTTAACCCTCTCCAATATTCGTTTTATAGCCAACCTCAGAAAACGTGTGTCCCTAGGTGTAAATCAGCGTCCAAAGTGGACGGATAAACCCAATTCTGGGATCGCAGAATTCCAGAATGACCACCCATATTGCCGAGTTCGTATCTCCCACCACAGAGATCCGAATTCGGTGATTCTTTTTGATACCTGTAGAATACCTGACCTAGTTTAATTTCTGTTAAATAATCCTGTGCTATTAGTCGCTGTGGACATAGTTATATTCGTCACAAAACTGTGCACATCCACTTTTTCCGGTTTTCCAAAAGTTGGAAAACGGAGCACGCCGCGCCAAACGGGACCGCCCCGCCGTGTGCCAAGTGTACCTAATAGTGCACGCAGCATAACCGGACACGTGAAAATTAGTGGGGACTGATTCGGACGCGTGTGCGCGCCGGAATCAGGCCGTATCCGCGGACACATTTCGTGTCGCAACTTTTGTAGAACTCGCACGTATTTTATGCACGCTTGTCAGATTGCGACGAAACTTGCGCCATTGGACTCGTGGTAACGCGCTGGTCCTGTGACCCAATTTTTACGCAATTCTGAGACGGTTGACCAAATAGCCAATTGGCGGGCCCTACAGTTGACTTTTGGACCAAATTGAGTTCGGCCCATCGGAATCCACATTTGGACATACCGTTGGGTTCGTATTGACATTTAGAGTTGTTTGACCTATAGTTGTCTCATTTAGAGACTTGACCCTTGGCACGCCTTTCGGTGCAAAGTGGGCCACATGTGGACCCCACTTTTACCTGAAATTATTATTTTGTCCCTGTGTCCAAATTGGACGAAAGGGAAGTGCTTTTTAGCTATTTTGCTTATTTTGGGGACGTTGGTGATGTTTATTTCAGCATCCGGAGACGTTCATTCTGAGGCCGTAACTTCTGACTCTTGGTGTTGACATTGGGACACTATATTTTGCAGCTTTCTTGCCAGGCAAGATACCTTGCCAAATTGTTTACAGTACTTTGCATGCTATTTATATTTTTGTTTGTTTATTTTATTTCTGTATAGTTCTTGCATGTGTAGTTTCCTTTCAATCATTACTATATATTAGATATGTTGACACACACTTGACACTTAGTATCATAGAGGACAATTATTAGGCGTATGGGCTTTAACCACTCTGGTAACACCGTAGTCACTAGCACGCACTATGGTGGGTCGTGTCCGATGGTCGCTACCCCCGAGGTATGTCGATTGATGGAGTCCGAGAGTCGCTACCCCCGAGGTATGCCGGCTGATGATGTTCATGGACGAGTGCATGAGTTGTGAGGCTTAGATCGAGTAGACTACCCTTGCCCATACGTCGAAAAGTTGTCCTCATTTGCATTCATATAGATTGTCTTGTACAGCGTACTTATTTATTTTTAAATTATATGCATGTTTACTGTATTCAAATTGGCATATGTTTTGTGTATCTTGTTACGTCCCTCTGAGGACCTGGTCCCCTGCCAGGTGTATCTGCTCTTGAGTATTTGCAGGAGTACGGGCCTGGACCTGACGCATCCTTTTCTGCCGAGGAGGTCTTACCTTCTGAGCATCGTTGATCATCTGGCGATGAATTCTTTAGCTGACACACTTTTGTCTTCACATTATTTTATATTGGAGACTTTATACTCCTCTCTCATTTTAGTTTTGGATATAGTCATTGGTAGTGGATTTGTCTCCACCCGACTATTATTTTTAGATATTTCAGACTCCTTATTCTAGTTTAGTATTTCGTTTCTATGACTTGTTGTGTGGATGAGATTAGCATATTTGTGACTTGTGATATTATATATACCACATGTGAGTTTATATTCATATTACAACGTACGTATGGGTTATGGTTTCCATATATTGGAGTTGCCATATCCATGCGGCTGGCATGCTTACGTGTTCCTAGTCCTACGTTTTGGGACTGGGGCGTGACACTTCTCAAGGTGATCCCAAATGAAGTAGCAGTTAGTTCCAATGAGTCCGGAGCAGTCCAAATAGCTAGAAACTATATAAAGAAGTCCAAGATCGGAGTTCGGCACGATAATCGAGATAAGGATACCAGGCTAAAAAGAGAAAGGGTCGTTTGTTTGTTATTAAGGTAACACCTTAGTTTATGAAAATTATTTCGAAAACCACTTTGAACAATAATTGTTAAAACTTTTCTTTCGAACATAATTACAATTAAAAGTTTATTTATAAAATTTAGAATTTACGTAGAAGCCAATATATTTTTATATCTATAGTAAATTCGGTTACCAGTCCAAATAAACAAATTTTGAACAAATTTTATTATTGAAACTATTTCTTAATTAATAATATAAACAAAAAATTATTATATTTTTACATAATCAAAAACCCTTATATTTATTATATCACTAAACTAATTACATAAAAATAAACTAATTATATATTATATATATTACTAAACTAATTATATTAACTAAACTATTACATATAAATTAAACTAATTATATTAACTAAACTATTATATATAAACTAAACTAATTATATTAACTAAACTATTACATAACTTAATTTAGCTCAATTATTACAGAACTGAAGAAAGGGAAAGAGGGAAGAGGGAAGTCGGCTCACGTTGGGGGGTTTTCCGGCGTCGACGCGGAGGGGGTTCGTCGGGGTCACGCGGTGGTCGGGTGCTTGTCTCGAGGAGGAGGCGGTCGGATCTGCTGTGGCGGTGGTCCACCGGAGCTGGGACCGGGAAGCTGCGGCTGGATCGATCGGCTCGACGCCGGATCTGGCTGCGTCTGGTCGGCCACAGGCGCTCGACGCCGAGGAGGAGGTCCTGCAGCCACCAGAGCTCGACGACGAGGAGGAGGTCTCGCAGCCGCCGGCGGTAGGTTAGGTCGAAAATAGGGTTAGGGTTTGCTCTCTGGATGTGTTATTGTTGGATCGTGTCCGGGGCTGGACACGATGGATGATGTACTGTGGTGGATGTGTCCGAGTGTTGGACACAAGGATGATGTTTACTGTGGAGGATGTGTCATTATTGGACACAGGGATGATGTTGTAATAACTGGACACATGAATGAAGGGATACAATAGGACACCCGGGGTCAGACCCGAGGCCAACACGGCTGACACGGTAATGCTGGACACACGGACATGAGCACACAAACTAATGGTGATGGCTGGATCTGGTGGGAATTTGTGAGGGTTAGTCTAGGTTTTGGGGATTAGGGCTTCTTGGGAATGGTGTGGGTGAGTGACTTTAAATAGGGAGAGAGGGTGTGGGATGAAGGGTGGGGATTGGCCCAATTAATGAATGGCCAAGATTTGACATGAATGAGTTCTTCATGTGGGAATGAGCGTGTGAATGACTAGTTAATGGGAGATGGTAAACTTGTAAATTTTTAAAAGAAAAGATTACAATTTAAGAAAATATTTTAAGAAGCTTCCAAGGCTAACTGATTCCCAATTAGCTAATAATTAAACCCATATTCCAAAACCTTAGAAAGTATGTAATTTATTTACTATCCCAAATGGATATAAAAATTTATTATAAAAAAAGACAACTAGTCCTTCAAATAATTTTTATTAAATAAATAATTTTATGATTTCAAGCCAATAAATATTCGAAACTAGAGTATTATATATATCATTATTTATCTATTTAATTTATAATAAATCGACATTTAGGGAAAAATAATTTTTATAAAAGATTTTAAATCACCTTCTAAAATCAAACATTGTTCAAAATCTAATACTAAAATTCAAGGAGAAAATATTTTATAAACTTGATATTTAAAATAAATTAAAAATCTAAATATTTTGGAAATTTAGAAATCGGAGGTTACATATTTTAACTAGATGGCATACCCACGATGCTAATGGATGACACGAGTAGCAGTAGTATTCTCTTTTCTATCACTATCTCGTCCCCTTGGGTGGCTCATCTTCTCTTCTATATCCATTCCTTGTCCCATGCTTAATTCTTCCTATCGTAGTTGCATCTTTTCGTGCCATCATGAATTGTTGATTTACTTCAACCTCACCCTTTATTTTGTTAGTTAAAATATAAATGGGTTAGTAATAATTAATACCTAAAAGATGAGTTCATAATGATAACCCTTATTTATATTCACTATAACAATATCTGTATTCTCTTATTATTTTAAACCATGAGTAGCATCCTTTAGTCTAACAAGAATTAATTGGATTGTTGAAATGGTTCATACTTATAATAGTTTTATAAAGTTAGTCAAGACCTTAATTGTTGTCCAAAAACTTAGACTAAGCTTAGGAAAGAGTTGAAGGCACTTATTACGAACTGATGACTATGACAAATCGCTGGCGAGGTAGCGACAGCTGCAGCTAGACCATTATAGTAGAGTAGTCGAATTATTTGTAGACATACTGGCCAGGTGGCGTGGCAGTATTAGACTACGATACTTGACGGTTATAGAAAAAAATTATGGTTATGAGATTCCAGACAAGTATCCCAAAAATTTTGACCCAATGAATAAATTCGTCTTACAACCTAGACAATAGCCTCAAAATATTTTGACTACTAGTAGAATTCTTGTAAATTGGGTAGTATAGACGAGTTAGAGGATAAAAGAATAGTGTATAGACAATAAGGGAGGAAAGTGTTAGGATGGCTGACCATAACCTTTTAGGAAGCGCTGCAAGCTAGCAATGAAGTGTTAATAGCTATAGTGATTTATTACGAATATGTGTTAATGTTAATTTCGAGGACAAAATTATTATAAGTTGGGTAGAATATAAACCCCCTAAAAAATTTAAATTTTAATTTAAGTATTTTTATTAAATTATTGAATTTCTTTAGATTATTTTCATAGTTAATTAGAAAATAAATTTTATTGGTTAATTTAATTATATAAATACTCATTTAGAATTATTCCACAAAATAATTTTTATTATTTTTAAGTCTTGTTAAAGGGTGATAGATTTTCTAGAATTTATTCTGTGTGCAAATATTCTTTTTGAATTTTTATATAATCTCATTTATATATATATAAATATATGTGTGAATAAATATATAATATATATAAAATAATAATAGTAATAAGTAATAATAATAATAATAATAATAATAAGTAATAGTAATAGTAATACAAATAATAATAATAATAATAATAATAATAATAATAATAATAATAATAGTAATAATAATAATAATAATAATGGTAATAATAAAAAGGAAAGGAAAAAGAAAATCAATAAAACAAAAACTAACTAAAACCCATTCCTAAACCTTAAACCCTAAACTAAACAAAACCTAAATACTAATCCTAACTTACCCTACAACAAACCCCCAGCAACCCAGCGGAACCCCCCCAGCCGATTCTCTCTCTCTCTCTCTCTCTCTCTCTCTCTCTATATATATATATATATATATATATATATATATATATATATATATATATATACACAAAACCTAAACCTAAACCCTAACCCTAATCCTCGACCCCTTCACCTCGACCCGCCGCCGACCTCCGGCTGACCTCCGACCCCTGGACGCAGCAGCCGCGCCGACGCCCTGCGCCGACCGCAGCAACCGCGGCAGCCCGCGCGCACGCTTTCATGTGCAGCAACCGCAGTTCCAATGTTCCTACTTCACGGTATGATATCTCCCTCATCTTTGATTCTTTTTGTGAGCGGTTTGTTCGTGTACGTTCATAATCTAACCCTCTAGGATTTTCTTCAAGCTGGACGAGTTTTCGTGCCCTGAATTGGTCGAAAAATCTACCGGAAGTTCGCCAAAAAAATGACCAAAAATAGTCCAAAATTTTAACACTAAACCTCCATGTTCATGTCCAATTTGCTACCAACCTGTTTAATATTTTCAAAATTAATTAAAGGGTTTTTTTCTCTATATAACCGAGAATTTAACTGTTCTTTTACTTTTTATTAATTTATTTTATTCGTTAAATTATTCGACCTCCAAAACTTGATATTTTTAAACAAAAATTTTGTGATACGGAGTGCGCCCCACAAAAGGGGCCGCCTCGTCATGTACCAATTGCATCGAAAGGCACGTATGGTATATCCTGACAGGTGGGCTTTCGTGAAAGTTGATTCGGACGTGTGTTCGCGTCGGAATCAACCTGTATCCGTAAAAAGTTTCCGTATCCCGACTTTTGTAAAATACCACCCTACTTTGTGTATGTAGAAGCATGAAAAATACGCTGGGAAGAGCTACGCAGCCTCTTGATGCAGAGCAGCGTAAACGGAGGCCTTCAGAGCCATCAAGCATGCAACAGAGTTTTCTCCGCTAAAATACGGCATGAAGTATAAGCTCAAAGGACCATCCGCGTAAGTGCAGTACGTCCAGGCCGCTCCAGCGTAAAACAGAGTTCTTCATCGCCTCCATGACGTAAAACTCAACCGCTCTCAAAGCAGCGTTAATGCGTACGAGGAACGCTTCGTCTTCCCCGAAATAAACCTGTCAAGTCACGCAGTAAATCTGACCTCTGACTCCTGACAAAAAGTGCTGCACGGCTACCCAGACGACGGTTGGAAACGATGGCAGACCCCTCGGGACGCGCCCCACAGTATGATGGCGGATCTCGGCATTTAATGCAGAGGATTTGGTTAAAGCATCACCAAACCGTCGTTTACTGGAGTCCCCTCAGCATAAACCGCTCTTTCGCGTACAAGGGAATACGCTGCCCTATTTTACACAAGCAAACATGAGCTATTTTACGCTTCGCAGCAGGCAAACCGCCTGCCACGTCAAAAGCTGCACCTCGTACGGGACTTGTCACTACCACATTCCGAAAACAGGGGTATTTTCGACTTTTTACAATATTTAATATTATTGTAGTTATAATTAATTAATTGCATGAATAGTATATATTTAAATTAAATAACTGTGTGATGTGTACTTTAAAATATTATATTATAGACAGTGTTCATTTGTGTTGTGATGGTAGACTTGACCTAGAAGCCAGTAGATGAGCACCTGTTGGAATTATAGAATTTTGAGGTTAATTGTTTTATTTTAGAATTAATTCATTGGAGGTGTAATTAATTACTGTATTTTATTTAATATTTTGCGCTTTGCCTTTGCTTCGATATATGGAGCACTATCCAGACTTTTGTCTTCCAACAAATTTTACCATCTTGCCCTAGACATGCCCGCCTTCAATTCTGCTATTTTTGCAACTCATAATTATGTCCTCTGTACATTAATTCTGGCCGCACAAAAATCGTCGCGGACGTTATTTTTAATTTCCTATTTTTGTATCGTTGTGCGTTCCAATCGAAAATTGGAGGCCATCTTGACCTATTTTTTGTGCGACCCAAATTAGGGTAATATTCTGTTCTGAGTCTTCTTCAATATTGGTATTGATGACCTGACCTGATTTTGGCTCCATGTACTCCTAATTAATTGTTGAACATAACTTGCATTTATTTCTATTTAAATTGAGGATACTATTTTATCTGATTCTAAAATCCCAATTTAATTCCAGTGCCCTGCTAATTGAGCCCGTACCAGTCTTACAGCGCCCCTGACCCTACAAAATACCGGACACCGAATCGCCCGCCAAATTTTCGTTATTTTATGTGTTTGTGCAATTTCTCGAATTTAAGGGGCTAAGTTACAATTATTCAATTGTAGGTGTCATCACCCCATGATCCAAGACCAAATGAAAAGGCTAATTATTTGTGGACCAAATTACATTTTTCTACATGAATTAATTTTCCTCATGTTCAATCCTAGCCACCCATTCCAGGGATGCATCCTCACCCTCCATCAAAACCCACTCATCCCTATTTAATGTCTTGTCCCATCATAAGCCCTAATCCCTAGACAACCTAGGTTTTCCCCCACCTCCACAAGCCTCCACATTCCCTCTCTCCTACGTAGGATTTTTTTTTCTCTTCTTCTCCTTCTTCCTTTCTCCTTCTCTTTCCTTCCTTTTTCTTCTTCTTCTTCTTGTTTTTGATTTTTTGAATTCAAATAATAGGTTAAGGGGGGGGGGAATACTGTTCGTTCCCCCTACTGCTGCTGCCCGCAGTTCCTGTGCACGGTGGCCGACTTCCCCTGCACGCGATCCCGGCGGCCAACCTCCCCGCGGCCGCTGCTGCTCCTTTCCTCCGACGTTCGGTTCGGCCCGGCGGCTCCTTCCCTCGCCGCGGCTGTGCTCCCCAACCCCCATCCTCCTCCTCCTCCTCCTCCTGATCGGCTCGCTGCCGTTCCCCGCTGCTCCGACCAGCCCGGCGGCCCCTGCCCAGTCCGGCCTCCCCCATCAAGCCCGCCGGCCTCCACTGCTCCCCCTCTGCCGTACTCCGGCCAGCCGTCCACAGTAAGTTCCTTCTCCCCCTCTTTCCTTCTTCACATATATATATATATATATATATATATATATATATATAATATATATGTAGCTAATATATGCATAGGTATATGTATTGTGTATATTAATCAATGTATAACCATGTAATGTATTAAGGAATATACTAATATATGTATTTGTATAAAATTAGTGTATATATATGTTTAATAACTATTTAATTAATATGTATAGTATATCTATATAATTAGTATATGAATGCAATATGTACATGTATTGTATATATTAGGTATGTGTATTTGTAGATATTAATGTATAGGTATATATGATTAATGCAAGTGCGTGTATTTAATTTATTTTGGTAAATGTATATGTATATAAATTGATTGGTAATGTATGTATTTTAAAATATGAATATATATATATATATATATATATATATATATATATATATATATATATATATATATATATATATATATATATATATATATATTTTATTAATATTAATTTTATGTAAATATTAGCATGTATGTGTATAGCATTTAATTAATTAATGTATATACCAGTATATGTTTAGTATATATTAATAAATGTATAGCATTGTGTATTTTATATATATATACATATGTTCTCTATTTTTATGTATATGTAGGCAAACGTATATATATATTTTGCGTATACATATTTAATATCATATGTAAATAATGTATTGGTATACATGAATATGTATAGTATATAAGAAATTGGTAATGTATAATTTAATATATGTACATGTATATTTTATTTTTTCATTAAATGTTAAACATGTATTAAATATGTGTTTTAGTATTTAATATCATATATATAATGTATTGGCATATATATATATATATGTATATATATATTTTTATAAACCCTTGGCATGTTTTTAATGTATATACATATATATTGTATATGTGTTTAATTTGGTAGATATAAATACGTGTTCTACTATAAGTATTTTAAATATATATACTTAGCATATTTTCAATATATATTTAATTGGTATATGAGTATACATGTATTCTATATATATATACTTAGCATATTTTCAAGGTATGTTTAATTGGTATATTTACCTGGATATAGTATTGTATATTTTAATTGGTATATGAGTATATATATGTAATTAGTCTATGTGTGTATTTTGTTAATTCGTATGTGTAGATATATTTTGTATAAACCCTTAGTACATTTTTATAATATATACATGTATATTTTGTAGTTGTATTTAATGGGAGATATGTTGTATGTACATACAGGTATTAGTTTTATTTAAAGTGTATATATTTATACTTATAGCTATTATTGTAATTAAGGGATATTAATATATATATAGTTGGCCTATCTAGTAGATGACCCCTACCGTACCTAGCGTAGCCCTAAGGCCAGTGTATTTCTATTGTGTGTTAGTATAGCCCCTGATACAAGTGTTATTGTGATATGTTTTTAGGACTGTTGGTTTACCCAGGGGATACTCTGGAACAGGACATCCATAAATACCAGCTAAGGATCCAAGGCAAGTACACTCTCTGATAATTTCCAATTCTTGATAATTGCTATAAGTTCAATGATCTTGAAATGTTACAACTGAATCTTTGACACTGTGCTACACGGACTAGTATAGCTTGGATCTGCAGTCATGAGACGTTATCTTGATTATCGTATTGACATTGTACACGAGATGTATATTTAGACATCGTACATGATAGACTTGACTTGCTCGTGTATCGTGACATGTCATGGTTGGATCCACGGTACTAGTTGGGGGCGGGGAAGTAGTTAGTAAGAAATGTGATCATAACCTCTTATTGTAGTATAGAAATTGTAAGTGTTAATCATGCTCTTCACCCATGATTAGCCAGGCCCTGTAGCTATCGTACATGTTCCCAAGCCGATCACATTTTGAGACTACTATTTCAAACACTTAGAGTAGATTACAGTTTTCCTATTTTAAATCATATACTACATCACCCGTATATGATACTGTTCCTTGTTCTTTTTGTTTCCATACATGCACTGACTGTATCATATTGCCTATTGCCTGTCTCTTTATATTACCTGTCTCTCTTAAATTGCCATTGCATTTAATTCACTGTCTTCTCAGTAGCTAGCATGACATGTTTTATTGTATTATAGACATTATCAATTAATGGAACTGTTATTTGAGAGTGTTGCTTTGCTCCTTCCTGACTAGAAATATTTTTTCAGACTATGCCTTAGGGGACCGCTGTCCGACACTTTATGGACCATATGGTGAGTAGCTGCAGACTTGGTAGTTAGTTGTGATTCTGGAAGGTCTAGCCAGAATTATTATTTATTGTTAGTTCTTTAAGTAGACTATTTGGTACCGGATTTGTCTCCGGCATTTGATGATTCTTGGATATTGTTGAGTTAGAATATTACTTGTGGACTTGTGTCGTGTTTAATTTTAATTTCTGTTTCAAAATCTTATCGTGCTGAAATCCTGTGATTGAGTATGTGTTCATCTTATTTGTGTCATCTGTGCCTCCAAATGGAGATTGGATGCTTGCGTGACATTAGTTAGATAGTATGAAGACCTTAACAGCGTTCTACCGCCGACACTGCGGCGTAGGCTGGACGTACCCACGCACTCGTGCCCCTAAACCGGGTGCGGGTCGTGACAGGACTCGAGGCACGTCTCCACGTCTAATTGCACAGAGCGGTGACAGTTTCACTCGAGGCACGTCTCCACGTCTAATTGCACAGAGCGGTGACAGTTTCTCTCAAGGCACGTCTCTGCGACGGGTGCACAGAAGGGCTGCAGACCTTCAAAACACGTCTCCGCATTTAATGCATAAGATGGTGGCAAATCTCTGCAAGAGATTCGATTATATCTCCAAAAGCCGTAATTCCGGCTAAAACGTCCACATCAGCACGGTACGCAGCGGCTTCTACGCCCATTCTAGTACAGTATGCAGCGGCTTCTACGCCCATTCAGGATCTGTGCTCATACGGCTTCTACGCCCACTCAGTCTCTACGACCACTCAGTCTCTACGACCACTCGGCTTCTATGCCTGTTTGGCTTCTATGCCTACTCGGCTTCTATGCATGTTCGGCTTCTATGCCTATTTGGCCTCTATGCCTACTTGACTTCTATGCCATGGTGACAGACATTTGGCTTCTATGCCAACCTCTGCTACACAATGGATACCTACCTACGTGGCTTTTACGCCGTGATCTTAGTAGCAATTGTACGCGTTGTGTCCCCTTAGTTGGACCCGCGTCACACGCTCATTCAAAAGATCATCTATTCGTAGGCATTGGTTACTTTAACCGTTGTATAAAAGGGTGCTGTACTTTCCACTCCTCGGTTGTTACACCGATGGAGTGGTCACTGTCACCAAAACTCTATAAATAGAGACCCCTATCAATGGGGAACAAGGTCGACAATTTGGAAGATCGAACCAGGTCGGAGAATTGGTAAAAAGAGAGAGAGAGAGAAAGAGAGAGAGAGAGAGAGAGAGAGAGCACCCGGAGCTCAGGCAAAGAGTAGGGATCGACGACTTCGGCATCGTGCATCCACCCTCTTCTGCAACCTTCGAAGCTGCTTCCTGTCTCCTACGACACTTCTTCAACATCGTGTGGTCCAAGGGCTAAAGTGATCGACCGCAGATCAGACACCTATAGTAATATCTACCCAGATTAAATAAATTGTACTCCCACATCCTCGTATAGGATTACATTGTACAAGTTTATTTGTAAACAAAAGAAGGCAGGTTCCGTGTAAACCCCCATATCGAATACATTCCTATTCTTTTCGTTTAAATAACCACAAACAAGATGGCGACTCTGCTGGGGACATCTTTCTCTTCTGACGAGGAAGCAATTGCTCAACACGATGCGGTATCCGTGGGATCCGTGAAGAAGACACTGGTCGTCCAATTCGACCAGTCTGCCTACGAAGACATGCTTCGGACTGGGGGTAGCTCTCACTCTCTCTTCGTCCAAGACAACAGAAAGTTGCGCAAAGTGTGGATGCCCAAGACATCCTCTACCGTTCCTGTAGACTCTCCGATCTCTCCGATCTCTCCGACCAATAAGGTGGTAGCATCGCTCCCTCCGTGCCCTGCATGTAAAAATTAGTCTCCCGCTACGCGCGGTACAGACAAAACTTCGGACAAAGTCTCAGCGCTGACCCAGAAGTATCTACTACGCTTTACGCGTAGGAATCAGTCTCCCGCTACGCGCGGTACAGACAAAACTTCGGGCAAAGCCTCAGCGCTAACCCAGAAGTATCCACTGCGCTTTACGCGTAGGAATCAGTCTCCCGCTACGCGCGGTACAGACAAAACTTCGGGCAAAGCCTCAGCGCTAACCCAGAAGTATCCACTGCGCTCTACGCGTAGGAATCAGTCTCCCGCTACGCGCGGTACAGACAAAACTTTCGATGGTGCCTCAACGCCAAATCGGGAGTATAGATCATGCTCCATGCACAAAACTACATCTGACCTCTACGGTAAACCAGATGAGCGCTGTGATCTCCGCGAGGGGAAGAAAACAGGCGAATACTCAGCTTCTCGGCCTTTACGCCAGCAAGAGAACAATCTGCCTACTCTCCGGATTACGCGAGAAGTCGATGGCCGACTGAGGACCTCTCCAGCTTTACGCCAGACTGAACGAATCTCCAGGTTACACCAGATATAGTCCCGCAGCATAAAACAAGTTCAGATTACGGAAAGACACCCTCCCAGGGGATTATCTGCCGCCCAGATGGCCAACCTGTTGTATACAGGTAGTATAGGGAAAATTGGGGTGCCCAGTCTCCGCGTACCCACTGATGGGAATAGAAGATACAAGCCTTCGTCTTCCTCCTCGGCAAATCCTCCTGACCTGCGTACCCGTCTCGCCCAAAAAGATAAAGACAGGAGCCGTAAACAGATTTTAGGACCCCTAACGATCAAACGGGGAGAGATCGTATGGGAAGATGCATCAACATCCAATGTCATCATGATGTATGAACCATATGAAGATGATGCCTTTATTGTCCCTCCTACCCACGGCGATCAGCATCCAATAATCTTCAAACACAAGCAGAACGGTCCGGTTGAACAGGAAGAATTCTGCGAGCCTGAGAGTGGGAAAAAGCAAATCCACAGGTATAGCCCACAAGCTTTGAAGATTATACAGAACATGGGTTATGATCTGAAATCAAAGCAAGGCCTCAACTATGGAAAGGGTAGACAAACACCGTTGCAGGGTAATTCTCGCCATCAACAAGCTCGTTTCGGATTGGGATATGCTGCTAATCCCAAAACTTCAAAGTCTAATCCTGTACGACCAGAGACAATTCCTGCTGAATCAGTTTCTACAACCAGGGACCACAGCGTGTCTGGGGGTAACTCGCCTCGACGAAACAAAGCAGCGTCCAAGGCTAGGGGCAGAATGTCTACAGGATCCGAAGATGGCGCAACAACCGCTATCTTCCCGGAAGACCATGAAACTCAGACGTCAAAAGCCCTACGACCAAAAGGAACTTTCTCCTTCAAAGAAGATGACATAATTGAAATCTTCAATATATTAAGGAAGGAACGTAAGCTCCAGCTACCCGACATCAGACATCCTGAGAGGGCTGGCGACGTGAATCACCCAGATTATTGTCTCTTCCACCGATACACTCATCACCCCACAAAGGCGTGCTATGTACTAAAAAGGAAAATTCAGGAGACGATCAATGCCAAGGTCATCACTTTGAATCTGTGAACAAGGGCACGGGCCGTACCAATTGGATTCCCATTCCTTTCTTTCATAAAGATTTGCTCCCATCAAAAACTGCCAGGTCCATATTACCTCTGAGCAGATATGTGCCTCCTTCCCCGATGGAGTCACAATCACAAAGTTTGTCATGTTCATATTACCTCTGAATAAACTTTCGACCATCAATTATCATGTCCATATTACCTCTGATATCGATTGTCATCTACACTTAACATTCCTACTTAGATTCTAAAGTACGCCAGTAATGTTAAGTCCACAAAAATTGCCATGTCCATATTACCTCTGAGCAGATATGTGCCTCCTTCCCCGATGGAGTCACAATCACAAAGTTTGTCATGTTCATATTAGCTCTAAATAAACTTTCGACTATCAATTATCATGTCCATATTACCTCTGATATCGATTGTCATCTACACTTAACATTCATACTTAGATTCTAAAGTACGCCAGTAATGTTAAGTCCACAAAAATTGCCATGTCCATATTACCTCTGAGTAGATATGTGCCTCCTTCCCCGATGGAGTCACAATCACAAAGTTTGTCATGTTCATATTACCTCTGAATAAACTTTCGACCATCAATTATCATGTCCATATTACCTCTGATATCGATTGTCATCTAAACTTAACATTCGTACTTAGATTCTAAAGTACGCCAGTAATGTTAAGTCCACAAAAATTGCCATGTCCATATTACCTCTGAGCAGATATGTGCCTCCTTCCCCGATGGAGTCACAATCACAAAGTTTGTCATGTTCATATTACCTCTGAATAAACTTTCGACTATCAATTATCATGTCCATATTACCTCTGATATCGATTGTCATCTACACTTAACATTCATACTTAGATTCTAAAGTACGCCAGTAATGTTAAGTCCACAAAAATTGCCATATCATCTCTGAGCAAGTATATAATCCATGCCCCGTGACGAGGTAGGACCCATAGCACAAAAATTCTTGGCAGCTATAAACTCCTACCATCCATATGTCTGGGAAGCAGCGTCATCGTCCAACATCGTCACGACGTATGGACCCCATGAGGATTCTATCTTCGTTGTCCCGCCTAGCTGCAGCAGTCAGCGCCCCATATTCTTCGGTCGCATACGCAGTCAACTGGCCAGCCTGGAAGACTCTTTCGATGACGATACTGGAAAAATACAGATTCACCGATACAGCCTGCAGGCATTAAGGATCATGCAAAACATGGGCTATGACTAGAAGCGGAAGCCAGGCCTCAACTACGGAAGAGGCAGACGAACGCCGCCACGCGGCAACCCCCGCTATCGTCAAACTCGTTTCGGGTTAGGGTATGACACCTCCCTTACGACTTCCAAGTCGGATGAGGACATCTTTTTCTCCTCCCAGGAAGGTCCGTCACCCCCCGACTCACCTGATGCTCTCGGACAAACGCTATCAGTAAATATGGTGGTGACAGATCCCCCAGAAGCAGATAAACAGGATTCTGAGTCGTTTGAGAATGACTCTTGGGCTCAACAAATGGATACGCAGTGGGAATTCTGCTTCGAACAAAGAGAACCTCCCACCAAAGACGAAGTTATCCAAATCGATGTTGGGGGTGAACTTTTGCCAAAACTGATATTTATCTGTGATAATCTTCCCCCAGCTGAAAGGGAAGAAATCATACAGCTGATAAAGGAATACGTCGACGTCTTTGCATGGGATTATGGGGACATGCCGGGCCTTGACCCAAAGGTGGCTACTCATAAGCTCAATATATTGACCTATTCAAAGCCTATGAAGCAGCACCAACGCCAGTTCTGCCCGGACATGATGGACGCCATTGAAGCTGAAGTCAAGAAGCTGATAGCCTGTGGTTTCATCCGGGAGGAACAACATCCCGACTGGTCGCCAATGTTGTCCCAATCATGAAGAAAAATAGGAAGGTACGTATCTGCATCGATTACCGAGATCTGAATGCGGCCTGCCCCAAGGATGAATTCCCTCTTCCCATCATGGACATCATGATCGACAATACCTGCGGCTTTGAACGCATATCTTTCATGGACGGGTTCTCAGGGTACAATCAGATCAAGATGCATCCTGAAGACGAGAAGCACACTGCCTTCCGTACCCCATTGGGAGTATATTGCTACACAGTCATGTCCTTCGGATTGAAGAACGTCGGGGCTACATACCAACGGGCTATGAGCAGCATATTCCATGAACATTTACGCAAAACAGTAGAATATTACGTGGACGACATAGCCCTCAAGAGCCGTCTCAAGGATGATCACATTCAAGACTTGAGGACGGTATTCGAATTAATGCGCCAACATTAACTCAAGATGAACCCTACGAAGTCCTTTCTGGGTGTATCTAGTGGAAAATTCCTGGGATTTGTCATCACCGCCAAAGGCATCCAGGTGGACCCTGACAAAGTCCAGGCCATCGTAGAAATGCGACTGCCTCGCAATCTGAGGGAACTCCGGGGATTTCAAGGCCGTCTGGCTTATATCCGGAGGTTCATATCCAACCTCTCGGAAAGATGTCAGCCCTTTTCGCATCTCATGAAGAAAGGTGTATCCTTCGTGTGGGACGAAACCTGTCAGCAAGCATTCGGGGATATCAAACGCTACCTCACCAGTCCGCCAGTTCTGGTGCCTCCCGTTATGGGAAAACCGTTCTTGCTGTACGTCCGAGCAATGGATCATTCGCTAGGAGCTCTTTTCGCACAGAAGAACGATGTAGGGCATGAACAGGCTATCTACTACCTCAGTAGGATGATGGTCGGAGCCAAACACCGGTACAACCCAGTGGAGAAAGAATGCTTGGCTCTGATGTTCGCTATCCAAAAGACGCGGCACTACGTCATCGGCCAGACTATCCACATCATCTCCAGGATTAACCCTCTTCGAGTACTGATGAGCAAGCCGAGCGTTCTTAATTTTCGACTCGCAACTTGGGCGATGCTGTTAACACCATATGACATGGTATACGTACCGCAGAAGTCCATCAAAGGCCAAGCGCTGGCCGACTTTCTAGCTGCTCATCCGATCTCGGAGACCTCCAAATTATACGAAGACATTCCCGACGAAGTTGCAGAATGTAATTCCGCAATGGAAGGTGACGCATGGCAACTGTTCTTCGACGGCGCCTCCAGAACCGGTCCTAAGGGAAACATCGTTTCAGGAGTAGGGGTCGTCCTGGTCGTCCCTGATCAGCTCGTCATCTATCGAGCATATTCTCTTAGCGAGCCCTGCTCCAACAATGTGGTGGAGTACAACGCTCTGCTAATAGGGCTCCAAGTTGCTAAAAAGCTGGGGGTAGAGTCCCTGGAAGCTTTTGGTGATTCTCTGCTTATCGTCAATCAAGTCAGAGAAATATATGAAGTCCGGAATCCAGACCTCATCCCCTATCACCAAGCGACGGTCGAGATAGCTATGACATTCAAAGGATTCTTCCTAGAGCATGTCCCTCGATCCCATAATCTGGAAGCTGATGCCCTAGCCAGTCTAGCGGCGGATTTAGCTACTCCTATAAGAAGGCAGAATTCGGTGATCCTTCTTAACAGAGATTTATTCTGCGTGAAGAACAACCTCCACATAGAACGCAGCTACGTTGTGAACACAGACCCCCCCTGGAAGAGACTAGAGGAGTCCCTTCATAGATTTCGTCGCTTACGGAATCTTGCCAGAAGACCCCAGAGAAGCAGTATCCGTCAAGAGACGATCATTACGCTTCTACTTCGATGCATCTTCACAATGCCTATATCGTCGGACTTACGACGGACTGCTATTAAGATGTCTCTCAGACGATGAAGCACAGCAGGTTATCCGGGAAGCTCACGACGGCGTATGCGAAGCGCATCAGCCCGGTCCTAAGCTACAGGATCGTATCAGGAGAATGGGCTATTACTGGCCCACTATGATCACAGACGCGATCAGCTATGCAAGACAATGCAGAGCCTGTCAGGTTCATGCAGACTTCATACACCAACCGTCTGAATATCTACAACCTACGATTGCATCCTGGCCCTTCGAAGCATGGGATATGGATATCGTTGGTCCCATTCACCCGTCTTCCTCCAGAGGCTACCGGTTCATACTGGCCATCACGGATTACTTCTCCAAATGGGCAGAGGCGATCCCTCTGGCTGAGGTAAAGGCGTCTGACGTAATCAGCTTCATCAAGCACCACGTCATTTATCGCTTAGGGGTACCCCGGAGGATAATTCACGACAATGGGCCTCAGTTCATCAGCCAAGCATTTCATCGGTTTTGCGATAAAAATCGGATACACAATATTGCCTCTATGGCATATTATCCAGCTGCTAATGGTTTGGCGGAAGCTTTCAACAAAACCATTATCAAACTCTTGAAGAAATTCGTCTCTTCAAACAAGAGAGACTGGAACGAGAAGTTAAGCGAATGTCTCTGGGCATACCGCACAACGGTACGAACACCGACAGGTTGTACCCCTTTTTTACTGGTCTACGGGAGTAAAGCAGTTCTTCCCATCGAAATCCAGATTTCGTCGCTCAGGATAGCCGTGACTAGTGAGCTGACTCGAGAAAAGAATGACCTGTTAAGGCTCCAAGAGCTGGAAGGATTAGACGAGAAATGCCTCCAAGCTCAACAGCGCATCGCGCTCTACCAAGCACGCATTTCCAAAGCTTTCAATCGTAAAGTAAAGGAAAGAGTGTTCAAAGTCGGCGAGCTAGTCCTAGCCGTAAGAAGGCCGATGATTCTTACTCACAGGAGTAAAGGCAAATTCCAGCCCAAGTGGGAAGGCCCTTATGTGATCGAGACAACGTTCTCGAATGGCGCTTACAGGTTAGCTCAGCCTAATGGAGACCTATTAATGGCTCCTATCAATGGCAAATTCCTGAAAAGGTACTATGCTTAAACTCCCCTGCTCGGGTGGAATATAGCAAGGATATCATATTCTGACAAGACTACTCCCAAAACAAAACTAGTTGGGTCATATCCTATCATGTCTGTACGACCTCTGAATAGATATGTCCTGCTAAGAAGCCTATCGAGAGTCTATCATGTCCATACTACCTCTGATATTACTCTCGCCTAAAGAAAAGGATTCTGCAACTATCATTTACATTCCGAAATGACGGGTCCACAAAAAGTCAGAAAAGAGTCGCCTTTATTTATTCCCAAAAAGGGAGGCAGAATTACATCTGGGCAAGCAAAAAGGGAAAGGATACATCATGATGGCGGCGTAGTCAGATTGCGGATCAGCCGCTCCAGTGCAGCTATCCTCTCATTCCTAAGAACCAAGGCATCGGCGCGAGACTGCTCCAGCCGTGCCTCGGGAGTGTTCGTAAGGGTTAGATTAGCCTTTGCCCGAAGATAGCCCGCACGAGCAGCTTCTGCATGGTCCAAATCCTGCCGCGCTGCGCTCAGACGACCAGCTGCTACCTCTAGACCCGCCAACGATTGAGAAGCCCACTCCTCAGCCCGAGCGAGTTTTTCCTTCAGCTTGGAGGCCCTCGCCGCGTTCCCTTCATGCTCGGTGTGACACTCCGTCTCAACGGTAAGAGCCTCTTCCACGACAGCTCTTCTCCTATCCATCTCCAGCTTATGCCTCTGGATGGAGTCGTCTAGGCTTTCCAGCTTTGTAGCAAGCTGCGCAGTCATGAGGTCGAACCGAGCCTGGATATCAGCATCGAGGCTGCCCCGAGTCAGCTGCAAGTATTCAGTAATGGGTTGCTCTAACCCATTAACCACCGCCTCCAGAGCGTCAGCTGCCCCAGGATCGCCGAGCTCCCTGATGACCACGATCGAAGCAAGAGAAGTCTTCTTCAGGCGCTCAAAATTTAGACTCTTCGCTAACACCATTGATATCATCGTTTTCAAACCGGTGTAGAAGAGGCTGGTATGTTGCTCGGTCAACGCAACTAGATCCGACTGGACGCAGGGAGCGACCGCAATATCAGCAAGTCCCTCTCCAGGGATAATTGCAGACGAGGTGGCCACAGCCGTCGCATCGACGCATGGCACGACCGAAGAAGGTGCGGCAACGACGGTCGAAGTCATCGCCATGCTCACAAGAGGCAAGGTCACGACGACGGGTTCATCCTCCTCTTGAGGTGACGAAACTACTTCGGACGTACTGGCCCCCGAAGCCACTTCCTCATCAAAGTCGAACGCCTCCGTTTCATCGTCTGGAGCCCGAGCAGAGCCAGAATGCGCTTCAACGCTATCCCCTGAAAAGAGGATAAGAAAGTTAATATCAGTATGATGATAATCTTTCTAAAGGGAGACATAAAGAAGATATTTACCAGGAGCCAACGGCATATACGACGCATCTGCACCCGAGGTAGCTAAACCATGCCTTAATGACGCAATACGAATCGTCATGCCTGGAGAAGGAGGTGGGCCGACTGACATCGCCGAGAGTTCTGCCAAGCCCTCACCAAGACGCGGTCGAGGTTCATTAGCCGGAATCTCGCCAGGCACGCTCGCTGACACAACGAAAGTTTTACCCGTTGCTGACCTCGAAAAAGATTCTCCCATCTGCCTCGGCCACACAGGCAAACTCGCTTCGCTACCAGGAGCAGCAGCCACGACAGCGACCTCTAGCGAGGATTCTCCGGCGCCGCCGGCCGAAACTGTAGAAGGTCCCTCTCTAAAAGGCGAGGAACCTCCAGCCAAAGAATCATCCCTGATATGGGAAGAGGCAGGCTCACTCCCAGGAGCCTCAACACCAAGAATGCGGAGAGGACGAGCGACCGTCTCCTTCCTCCTCTTACGAAGAGAAACTTCCTTCGGAGCAGAAGCCCGTCGCTTCCCAGAAGAGACTACCAAAGCCCCCGCAGGCGGAGGCACTTCGCACCTCGGCACCGATACCAGAGGCTCATCCGGAGTACCAGACTCCTCGCCCTCATCCGAAGAAACCGAGGGGACGTCAACTCTTCCCCCAGGCTTGGGAGAAGACACCCTGAAGCTTCCACGCGTGTCAAAATCACGATGGAAGGTGTTAATCGCCACATAAAACTGGGCGTAAGAATGGAGAATGCGAAGCTCCGTGGAGGTTGTAACGACCGGCACGATAAAGCTTGCCCCCGTACAACCCATGAGGAAATACTGCCACCCTCTAGCTCCATCAATGAGTCCGCCCCTGGACCTGAAGCTGGTAACGACATTGCCCACGTGCAACTGATCGTACCCAAACTGCCTGGCGAACCGACTAGGCAAGTAGGGCTCGAAAAAGCAGTGATCTTCGCTCCTGTACAGCAGATGAGAGGGCCTAATACAGACCAACCAGTTAAAAGCTTCCGGGGAAAGGTCGGTCTTCTCTCCACCGGAATCCTCAAGCCGCACCCCTGATTGATTGCGATGTACGGGGGGGACGATACAGAGAATCTTCCAGTCATGGCTGAGGTTCAACACCAACCGACAGTTTAAGACTGTGTTCACATTCCAGGAGGAATCCTTGTAATTCAGCAAGAATATACCCCCCGAGCTGCTACCGGAGCCAGGAGACATCACCCGGGGATTATGGAGGA
The DNA here is from genome assembly GCA_036927795.1 of Iris macrosiphon. Lineage (NCBI taxonomy): Eukaryota > Viridiplantae > Streptophyta > Magnoliopsida > Asparagales > Iridaceae > Iris > Iris macrosiphon. Next base: position 83,942,214 of record JAYESA010000001.1, on the reverse strand, counting down.
TTAACCATCCCATTAAGTATAGGTATGGTAATTCCACCCTGGGAAAACTCTCACGCCGAGCTTCGTCGACGAGCAACCCATCAGTTATGGCTCTCAGGCCAGCCTGTATACGGCACACCATGGCGGAAAGCAAGCCCAGTCTTGCCCCAAAAACCAGGCCCACTGCCGGCTACAGGATGTTCCGGTGAATACGGTCCGCGGACGCTGTGCTGGGTACTACTACTTGATGCATCCATATGGAGAGGAAACCAGCCAACTGGGCTTCCTTAGACAGAGGCCGGCGATAGCGCCTCAAGTAACTACAGGCCTTAGTGCCTTCGGGGTACTTTCCTACCCCCTCGACGAGAATCTGATCCGGAGCTGCGGCCTCCTCCATAAGACCCTCGACGACCTGGGCGCTAAGCACGCCCAAACAGTTCACGGGCTCATTTTTGCCCCCGAGGCTTTCTCCGACTTGGCGGCCCAAGCTCGATGAAAGAAGAGGTAGGACATCCACTTGGTGGTATGAGCCAAATCAGAAGGCTCGTTATAAAAAGCGGTGCACGCGAAGTATTGACAGATCAGCTCCTGATATACTTCCGCCACCCGAGGGTCCAAATCCCCCAACTCCCGGTTGGTGGGAACGTACTCTTCATATGGGGTATCCCCCATCGACAGTCTCGAGACAACTGCCATCTCGTGGAGCGCCAATCCCAACTCCCCCAGTGGAGTGGCAAAGGTCCCAGTGAGTGGAATGTACCGCTCCATCAGCGCCAGGAACAAGTTAGGGTTCGGAGGCAACCCGACGCTCGTCGCACTCACAGTCGCATATAGTTCAATAACCTCCAGCTCTCTCCGGAAGTGCTTCAAGGCCCAGTCAACCAGGCATGTACATCGGGAGTTTGTTGGGGCAATCCACCCATTACACCGAGGATTCTCCTTAGGATATACCCCGCCTCATCCCATGAAGTCGTTGCAGAAGGTCGGCAATTGGACCGGCTGGATCACCGAGCTGTCTTCACTCGGGACACTACCCGGGCACAGTCCCTGGAACAATGTCACAAAGTCGGAAGGGCGACTGACAAACGACCCCCGGTCAGCTCCTTTGAGATGAAAGATCTTCCCCGGCTTACCGTGAAGATCAGGAGTCAGCATCCATGACATCTTCCTGGGATGCGTCGCATGGAAGAAGGCCGAGATGGGATAATCCCTCGGCATCGTTGGCAAATACAAAACCAAATTCTCGGCAGGGAAAACCCAGGTCTCCCTCTTGGGCCTCGTCTGGGACTGTTTGTCAATCATGTCCCCAAAGAGAAAAGCCGGCTTTATGTACTGCTCTCCGTCTACGTAGGTCAGGGGCTCGCCATTAATCATGCTCAGCAGCGTCTGCTCGCCCTGAACTGATATCAGAAACCCCCTTCCCTTAGGATACTGGGGTCCGGAGATGGGAAATGCCACGTGGGACAGATCCTCTAAGTAGTTCGAGTGCAGCATCCCAGCAGCGGAGCCCATCACCTCGGCCAGTGGAGACTTACCCAAATCAACTGCAAAAGTGCAAGGAAAAGTTGTCACTACAAGTCTTGCACGAACATGCAGACCGAAGAAACGACAGTCTGTGCTCTACGCAGGATTATGCAAATCTGGCTATTTTACGCCGGTAGTCCTCCCCACAAACGTAAAACTCAAATTTTACGATATACACCAATTTTCGGTAGCCAGAGCTTTTACGCTCAAAACTACGAAAATGTGGAGTCTCTACGCTGGCACATTAGAAATGTGGGCGTAAAAGATAAAAATACCTCCGTGCATCAACTTCCTCCGAAGAGGCCATCAGCACAGAAGATGACCTAGCGCGGTCACGTTCAACGTGTGCGAAGGATTTTTTTTCGTCGTTTTTGTCACCCCAAAGGCTCTACCTCTAAGGCCGGGTGCGCTACTCGTCGGCGGGATACTTTGCTCAGAAGGAAGTTCGCCTTGCCCGACCAGAGACTCCCTCGCTGGGGCAGAAGAATGAGAGAAAGAACCTATGCTCTTTCCCTTAGCGGAGGGGGTTTGTTTCGGCGCCATTTCTGAAGACTCGAGGTGCTCGGAGAAGGAACGAAGAAAAAAATAGTCGAAAGCTCTCTTTCACAGAAGACAGATAAAAAGTTTTTTTCTCAAAAAACTTGGGGTATATATAGTCCGTGTCGACTCCTCGAATCCTCGGACGAACTCCTCGAGACCCTAACCAAATCTCGAAAATTAAATGATGGGTTATGATTGGATGCTACGTCATCCCACTACTCTTAGAAGACGGACAGTCAGCAAATTCGAAAGATTTTTCATGCAAAACGGTTCAGCGGGTTCTACGCTAAAGGAGCTTTCTACGCTCGACAGCAAAGGATCTACGATTTTACGCTCGCAAGCTACAAGTCTATGGTTTTACGCCCGGATGCCTTTGTGCTCGGTAGCTTTTATGCTCGAGAGGCCACAAACCTACGACTTTACGCTCAGCAGATACCAAATCGACGATCTCACGCTCGGTGGCGCTCAGTTTACGCTCAGAGGCAACAGATCCGCAAACTTCACGCTCGAAAAAATTTTCTTTTCAGGAGCTACAAATCAAACAATTCTACGCTAAAGGAGCTTTCTACGCTCGACGGCTACGAATCTACAGCTTTACGTTCGACAGCTATAAATCTATAGTTTTATGTCCGGATGCCTTTGTGCTCGGTAGCTTTTATGCTCGAGAGGCTACAAACCTACGACTTCACGCTCAGGAACCACAAGTCTACGATTTCACACTCGATGGTGTTTTTACGCTCAGAGGCTACAGATTGATGATTTCACGCTCCACGACTTTCCGCATATCCAAACAGTCTCCAAGGCGGTCAATTGCAAAGAGTTCACACCAAAGGTACTCGTTCTTGACCCAAAGCATCCCAAGTACCCGAAGCATACAAGAGTTCAAACATTAAGAAATTACTCTTCTCGGGTCAATTGGAGGTTCATCCAGACTCCAGTCTGAACACCTCGTCTACCAAGATGGCAAACTCAGTTTTGACAGCCATTCCTCGACCCTGTCCCAAAGGATTTTCGAGAAGTCACTCTTGAAGACGAAGTCTGAACAAAAATTCTGTTTATCAGAAGTTCAGAGCTCTACGCGGTTCCTCGGTCCTAGCAACAGGACAGTTCTAAAATGTTCAAAATGCTCTACAGCATTCTATGGACTATTCGTTATGCATAAAGGACAGGACCTAGCACTCTTTCTACAGAGTCGGCGTAAAGATTCAGACGTGTTGAAGCTACACATATTCAGACTTCACAGCAACGTATGGCAAGATGATCATATGAAGAAGCAAGAAGATTTTATTAAAGATCAAAATCATGATTACATATGAGGAAAATCCAATCTACAAGGGTTTTCTTTTCATTTTCATGATTACATCTGAGGGAAACTCCATCTACAAAGGAGATACCCCCTCATCGTCTGAAGATCGCCCAGAAGCTGTCCTGACAGGTTCTCGCATGGGTGGAGATCTTTCTCTTCTTCGAGGACAGTTCATCGACTACCACAGTCATGAACAAGAAGATCCTCCATTCGCCATGGCCGATCCGGTTGAGGTATCTTCTACCCAACTCGATCGAGGATGACAGATTACGGTTTGTCTAATCTCATCCGCGGGGATCTCAGGAGAAGAGATACAGCTTGCAAGCAGTGTGGTGAAATATGATCCTTCCCTTCTCCCGGAAGAACCACCATAAAAAGTTGCTGATCATCCCGAGCAAGGGAGGCTAAGATATCCCTCCATGATCCATCGTTGCAGTGGACATTTGCTCGAAGACGCCATTTTTTTCGGCTCCCTACATGCTGGAAGAACATGATCTCCTTCTTCCCCAGGTCGACCCGACGAACTCCGGTGATCATCTCTGCATGGTGATGGGAATGTGGTGAGAACAGGTTTACCCCCCCAGCCTTTTTATAGGCAAAAGAGATCACAGCGGTCCCCAATAAATCCGCCATAAAGTCCGCATCGACCGTTTCAGCGCTCCATTCAGAAACGTTTCGAGTTACGAGGGGCCGTTCATGCTTCATTCAAAGCGTTTCAAATTCCGAGGAATTTAAAAGCTTTGAAGGGGGTCTTGTAGAAGCATAAAAAATATGCTGGGAAGAGCTACGCAGCTTCTTGATGCAGAGCAGCGTAAACGGAGGCCTTCAAAGCCATCAAGCGTGCAACAGAGCTTTCTCCGCTAAAACACGGCATGAAGTATAAGCTCAAAGGACCATCCGCTTAAGTGCAGTATGTCCAGGCCGCTCCAACGTAAAACAGAGTTCTTCATCGCCTCCATGGCGTAAAACTCAACCGCTCTCAAAGCAACATTAATGCGTACGAGGAACGCTTCGTCTTCCCCGAAATGAACCTGTCAAGTCACGCAGTGAATCTGACCTCTGACTCCTGACAAAAAGTGCTGCACGGCTACCCAGACGACGGTTGGAAACGATGGCAGACCCCTTGGGACGCGCTCCACAATATGATGGCAGATTTCGGCATTTAATGCAGAGGATTTGGTTAAAGCATCACCAAACCGTCGTTTACTGGAGTCCCCTCAGCATAAACCGCTCTTTCGCGTACGAGGGAATACGCTGCCCTGTTTTACACAGGCAAACATGAGCTATTTTACGCTCTGCAGCAGGCAAACCGCCTGCCACGTCAAAAGCTGCACCTCGTACGGGACTCGAGGCACGTCTCCACGTCTAATTGCACAGAGCGATGATAGTTTCACTCGAGACACGTCTCCACGTCTAATTGCATAGAGCGGTGACAGTTTCTCTCAAGGCACGTCTCTGCGACGGGTGCACAGAAGGGCTGCAGACCTTCAAAATACGCCTCCGTATTTAATGCATAAGATGGTGGCAAATCTCTGCAAGAGATTCGATTATATCTCCAAAAGCCGTAATTCCGGCTAAGACGTCCACATCAGCACGGTACGCAGCGGCTTCAACGCCCATTCTAGTACAGTACGCAGCGGCTTCTACGCCCATTCAGGATCTGTGCTCATACGGCTTCTAAGCCCACTCAGTCTCTATGACCACTCAGTCTCTACGACCACTCGGCTTCTATGTCTGTTCGGCTTCTATGCCTGCTCGGCTTCTATGCCTACTCGACTTCTATGTCTGTTCGGCTTCTATGCCTATTCGGCTTCCATGCCTACTTGGCTTCTATGCCATGGTGACAGACATTTGGCTTCTATGCCAACCTCTGCTACACAATAGATACCTACCTACGTGGCTTTTACGCCATGATCTTAGTAGCAATTGTACGCGTTGTGTCCCCTTAGTTGGACCCGCGTCACACGCTCATTCAAAAGATCATCTATACGTAGGCATTGGTTACTTTAACCGTTGTGTAAAAGGATACTGTACTTTCCACTCCTCGGTTGTTACACCGATGGAGTGGTCACTGTCACCAAAACTCTATAAATAGAGACCCCTATCAATGGGGAACAAGGTCGACAATTTGGAAGATCGAACCAGGTCAGAGAATTGGTAAAAAGAGAGAGAGAGAGAGAGAGAGAGAGAGGGAGCACCCGAGCTCAGGCAAAGAGTAGGGATCGACGACTTTGGCATCGTGCATCCACCCTCTTCTACAACCTTCGAAGCTGCTTCCTGTCTCCTACGGCACTTCTTCAACATCGTGTGGTCCAAGGACTAAAGTGATCTACCGCAGATCAGACACCTATAGCAATATCTACCCAGATTAAATAAATTATACTCCCACATCCTCGTATAGGATTACATTGTACAAGTTTGTTTGTAAACAAAAGAAGGCGGGTTCCGTGTAAACCCCCATATCGAATACATTCCTATTCTTTTTGTTTAAATAACCACAAACAGTGTACGCTCGTCAGAATGCGACGAAACTTGCGCAATTGAATTCGTGGTATCACGCTGGTCCTGTGACCCAAGTTTTACGCGATTCTAAGACAGTTGACCAAGCCGCCTATTCGTGGGCTCCACGGTTTGACTTGAAGGGCAAATTTGTGATCGGCTAACCGAAATCTAAAATTGGATATACTGTTGAGTTCGTATTGACGTTTAAAATTTTTTAACCTATAATTTGTCCCATTTAGAGACCTTTACCTCTGGCACGTATTTTGGTGCAAAATGGCCCACATGTGGACCCCCTTTGACCTGAAATTATCGTTTTGCCCCTATATCCAAATTGGACGAAAGGGTGGACTTTTCTGACTATCTCACTTATTCTGAGAATATTGGTGATATTTATTTCATCATCCGGAGATATTCATTCTGATGCCATAGTTTCTGATCCCTTGCGCTTGACGTCTGGACGCTTATACTTTGCAGCTTTCTTGCCAGGCAAGTATACCTTGTCAAATTGCTTACAGTACTTTACATGCTTATCATATTTTCATATATTTATTATATGTGTATTTTCTTTTCAGTCTAAATTATATATTATATATATTGACACATAATTGACATATAGTAACATGAGAGGGGAGGATAATCAATAGGCGTATAGGCTACCCATTTTGGTACATCGTAGTAACTAGCACGCACTACGATAGTTGTATCGCGATGGTTTCTACCCTCGCGGTATGTCGATTGATGGTGTCACGATGGTCGCTACCCTCGCGGTATGACGGCTTCTAATGTACATGAACGTGTGTGTGAGTTGTGAGATAGAGAGAGTAGTCTACACATGCCCATACTTCAAAAAGTTGTCCTCATTATGCATTTTCATATAGATTGTCTAGTACAGCGTACTTATATATTTTCTATCTATTATGCATATTTTACTGTATTCAATTGGCATGCTTCTATGAATCTTATTACGTCCCTCTGAGGATCTGGTCTTTTTCCAAGTGTAGACGATCTTAACTATTCGCAGGAGCACGGATCGGGACTTGCTACTTCTCTCTCTTTCAGGAGGTATTCTCTTCAAGTTGTATTGATCATTAGATGTACTTATTTTGTTTCTCTTATATTCTACTTTGGTAGTGGATTTGTCTCCACCCAACTACTTGTTCTTATTAAGCATTATATACTTGATTCAGTTATATAGTTGTTTGGTTATTTGATTCTGTGCATAAGATATAGTTATGTCCTGTGACTTATGACGTAAACCTATACCACTTGTGAATTATTATTCATATTACAGCGTACGTGTGTATTATGGTATCCATATATTGGAGTTGCCATATATATACGGCTAACATGCTTACGTATTCCTAGTCCTACGTATTTTAGGACTGGGGCGTGACAGCGGGTAACAGGAATATAAGTTGGTTGGTGCACATCGACTGAGTTAGGAAATAGAACATAGAATAAGCGAATATTGAGTTACGATCAACAAATTCCCCCCAGAATAGTCAGTTTGGAATGGACGTTCGTCGACGTAGATTAAGCACGAGAGCTACTCTATTTTCAAGTGGTATATAGTATAATAGAATTTAACTCAGGTAATCTTCGATACGTTATACTTAAGCGATCAATAATGGACTTGTACAAATAGAAGTATCGTTGGACTTGAGTGATCAAGAATGAACTTGTGTAAATAGGAGTTTTGTTGGACGAGAACGGAACAAGCAATGAAATGAGTGTTTGGAATTTGAAGGATTAATGCGAACTAAGTATTGGAAACAAGTTAAGATCGATCAGATAGAAAGCTGAATATCAGGGTTCACTTGCACGATTTGAAACTTCGGTGGAGCATTCATGGATGCGAAGAGAGAGTTGAGCATAAGGAACAAATAGTTGGGATACGCTTGAGCGAACAATGGGTGTATCGAAGGGTTGCCAGCACGGACTACGAATTTTGGCAACACATTGGAACTGTTGGTTGAGCAATGAAACATGATCTGGTTTGGAGGAGTATAACGGTGGATTCGTACGAACTTGAAGAATTATGGATATTGGCGCTCGAAAAGTTTGACTCAATGTTTAGCGAAAGTAAAATTTGACAAAATAGTGCAACGATGGTAGAATTTTTTGAAAGACGTGAACGGGCATGAGGCAAGTCTAGTTGATGTTAAGTCAGATTAAAAGTTAACACTTGCAGTACTGAGGAAAATGGAGGCAACAAGTAAAGGCAATATAGATTTGAGATTGTGTTAAAACTTGTGCACTAGTCATTGAGAGTGTGTGGACTAATCAGAATATAGAGAAATCAATATGGGCTAAGGAATGGAACAATAACAAGAATTGTGGCGGATGGACTTTTGAAGATAGCTAAACGAGATAGCAACATTAAAGCAAATTATCGTACTGCTCGAGCAAGTTGGACGTGCACTGTAAAATATAGCATACGAACGAGAACGGAGCAAGTCTATGGTTTCGGGAATCATTATAAGTGGTAGTGTGAGAAGTCGAACATGGCAGTTCAAAAATTTTGATGGATTCAGGAGAGAACGACGGAGTGATGGAAGACAGTTTCAGCGAGCATAGTTCTTAATTTGTGGCTTGGATAGATAGTAAGACTCTAGGTGGTTAAGCAACATTTGGTTGACAGATCGTCAGAGGTAGTGCATAAAGTGCTCGGATTCAGAAGTTCGTTCGGGTTGGATGGTTGGATTATGGCTCAGATTTGCAGAGGAGATATAGTACGGTTCGTAGTAACTGTCCATCGTGATGACTTACAATTATCGAGCGTAGCTTTGGGACAGCTGACCCTAGCGACTTGACCGCCAAATCAGAGATAAATATTGTAGACCCATAGAACGACCCTTGCGGCAACGCATTTGGAAATGCATCAAGGGTGGATGTGAGTGGTATATATTGGAGATAGGTCTAAGTGACTGAGTGTTGAATTTGAGAGATCTTGGGATAGCCTTCAGCTGAAGATGCAGTTGGAAGATCGAAGCGATGGTGAAAATGGTCAAAGTCAACTGATGAGATTCGTAGTCGCAGATTTTGAAGATGGCATCGCCTCTGACTCGTTGTGCCCTGGAAGGTAATAACATTTATGTAAATTGACGATTGTGAAACTAGCTTGTGAAGTTAAAGCAGTGGTTCATTTAGATCAGATCCTTGCACTAGCGGATGGGACAAATGTGCCTCAAATCTACAAGATGCATCAAAACTTAGTCTGGGATGCGTGCTCGTACAGAAGGCAAAGTTGTATCCGTGCTTCGAGGCAGTGGAAGAAGCGCGAAGAACTATTTCATGCGTGACCTAGAAATTATAGCGAGTGTGTCCGCATTGAAATCGTTGGTGACACTATCCCTATGGCGTGGCGGCAAAATCTTCGTGGATCACATGAACCTCAATATATATGTTCACCCAGTGAGATATTTAGTTTGAGGAAGAAGTGTTTGGCGGAGCTAAACTAAGAGCATAATTGATATTTGGGTAAGCCATCTAGCTGGGTAGTATCAGTTGTGATGATCGTTCGGAGCATGAGATAATATTTGGAGACGGTGCTTGCAGAACATTGTGCGATTGGATTCATGATGGAGTTTTGTTGGTTGAGTTTGGATGGTGCTATTGTGGATTCGAAAATAGTTAGATGGATTAAGTTGGAACATGAACTGATTTGAGTCAGGTGGGAAGATCGTCAGTGAAAAATCATCGTATTTGAGAATAGTGCTTGTGCGAATGAGTTATGAAATGAACGTCAAGATTGGTTTAATTGGGAGTGAAGCGAATGAATACCTCGGACATAAAGATACCCTTGTAACTTGTCCAAATTTGCTATCGCAAAGCTCGGCTGAATTGCATGTATTTCAGGGACGCCTTAAATATTTTTATGATCCAAACTAAGCGATATGTGGAATTTATATTGAGCTGTAAAGAGGATGTGGGAATGTGAAACTTGTACGGATGTTCAGTGCGAAATAAGATGTTGAGTTCGGATCAGGAAAATATGAGTTGTATGGAGCAGAATTATGAATTGGAAAAGCGGCATGCGAGTAAGGAATGGATACTGGTTTGGTTCGAGGACGAACCTGATTTTAATTGGTATATTATATAATGCCCCACAACCGTACGGTGCCTTACGCTGAGTCGGATTGAATGAGGCAATAGCTGGTTACATTTTTTATTTGTTGGATTTGGGAACAAGTATTAATTTGAGTTGGTTTCATGTGCAGATCGCAAGCGGAGTTCGATAGAATCAGGTGTTCTTTCAAAGCAGTAGTGTGATAGCTGGATTTGGAGCGATAATGCCATCTTCCTTAGTCCGATCGGTCGGATGATTTGGAGAGTACGACCTGCTCGCACGGTCATACAAATTGAGTAGATCGTGCTTTGCATCGGACCACGGGTTCAAGGGATCGGCCGTATCGGTAAAACAGAGTGCTAGCAGAATCAGACTTGGTGAGTGGGCTCTGTCCCTTCTTCTCTACTCCTTTATGCCTAATAATATGGAACACACGTAATGGCTTGAACACTTGGACTAAAACTTGAAAATCAATACACTATGGCATGCATAGAGTGTGTGTCGTTTGGTTGGATATGATTTGTGGCTTGAGTTAATTTTTACGCTGGACAGTTGGAGCATGAGTGGATCATCTTGGTTGGAACATCGAGATACTTCGGACAGGCGAGCGAGCGTACATTGCGCACGAGTATCAAGTTGAGCGTTTGTCATGCAAAGCGTGCAGTTGTGGTTCAAAACCCGACAACTGCATCGGTGAGAGCATTATGCTACTGTTGGGGCATTGTGCCACGGAGTTTTCTGAGCGATGGATGTTGCACCAATTGGAGCATTGTGTCAAAAAATGGTATAGTGCCTATGGGGATAAATTAAGATGGTGCCTTGGTATATAAGTAGGAGAATGGTTATGGATAGTTGGTTGGATTGAGGTGATATCGTTTGGTGGGACAAGAAGGCTTGATTCTCTCGTCATACCTACTTGGAGTTTGCATCGGTCACGGACAACCTGTTGCGCATAGTGTTTGGTTTCCTCAAACGGGATATGCTCCGGGAAACCGGGACCGTTCGGCCATGGAGGAGACAAATGATAACGTGCCTTGGGCGCGGTGCCGGTAGTTCGATACGACCAGGCGGGCTAGCTACTCAGCGCTGGATCGGGTAAACTGCAGTTGATTAGTCCTTTATGGCTTGGCCAGTGACTTCATATAGATAAGAGTTTTTTTGCTTTGGTTTGCTTTTGTTTGTGCTTTTCGTGTAGGTGGCGGCTACCTTGCCTCGAGCAAAAGTATGCATATCGATGATTGGATTAGTAATGCTTGGATTGTGGCATGGTTTAAGGATGGATATTGAGGCTTGGATTATGGTTCAATAGGTTCACGTGTTGCTTGGGTTTGTGTAGAACGGTTTGCATGCTAGTTTTCTTTTGAGTTGGATATATCTGCTTGTATATTTTCTTGAGTTGAATGCTTGCATATTTAACCTGCTTTACAGTTTTTTTTAACATTTTATACCTCTGCCATAAAATGAATCTAGTATTCAAGTAGAAAGATCACCATATAACTGTTTGTATTCACTATTCTATTTAGTGTCGGTTTAGACGAGTGGGTCACCACGCTCACTAGTACAACTGTGTACTGACCCACGTTTGTGGGCATTATTTCAGGAACACAGGTGTAGTGGCGCTGCTTGGATATACGAGACATGATGTGTAGAACGGTAGGTACCTTTGTAGGCAAGAGAAAGAACAAGAGTGTTGCATCGCTTTTGTGGCATTCTCCTTCGTGACATTTTCATTTGGACCATATCGAGAGCTTCACTACATATACTCTAATGTGTGCTTGATACACAATACTTGACTATCACTGCAACTTGGTCGTTTCGATGATAACTTTGATGTTTGACATCATCGCCTTGTGCGAGCGCAACTCCAAACTCGCACGATATTACGTCCCGATGAGAATGATTGTCCTACGGGAGTGCTGCAACGTATTGATTCACGTTCAGCGAGGACGATCGAGCTTGCGGAAGATTGGTACGTGACAATATATGAGAGTTATATCACGCCAATATTTTGGAAATTTTATTTCCAAACAACATAATAAAAAATATGAGCATTTTTATATTTAAAAAATATATGAGACATGTTTATAATTTTTGTTAAAGCTAAAGGAGAAGTTGAATTATAAACTCCAGATAAAATACATATAGCATTGTAAAATAATTCTAAAATTTCATAAATTGAACTAGGAATTAACCAATCATTTTTAGTTACTCGAAAATTAAAACTTAGATTAACATTACAATAAAGTGTAATAACATCTTTAAATTTAATAGAAGATTACAACATTAAATAAGTAAAATTTCATCTATGTGGTGTATCATTAACAAATCTCCTAAAAGTTATACCATATTATGCACATAAAATTTTAAAATATTTGTGTCTACTTACAGAAGTGTTCAAACTAATTGAACATACTTGAAAGAAATGAAGGCATTTTTGTACAATTAAATTAATAATATGACAAGCACATCTTTCATGAAAAAGTTCTCCTTCTGGTATAGGCATAAAATAAGATTTTAAAATATCAATACAAGAAGTTTATTAGTAGCATTAACAATAGAAATTTAAAAAAAATTAGGAATATCATATTCACGTAAAAATCGCATTATAGTTCCACCGATTGCAGCTAGTATGTAAAAATTCTAAAGGTCTTAAACAATAATTTACTTTTGTAAAATCTATTTTACATCTAAATAATGTGTTGTGATACAAATATAAGGGTAATTACTTTTACAAGTCCATATATTAGAAGCTAAAGTAAATTTACTAACGTTTATAAAACTTTCATTTAAAGCAGCATTTTCTTTTTCAAATATTTTGACAGATTCTACTCTAGTAGTAGGTATATAAGCTTTAGTAAAACAAGAATTAAGAGTAATTCACTCTCACAAAATATAAAAGGTTGCTCATCATAAATAATATTTTTTTTTTAACTCAGTTTTGTTACGAGCAGCAGAACAAGTAAAGTTACCTATAGAATATTCTTGAGGACCACTACTTAGTTGTGTTTGTCTAGCATGTAATGTGTCCTTGCCATAACAACTTTCATAGTATCTTTTTAAAGTGTTCCGACCATCATTTTTTATTTAAAAAATTTCTTACATTTCTTGCATTGTATACCTTTAACAATTGGTATTTAGTCGTTTGGATCTAAAATTAGTTTTTTTTCCCTATCGATGACAAATAATTTTCATAATTTTTTTATAAAACTGTATTTTTTCTAGTTGTAACATTAGTAGCCATACTTCTAACTTCTTGATGTGATATTTGTGTTAGTGGCACAAAATCTTGAACATAATTGTTATCACAAAAATTAGTATAATAATTGTAAGTATGTTCGGAACCACCTTGATAAGGTTGGTTAGAGCAAGTAGCATCCATATTTAAAAAATAATTTTTAGAAAAAATAATCAGAAAAGAGAATTATTTATTTTTCTAACTAGAGAGGGGAAAGAAAATTCACAAATAAAAAAAGAGGGAGAAGAAAACTATATTTTTTTAATATAAAAAAATTACTTGCAACGTTAATTTAAAGCCTCAATTTTTATTTTTTTTTGCATTAGAAGCCTCCAGAAAACTGTACTTTAGACTCTAGAAAACTTGTAACTTCAAGCTCTAAAAAGTTTGTTTGCTTCTAAATATTGTAAGAGATGGAAGAAAATTTGTTGTGGTTAATTTTGATAAATTATGTCATATTTATAAAAAAAATCGGAAGCCAAATTGCCTTTAATATCCCTAAAATGTAGTTGTTATAAGGATATTTTAGTCATTTTCAGCAAAATGATCAAAATATCCCTCACATGGTTAGAAAACAACCATTATAATGGGGGTATATTGGTAAACATATCCCCAAAAATATAATGGGATAAATTAAAAAAAATACCCCTCCAACGTTCAAGAAACGGTTATAATAGAGAAGTATTCTGGTCATTTATCCCCCATATATATATATATATATAATGCACTATTCTAGTGGTAGTACGGGAGGGACACCATAGGGGAGGTTCCGGATTCGAAACCCTCCTTCCAATTCTTTTGCAATATTTCTAGAAAACTGTACTTTAGACTCTAGAAAACTTGTAACTTCAAGCTCCAGAAAGTTGTTACTTCAATCTTCAGAAATTTGTTTGCTTCTAAATATTGCAAGAGATAGAAGAAAATTTGTTGTGGTTGATTTTGATGAATGATGTCATATTTATAGAAATTTTCGGACGCCAAATTACCTCTAATACTCCTAAAATGAAAACCCTCCCCACCCCAATATATATATATATATATATATATATATATATATATATATATATATATATATATATATATATATATATATAAGGCACTATTTTAGTGGTAGTATGAAAGGGACACAATAGGGGAGGTTCCGGGTTCGAACCCTCCCCCCCCCCCTCCTTCCTCCCCTCCCTCCTGGGTGGCTTATATAACCCCGATCCGGCTTATATGCTGACGAGTCGCTAGAACAGGCCGGTCCGGGTCGGGTTGACCGTGTTTTCGAGTTAGGACCGATTCAGATAAAATTTTCAACCTGGCCGGACCCAGCCGGGCTATCAGACCGCTTTCTCGAACCCAGTCCGGACCCGAATACTCTGTGGGTTGGGCCGGGTTATTGACCGGGTCCGGGTCGACCCAGACCGGTGATTACCGGGACTGTTCAGGGCCAGATTTTGACTGCCCGGTTCAATAAACACCTTGATAGTTGCCTATGCATTGTCTCATCACACTAAGCAGGAGGAGGGGTTCTTACCTGATCAGGAGTGTGAAGCTCAATAATCATGGGGTTCGCGTCTGTGTTGGCTCTTCCTGTTTCTTGGTCCTGATCGTTATCCCTGGCATCTAGGCTTTAGTAATGACCTACACCGCCCCCTTCCACCTCAGTAACTCATCTTGCCACAATGTCACTCCTTAGGCTCTACTGTACATAAATTGCTTATGTGTCTAAAGCAAGTGCACACCAAGAGTAAGGCATCATAGTGAGCTGAACGCATAATGGAGTCCTGAAGTTATCGAAGAATACGGACTAAGGCGTCATAGTGAGTTGGTTGAGACGCGGAGACGAACTGACTAACAATATTAATTGTATGAGAAATATCTGGCTTAGTCAAACAGAGATATACAAGCTGTCTCACTTGCCGTCTATAACGGGTAGGATCTGTGAGAGGTTCACCATTTGTGAGACGAAGCTTCACATGAAACTTCAAAGGAGTATAAACCAGTTGATTATCTGATAGACTAGTAGACGAAATAATCTATGAAGTATATTTTTGTTTAGAAACAAGTATCCCCCTCTTACCTTATGCAATCTCGAGTCTAGAAAAATAGTAAAGATGACCAAGGTCTTTCATCTAAAACTGCTTTTGAAGGTACCTATGAGTACCTACAATCTCGGTTGAATCATCACCACTCAAAATTATGTCATCCATGTAGAGTAAAAAAAGAACTCGTCTATGTGGTGACGACCGCACAAGCAGAGAATGATCCTGAGAACACTGCTAAAAACCTGCCTCATGAATAGTATTACAAAATTACTCAAACCAAGCTCGAGGAGCTTGTTTGAGACCATAGATTAACGAATGCGACAAACATGTCCACTACATGAGAAATATTTGGCCTAGTCAAACAGAGATACACACGATGTCCCACTTGCCGTCTATAGCCAGTAGGATTTGTGAGAGGTTCATCATCTATGGAATGAAGTTTCACATGAAGTTCCAAAGGAGTATCAACTGTCCGCTTATCTGATAGAACAACAGACAAAATAACTTATGAAGTATATTTCTGCTTAGAAACAAGTATTCCATTTTACCTTATGCAATCTCGAGTCCAAAGAAATAACAAAGATGGCCAAGATCTTTCATCTGAAACTACTGATGAAGTTATCTCTGAGTAGATGCAATCCCTGTTGAATCATCACCCATCAAAATTATCTTATCTACATAAAGTAAAAGAAGAAATTGTCTCTACGGTAACGACCGTACAAACAGAGAATGATCCTGAGAAGACTACTGAAAACTTGTCTCACGAATGCACTACGAAAATAAACCAAACTCAAGGAGCTTGCTTGAGACCATAAATAGCACGACGAGACAACCAGGTCCTGATGGAGTAGAAAGCCCTGGAGATGGCTTTATATAGACAACCTCGGATAAAAAATCGTGAAGAAAGACGTTCTTCACATCCATATGATAGAGTGACCATTGACGAGCAGCCACAACAACTAATAATTTTTGAACTATAGTCATTTGAGCAACATATGCAAATATCTCATAATAGTTAATTACATGCTCATGTATAAAACCCTCGGATAACAAGACAAGCCTTGTATCGCTCAATGGATCCATCAGGTCGATACTTTACCTTGAAAATTCACTTGTAACTAACAGGCTAGACCCTCTCTGGGAGTGGAATAACATTCCAAGTACATGTATGCTGAAATGCTTAAAAATTCATTGCCATAGCCTCCTACCACTCAGGGTACTGAACAACATCTTGATAAGAACTGGGCTCTCGTATAGCATGGATATCAGTAAGAAAAGAATAGAACTGAAAAATATGAAACTAAGATAGCAAAACCAAACTTGTCTGGTGTACCGGAACAATCATAAGTAAAACCAGTAGGAGGTCGATGAGTATGTTGGGACTGACGGAGGGGTGGTGGTGGAGGCGTAGATGATGGAGAAGATAGTGTGGTGGAGGCGGAGGCTGATGGAATATGTGGAGGATACTCCTAAGACAACGACGAAGGCATCATAGGAGGACATGTACCATTAGAGAAGAGCAAAAGGGTAGGATAAACGGAAACACTAGACAACGGAGCTGGGGGAACAAAAAATTGACATCCGGAGGTAGGACAATAAAATAATGAGTCATCTAGAAAGATGACACGACGAGATATACGAATACAATGATCCAAGGGATCATAACAACGGTATCCCTTGTGCTCGAAAATAAAATCGAGTAAGACACACTTGGCTGATCGAGCTGTCAACTTCGTGTGCTCAGTCTCAAGAAGAAGAACAAAATAAGTGCACCAAAAAGTGTGAAGCATACTGCAATCAGGAGGACATGAAAAAAATATTCTTATAAGGTGTTCGACCAGACAAAACAGAGGAATGAGTTATATTAATAAAATTAACAGAGGTAAAAATAGCCTCTGCCCAAAACTTTTGAGGAACAGAAGAAGATAACAAGAGAGCATGAGCAGTCTCAAGAATATGACGATGTCTGCGCTTGGCTATCCCATTCTGTTCATGAGTGTAAGGACAAAACTGCTGAAAAAGGTATCGTGAGATTGCAAGATAGATCTCATTGTAGTGGAGAGATATTCACAAGCATAATCATAGCAAAAAGTTTTAATCCTAATATTGAATTGAGTATGAATCATAGTAGTAAATATCCTATAAATGGTATGGAGTTCGAAACGGTGATATATAAGTTAGACCCAAGTATAACGAGTGTAATCACAATAAAGCTCACATAGTAGAGAAAACCACTTATAGATGGAATAAGAGCAGGAGCCCATATATTAGAATGAACTAATTCAAAAATACTAATACATTTAGATACTCTTAGAAAAATGTAGTGCTATGTGTTTTGCTAACTTATAACTCGTACATATGGATAGAGAAAAGAAAAAACCACGTCCAAGAGCTCAATTATGGAATAAACTCATTAGACGGGGCTATGAAATATGACCTAAAAGCCTGTGTCACAAGTCGACAACAGACGTGACGATACCAGCATGTCTAAAACTCAAAGATTGAATTGATGAAAGATGAAGAAACTCTAAGTGGTATAACAGCTCCTTCCTACGAGCACGACCAATCGTCTGGCCTGTACGAGGATTATTCACAGAACATGTGAGAAAATAAAAAATAAAAAAATTCACTCACACAAAGGATACTAACTGATATAAGATTTAAAGTAAAATAAAAAACATGAAAAACAAAATGAAGACTCAAAATATTAAAAATAATGGAACCAGATTGAGTAATGACTAACTGAGAGCCATTATCTATATTTAAAAAAAAAGTGGAATGGTAAATGTGTAATATTATATAAGAGACTAAGGTCAGAAATCATATGATAAAAAGTACCGGAATCTAATATTCAAGAAGTAGACGTACCTGTAGAGATAATTACATATGAGTCAACAAAGACATACTGGTGCTAGAACTCTGAGAAACGGTGTCGAATATCTGTCGATGTTTGTGTACTATCAACAATATTGAGGTACCAGAGAGCGAGTCGAGAAAGAACCCTTTGTCTTTATCCGCTTGAAGAATTGAATTTTTAAATGTGGATGAAGTAGAAAACGATTATCTACCAAGTGTACAAGCTTCTAACAATAAGAACAAAATCAGACTAAACCGTTGACATGTAAAATAGATAGTAGCATAATGACCAAGCTTCCCATAATAAGTATATGAAGGATGAGAAAAAATTTGGAAGTGGGAGCACAAATCTTCTCAGAAGTGGAAGACGTAAGTAAATCTTGAAAATGTTTAGATAAAGATGTTTTTTTTAAACAAATCAACAAATAAAAGTAGCAGTTTCACCTCTTGATTATAAAAGAGTTCGTAGGGTCGGGACCTATTGGTTACAATGGAGGACTTCTGTAGAGATGGACACGGTTCAAATTTTTTCTTAGAAAATTTCTAATCTGAAGAAAAGAACATATAAAAAAAAGAATATAAAAGATTGGAAGCAAGCAAAAATAGACAACCAACACCACCAGGGAGTAGTAGTGAGCCAAATGGCTAGACAATGCTGGTATTGCCAAAAATAAGGGCTTTTGATAAAGGCACTACACATATTACTTGGGGCTAGCCCAATGTAATTTTTCCCAAAATTAGAAGTTTGCCACTCTTAAAGTTACTTAGGGCTAGCCCACACCAAGATATATAAGTAAAAAAAATTTCTATTTTAGGCTTTTCACCCTCACTTGAAGAAACTCTCATTCTCCAAGTCTAAACCTAAATTTGAAAATTGATAGTTGTGGTCCCAAGTGGAAGAGAATTTTGCTTTGGTAATTGTCCAACGAATATTCTTCCGGTATGTCTTCGACAACATACGATGAATAAGTTTTGCGATTGTCACAAAAAAATTTAGTCTTTTTTGACTATTGTAGGAACAATGCATGAAAATATCTTCGATGACGAAGTCGGATCATGCAATCCATTAAATATGCACTCCGGACGTTCCGAAGAACATGTCGGTTGTTCCGAAGCACGTACGGTACGTAAAACGATAACCCTATTTCGACAGTCATCGTGTAAGGACTGTATAAAATTAGACAATCCTATATAAATATAGGACTGTCAATAATTCGACAGTCCTATATAAATACATAACTGTCAGAATCTCGACAGTCCTATATAAAAGTAGGACTGTCATAATTTTGACAGTCCTATATACTAATAGGACTGCCAAAATAGTGACAGTCCTAGATCTTAAAGACTAAATTATTTGAAGTGCCAATTATATAAAGTTATTAATTTTTATATTATTTTATATTGGTTATAGGACCAACCTTGTATAGATGTTGTGGTACATCCTGCTATTGGGGTTGATGTGGATGATATATTCTCAATGGATATTCAATTTGCAACCCAGGAAGAAGCATTAGATTGGTGCAGAGAAGTTGGAAGGCGACATAACATAGTAATTATCATTGCAAGATTTATCAGATCTCGGCCGGACCAAAAATATGTAGAGCTGGGGTGGGAAAGAGGATGTGTGTTTATGGAGCATCATAAAAATGGTGTTGTTGAAAAAAAAATCTCTAAGAAAAACGTTGGAACGAGTAAATGTGGTTGTCCATTTAAGGTATTGATTGTAAAAATAGAAGATGCGATCGCATGGACGACACCCTACACGGATGCAATGGCTGCCTATAAGAAGATGATGAAGATGGAGGATCCAAAAATTATGCCGAATGACTACTTTGATATTCTAATCGATTGATACTGTATATTGAACTGTATGTTGTGCAATGAGCCATGTATGTTGAACTGTATATTGAACTATATGTTGTGCAATGAAAGAAGTTATCTAAACCCTAGGACTGTATGTTGTGCATTAATGCTAATCTATTTTGACTGTATGTGCTACAAATCATTTTTGGCTTTATGAATGTGGAAAATGTATGTGCTACTAGGACCGTCAGGATTTTGACAGTCCTACAAGATACTAGGACTGTCAAATTTTTGACAGTCCTAAACTAAACCCACTGTCTTTTAACAATTTTATGTAAAACTATGACTGTCAGGATTTTGACAGGACTGTCAAAAATTTGACAGTCCTACATTAAACTAGGACTGTCAAAATTTTGACAGTCCTAAACTAAACCCACTGTCTTTTAACAATTTTATGTAAAACTAGGACTGTCAAAAATTTGACAGTCCTACATTATACTAGGACTGTCAAAAATTTGACAGTCCTAAACTAAATCCACTGTCTTTTAACAGTTTTATGTAAAACTAGGACTGTCAGGATTTTGACAGTCCTACATTATACTAGGACTGTCCAAATTTTGACAGTTCTAAACTAAATCCACTGTCTTTTAACAGTTTTATGTAAAACTAGGACTGTAAAAAATTTGACAGTCCTACATTATACTAGGACTGTTAAAATTTTGACAGTCCTAAACTAAACCCACTGTCTCTGCATAATTTTATACAAAACTAGGACTGTCAATTTCTGGACAGTCCTGATAGCTTTCAGTACTGTCCAGAATTTGACAGTCCAACTTTTTAGCCCCTGCCTTATGTAGCAAACATAGAACACAAATTTTCGCGAATTGTAGCAAATAGTACTAAACTTTAAAAAATACACAGAATTGTAGTAGATTTTCCAGAATTCATTCAAAGTACCATACTAAGTCTCAATACACAAATTCATGTCTCAATACATGTCTCAATACACAAATTCATGTCAAATTAAGCCACTTAAAACTTTTACATGTCTTCATACGGGGCCTAAACTTCATGTCGCCTCTTTGTACGTTGCTCTCTATTTTCTAAGAAAGGAAAATCTTGAGCGTTGTCGATTTGTTGTAGCTCGTCATTAATTGCCATATAATTCGTACCCTGGCAACTTACGAGGCTTCTTTCCAACTTCTTCACTTTCCTAGCCTATTCATAAGAATTAAAAAAATTGGTTATGTTATAAACATTTACATATATCAAACTGAAATTGAAGAAGTTGGCTCACCATCTTGACCAATGCAGTATACAAGACCGATTTGGCAGGAAGATCTGAAGGTACATGCACAATATCGCCTCCGCGTTGGAACAAGGTAGGTAGTCCGACACCAGCGTAGTAGGCGAGATAGTCGTCGCTACACTCCGTCATATTGACTGCTACTTGCCATTCGGTTTCTCTAATAACGTGGCGTTGCCACTCGGTGAAGAAGTCTGATACCCAGTTGAACGCCGCAGGAATATAGTTTTGCGGTTTTGTACCTCGCGGAGTAGTTATCATTTTCAAAGTAAGCTTTGGGACAGTTTGTACGTAGCCAAACTGACGGAGCACTCTATCCGGCATATAAGCCTCCTCGATTTCATGACAACTGATAAGACCGTGATATAAAGTGACTTGTTGGAATGGACGACTAGTCTGTCGCAAATCACGATATAGATCCCAAACAATCAGCACCGCATAAAATTTAGCATAACGTCATTTAGCATATCGTAATTTAGTCAATTATTACCAAACATTAAAAAATTAGGTCTCAATTCACCTCTTATGTCGTCATATCTTCGAGTGCATTCCGTAGGACGGCCAATGTGTGTGGACGTTTGGCATCTTCCTTAGTTGGCTTCCATCGGCACATTCTAGGAAAGTTCTCATCATACCCTCGATTCAGTTTAGCCCGCTGCAGGTTGGAAAGTGCTCGTATATCCATGCCTTCACGTAACTAGGTTAAAAAAATATTAGTCCAAAAATTAACAACAAATTTTTTAATTATGTAACCAAGTTGACAAAGATATATTTATACATGGAGTAGAGTCTAGCATCCGGATATTGTCTTCAAACCCACGCTGGATGCCGCACCAAGCTCGCGGTAAAGGTATGCTAGTATACCGTTTCTCCAAGATATTTCTTCCACCGTTTCAATGTTGTCTAAATTGAGGAGATATTTGGCATGTATGGACGTTTCAGACTTATCCGTAATGTCGACAGCCCCTAAGATGAACTACATATATCCGCGAGCCACATTATCGCTATTATCCATTTCGGGGTCCGGATCAGCAAATATCTCCCCCAAATATTTTAAAGGAAGTCCGTAGGACTTCTTGAATTCTCGAAGAGTGGTAAAACTAGTGGCATCAACTCTCAGACACCCTGATACATAATCCACAATATGGTCGTAAAAGTTGAAGTCCAACTCATCAAAAGTTTGATTCATCATGACTCGACCATCAACCCTAAGTCCCAATATATGATGGATGTCATCAAGGGTAATCGTCAACTCCCCATTTGGTAGATGGAAAGTGTTGGTTTCTGGATGCCATCGTTCTACAAATGCTGAAATTAGTGCATTATCCACCGTCGTATATGAGTAGTTACCCAAATATTGTAGACCGGTGGGACTGATTTTTACCTTCACATCGTCTCCCAATAATTCAAACCTCCATGTATTATATTTTTTTCCGTGGTTGATCACCGTCAACCTACGAGAACTCTCCTGAAAAGTAAACAATTGGATGAAGTTATACCTCTATATAAAATGAACTTATCTATAAATAATTGGATGAACTTTGAACTTACAACTATATATAAAATTATCATAACGTAATGTACTTACCGGATTATTCCATATTTGGTATGCAATATGGTTTTCGATCGACGGTAACATAGAGCAACCGTTTGGACGAGTCTCGACTGGACTATCTGGCTGCTCAGAAGGTCCTGAACCATCAGTAGCCCGGTTTTCGAGGATTTGTGGGAGACTCTCGACAGGACTATCTGCAGGCTGAGAAGGTCCTGAACCATCAGTTGGCCGATTTGGGACATTTGGCATGTCCTCATCGGAGGAGGAAGAAGAACCTGAAGAACTAGGAGGAGCACGTCTCTTCGAACGAGTGACAGTCTTTTTCGTCAATCGACGTTTCCTAACTTCAGGGCGTGCCTCGGGGTCGCGGATAGTGACACCTGGTTCAATAGTACACGAAACATTGCGTTCCTTACGCATCGACGCAGTAGGGCGTCTTCTGATGATATCTTCATCCACAGTATCCTTCCGAGGATCATGACTATAAGACAAAAAAAAATTTTATTTAACATCCTAAATTAATTTAACATTCAGGACTGTAGAAATATCTACAGTCCTATACGTATACATGACTGCAGAAATTTTCACAGTCCTAATTTTTTAGGACTTGAAATTTCTACAGTCCTCTATAAATTTAGGACTGTAGAAATTTCTACAGTCCTTAATGTATATAGGACTGTAGAATTTTCTACAGTCCTAAATCTATATGGGACTGAAGAAATTTCTACAGTCCCGTCCGATACTGCTCGATACTGTCGACGATTGTCGACATTGTATGCCCTAAAATCGGGTACGACCATCCAAGTAAACGTCTAAACTACATCCTAAACTACATTCAGGACTTGTATGTCCTCATTTGAAGAATGGAAAGAAAATCACTCAAAAATTTCGAAATGCAATAGAATTTTTTAAAATTTTTGAAAATTTTTGTAAATGCAATAGAACAAGGAGAAAGAAGAATTGTAGCTTGATTCTTTCGAGACTTTAGGAGCCATCGACAAGGAGGAGGAGGAGGACGAAGTCGAGGAGAACGGCTCCGGCGGGAGGGGGGAGGGCTCCGGTGGGATTTGGAGGGTTTGGGAGGAGGGTTTCAAGTTTGGGCTAGTACTAGTAAACTAGTGGACTAGTGTGAGTAATTTTTGTTCATTAATGGACTAGTCTCAATCCTGGGCTAGCCCTTAGTAAAGTTTATAGTGCCCTTATCAAAAGCCAAAATAAGCTATAATTGTGGCTTGTTTGCTTGCTACAGCTCCGTTTCTTTATACCATCATGGAACATAGGACCGAGTAATGGTTGCGCCCGAGTAGAAGCCTGTTTCGTCTAAGATGGCGGCTGCTTGAATTGAAGGAGAGGAATATTATTGGCTTGTTTAGAAGACGACAGGAAAAGAGGGCGGATGCGCAGCTCTCCACAAGTCCATTAGCTGGGAGCTTGCGATCTCTACTAAATAGATGAGAAAGGAGATTTTGGACCGTCCTAATTTAAAACCATATAACTATGAATATATATAGATAGAGAACCGATTCATCTTACAGAAGAAGAAAATATAAAGATCCTGATTACAATTTGCTCTTAAGATTACAAAGTAATCAGAAAAAATAAATTTCACGTTCTTCCTTACACTCGCAGATGCAGATGGAGAGAACGGAATTACAACTAGCAGAAGAGATGAAAATCTGCTTGCTGGGTGATGAAAATCACCGTTGCTCAAAACAAGATTCGTCCCAAACGATTTGCTCCCAGAAACCATCAAGTTCACGTAGAACTTCTGGAACGCTTGCTGTCACCTCCTTACTTGGACTCGCACGAACTTCCTGGACTGCAATGGCGGCTGCAGCAACTCTTTTCGTCTCATCTATTTCAAAGTAAATCCTCAATGGAGGCACGAAAAAAATATTTATAGAGAAGCCTGGACGCCCATTATTTACGGAAAGATAGAAACAACTTTAATTCAAATCTCACAAAGATAGGAATGAATTAATTCAAATCCTACAAAAAATGGATCTGAATAACCAACCATATTTTTCCATAACCATTCAAATATATCTGATAGGAGCGGTCATGCAAGCAACCGCCCATGCGACCGTTCATAGAGCAGCGCAGTAGCCGCGCACTTAGCAGCGCATGTGGCAGCGCATGCATCCCGCTCATGCGCCCGCTCATTCAACCCGCTCATTCAACTCGCGCATTACAGAGCGCATCAAATACGCACAAGTGTCATGCGCCGATGCTGACGTACTAAGTACAAAGTGCGCCAACAAAATGCCACTTTGCGTCTTTAAGCCCGGAGTCTGAGTCCGAGTCCGAGTCGCTAAGCCCCTTTGGGGCTTAGCTCATATGAAAATAATTCCAAGAGCATAACAAAAAACATAAATTCTTTCATGATGAGTTAATAATTTTTCCTCCTAAAAATACCCCCACATAACACCTATGTGCCCCATCACACCCTATGTGCACACCTCAACTCATACAAAATATTATATTGAGAAACCCACTTGGTGGTGTAGCCAATATGGGACTATCTATACTAGTCCAAAGACAAAAATACCAACAATCCCCCACATATCTCAATATATATGAGTTGAGCGTTCCCCACAGTGACTGCCCATAATGCATTAGGATAGATGTCACTTCGACTCGAATCTTCCCGCATGGATCGAACAACAGTATGATACAAGAATGGACTAAGCCTTGAATTCTGCACCATAGCTGCAATTTTTTCCACTCATACAATGACATCAGTTGTGCTTCCGGTTGCACATTAAATGACATGTGCATGCTTGATTTCGGTGTACGTATTTTGGGCGTCTACAAGTTTTCCTCAAGAGACGGCCTATATCTCTTTCCATACACTCTAGGTGAGTTCTTTTAAAGAGTCATTGGCATGAAGCCTCGAGCTTTCGTGCGGTACTACTCTATTATGACATGGCCCAGAGCCGAGACTACACCTCATCGTGGTGTCATGATACTGTAGCATGAGGTCCCAGCCTCTTTGTAGTGCCAAACTATCCAACATGAAGCCTTGCGCTTCCTTGTGTTGTTATGCCGTTGTGACATGGCTCGCGTAGCCGAGAATTTACATCTTTTACCTCCGCGGTGTCACACCATTGTAACATGTCATCACCGGCCTCTTTGTAGTGCTGCCTACACTCTTCATCTACAACATTAGGCTACCTGCCTAAGTGCGGTGCTACGACGCTGTAACATGGCTCGCGAAGCCGAGGCATTACCAATACCGATGAATCTCTTGGTGTTACCCACTGTAGCATGGAGAACTTACGCTTCTTTGTACTGTTGCGCTACCGTGCTTCCTGTTAAACACACCAAACATTCAAAATGCCTGAGAACTCATTAAGGCATCTAAGCCATTCTCCCACAGGACTTGTTCTACACAAAATAACAATTAGTAGACAACAGTAATTTTGGATTTATAACCCCTCAATGTCTCAAAGGACTACCCATTGTTCCTGATATTCTCCCAGTCAATGATCCTCCCATGAACCAATAGCTAGATGCCTAGTAGATTTCTCTTTGAACTAATAGCATAAAACAAAATTGTAGGATTACAAAGATACAATATCAAAATATCTTCAAGCCCATCTTGATTGCTCTATCCTCGACTAGCTGGTGCTTAAGACCTTTGGTGAACGGATCGGCCAGAGTTTTTTGGCTCCGAACATCAATCACGGCAATGACTCCGATCTTGATAAGATCATTCACTGCCATGTGCCTCAGTCGCACAGTCTTCTTCTTACCATTGAAGAGATCATTTGATGCCACCACTACAGTCGCTTGGTTGTCGCAGTAAATCGGTACTGCCGAAATCTACGCACCCACCACTGGAAAATCATACATGAGCTCCCGAAGCCGCTTTACTTCATCTGCTGTAGTTGCCAGTGCACAGAACTCAGATTCCATCGAGGAATGAGAGAGCATTGTCTATTTCTTCGACTTCCACGATATAGTTGCTCCGCCCATGGAGAAGACATATCCTCTTGTGGACCTTTCGCTCTCTACTTCTGAATACCAGCTTGCATCACTGAAACCTTCCACCATTGTCGGATAACCCCTGTAGTGCAGTGCATACTTCTGAGTCATCTTGAGATATCTCATCATTCTCTTCACAGCTTTCCAGTGCTCCACTCATGGATTGCTCGTGAACCGACTCAGCATCCCCACGGCGAAAGCTATGTCAGGCCTTGTGACAGTTGTTGCATACATCAGACTCCCGATGACGCTTGAGTACTCCAACTGCCTGACACTTTCCCTTGGATTTGGCTTCAACTTCTAGTCACACATATACAGATTATAAATCCCTGGAAGATCCTAATATCCATAGCGTGTGATCATCTTCTCAATATAATAAGACTGTGACAGCGCAACCCCAGTGTCTGTCCGGATTATCTTTATTCCTAGGATAACATCAGCATCCCCTAAGTCCTTCATACTGAACTTAGATGAGAGAAACTTCTTTGTCTCAGTGACATGTGCTAGATCTGTACCCAGGATTAGCATGTCGTCTACGTTTAGAAAAACGATGACTCCTCTCCCATCAGTGAACTTAGTATAAATGCACTTGTCCGTTTCACTTACCCTATAGTCGTTTGATTATATGACTTTATCAAACTTCTCGTGCCACATCTTGGGAGCTTGTTTCAGACTGTATAATGATTTCACCAACTTGCAGACTTTTGTCTTCAAGCTCTTTGTTGACAAATCCTTCTGGCTATTGCATGTAAATCTCTTCGGTCAATTCTCCATTCAGGAATATTGTCTTAACATCCATCTGATGAATGACTAGCTTGTGAATTTCACTTAGAGCAATCAACATCATGATGGTCGTCATCCGTGCTACTGGAGCATACGTGTCGAAGTAGTCTATCCCCTGCTTCTAAGAAAACTCCTTGGCTACCAATCTTGCCTTGAACTTGTCAACAGTTCCATCGGGCTTCATCTTCTTTTTGAAGATCCACTTGCATCCGATCGGTTTTGCTCATTCAGGTAGATCGACCAACATCCAAGTGTTGTTGGAGGTTATTGAATCATACTCATCATTGATAGCCTCCTTCCAGAAGACAGCATCTCTGGTCTTCATCGCCTCTTCATAGGTAAGCGGATCTGCTTCCACATGATATATGACAAAATCTTCTCTGAAGTCCTTGTGTCTCCTTACTCGCTTAGACACCGGCTCTGCAAGTTCTGGTTCGAACGTTGTCTCTGGAAT
Organism: Iris macrosiphon; assembly: GCA_036927795.1. Lineage (NCBI taxonomy): Eukaryota > Viridiplantae > Streptophyta > Magnoliopsida > Asparagales > Iridaceae > Iris > Iris macrosiphon. The sequence goes on along the minus strand of JAYESA010000001.1, from coordinate 83,914,282 downwards.
GACTTCTTCTTGGACTACATCTTTATTGGAAGTGTTGCCCACCTGTGCACTCACACTATTCTCCGAAATGTCTGCGATAACAATATTCTTATGCCTTGCAAACTTATCGTCAAAGAATTCGGCTTCGCGAGATTCGATAATATGATTTGACTCAATATCAAGAAACCTCCGAGCATCACTCTTTTCAGCATATCCTAGGAAGATGGTCTTGGTAGTCCTAGTACCCAGCTTCTGAATCTTCAAGTCCGGAAGCTTCACATATGCCAGGCATCCCCACACTCGAATGATATTCAAGTTGGGTCTGACTTTGAACCAGAGTTCATGAGAAGTGACATCGGAAGTCGCGTACGACACTCTGTTCAGAATGAACGTAGCCGTAAGCGCAACTTCTCTCCAGAAGCAGTTTGGAAGATCTATAGTTAACAACATTGAGTCATCATCTTTGTCAACGTCCTATTCTTCCTTTCAGCTACTCCATTTGATTGAGGGGAATACGAGGTAGTTATCTCATTAACAATTCCATGTTCTTTGCAGAACGATGTGAATTCAATAGACCTATACTCTCCGCCTAAATCACTTCTGAGTCTCTTGAGTTGTTGCCCTGTTTGACGTTCAGCCTCAGCCCTGAACTCCTTGAACTTCTCGAACGCTTCGTCTTTTGACTGGAGCAGATAGATGAACGCATACTTCGAGTAGTCGTCGATGAATGTAATGAAATACTTCATCCTGGCCTTTGTGGAGAACTATTTGAAGTCACAGATATCTGAGTGTGGAAGATCTGTGCTCCGGTTAACCCGTTTGAACGATTTTATTGTGATCTTTGTCTGCGCACAGACCTCACACTTCTCCACCTCCTTACCCCCACATTTGGAGATAAGCCCTAGACTAGACATCTTGTTTATCCTTTTATAGTGAACATGTCCTAATCTATTATGCCATAACTCAAGAGAGTAACTAGAAGAAGAGACTGCATTTATATTGTTTGCAGGAGTTACAAGCTGAAGTTTGAACATCCCTTCGGTACAAAATACTTTTTCGAAATATGTTCCTTTGTACAACATCACCATCTGTCCAACATTGATGTCCATCCTCAAGCCTGCATTGCAGAGCAAACTTTCCGAGACCAGATTTTTGGTTATTACCAGTACGTACTTAACATCCTGAAGCATCAGTGACTTCCCCAAAGTCAGATTTAGCACCACCGTTACGGTCCCAAGTACTTCAACTTGTGTCTGGTTTCCACCATAACCTTCTGAGATGTAGGCTTGAAGATGGTAAACAACTCATTCTTCGAGCAAACATGGCATGATGTGTCAGTGTCCACCCACCAGTCAGTGTCAACACCAGCCGTCACAACCTGTGCAATCATAGCAACCTTGTTAGGCTCACCTTGCTCTGTCTGTTTGGGCTTGGATCTGCAGTCTCTTCGATAGTGGCCCTTCTTGCCACAGTTAAAGCAAGTCACATCTGATTTGAGCTTTGGCTTCGACTTGAACGAAACCGACTTCACCTTGAGATGGTTGAAGTTCTTCTTCTTGTAGTGAGAAGCCTTCTGCTTTCCTTTGGAGTCGCCCGCATGCACCAAGTTGGCTTTTGCCAACTGCTTGGACAACTTGTCCACTTTGTTTTGAACTGTCAACTCATCTTCAACATGGATGTTGTGCAGTAGTTGATCAAGGCTAACTTGCATCTTCTTTCGGTGCACGTCCGAGATAAAATTGCTCCATCCTGATAGAAGCTTGGCCACAACACCGACCACGACAAAGGCGTCGATTAAGGGCATGCCATCATCCTCAAGTTTTTGACGTAACTTGAGAAACTCATTGACTTGAGGCAACATAGTCTTGTCATCCTCAAATCGTATGTTCCAGACATTTTCAGTCACATGAATCTTGTTGCGGTTCTCATTCGCCTTGTAATGCTTGTCTAGAGACTCCCAGATGACTTTAGCATGGTCTGTCTTACTGTATGACTCCGCCAGAGTATCCTCCATGGAATTCAGAATCAGCAGCTTGCAAAGGTTGTTGTCTCTTCTCCACTTGTTCTGCTTAGCAGTTGTAGTAGCAACAGTCCGAACAGTAGCGTCATCACCGTCTGGAACAACCGGCTCCGATTCTGTCAGAACGTAGTCTACCTCTATGAGTTGAAGATTAAGACAGACCTTCCTCTTCCAAGCGTTGTAATGATCCCCGTCAAACTTCTCAAGTTTGTTAAAACTACTGTCGAAAAGTTTCGCACGGTTGTTCTCCATCTTTCTCGGATCTTGCTTTGAGATTGTTAGTCCCTAGGCTTAACCAAAGATAAAGAACGCGTGGTCGAGATCAGAGGTTCACACAAAAGTTCTCACTCTGACTATTCTCGATTTCCACGAAGAACAATATAAAGATCCTGATTACAACTTGCTCTCAAGATTACAAAGGAATCAGAAAAAATAAACTTCACGTTCTTCCTTGCACTCGCAGATGCAGACGGACATAACATAATTACAACTAGCAAAAGAGAAGAGAAAGGAGAAGAAGAAAATCTGCTTGCTGAGATGATGAAAATCACCGTTGCTCAAAGCAAGATTCACCCCACACGATCTGCTCTCAGGAACCAACAAGTTCACGTAGAACTTCTGGAACGCTCGCTATCACCTCCTTACTTGGACTCGCACGAACTTCCTGAACTGCAATGACGGCTGCAACAACTCTCCCAGTCTCCTCTATTTTGAAGTAAGTCCTCAATGGAGACACAAAGAGAATATTTATAGAGGAGCCTGGTCGCCCATTAGTTACGGAAAGATAGAAACAACTTTAATTTGAATCCCACAAAGAAATGAACGAATTAATTCAAATCCCACAAAAAACGGATCTGAATAACCGACCATATCTTTCCATAACCGTTCAAATATATCCTATAGCAGCGACCATGCAAGCAACGACCCATGCGGCCGTTCATACAGCAGCACAGCAGTCGCACACTTAGCAGCGCACACAGCAGCTCATGCGTCCGCCCATGCGTCCAGCTTATGCGCTCCGCTCATACGGCCGGCTCATGCGCCCGCTCATGCAACGCGCATAACCGAGCGCATCAAATGCGCACAAGCGCCATGTGCCGATGCTTACGTGCAAAGTGCGCCAACAAAGCGCCACTTTGCGCCCTTGAGTTCGAGTCCGAATCGCTTAGCTCCTATAGAAATAATTCCAAAAGCATGATAAAAAACATAAATGCTTTCATGAGGAGTTAATCTTTTTTACTCCTAGGAAAACACCCCCACATGGCACCCATGTGCCCCACCACACCCCATGTGCACACCTCAACTCATACAAAGTATTATATTAAGATATCCACTTGGTTGTGTAGCCAATGTGGGACTATCTTTACTAGTCCAAAGGCAAAAACACCAACAGTATATCCCGATCCGATCTTGACCGATACTCGATACTGACCGATACCGTCATTGGAATCTCTTTTTCGATCAATACGACAAAAAAATTAAACAAAAATGACCAACCGAAACGTGTGTAAAAAGCATAATAATATTGTAAAAGAATATAAATTTTTTTTATCTATCCCATGTAAACCAAATGACGAGTTTGACTACTATTTCATTCAATTTTAAAACCGCTAAGAAACAACATTGTAAATACATAAAATTATGTCTAAATGTATAAAATATACTTTCTAAAATATTAATAATTTGTTAATAATTATTGTTTTTCGATTAAAAAAATCCAATAAGCTGATGTGAATTTGATTCGAAACCGTCGATACTGCCAATACCGATGCCCATACTCATAGGAATTGTCTGATACCGATTCCAATACCGATATTGCGAACCTTGATTTTGACACTGACACTCAAAAAAGGGCACCTCATAAGGGGAACGAAGGGTATTCACAAGCATTCTTTACGAACTATATGAAGTCTAGCTTAAGAAAATAAAACTCAAACTATACTTAAAAAGTCTTTACTTTGACAGAACCATCAAAGCAAAATATTTAGTGAGAGAAAAACATTCACAGGATTAAATATGAAAAAAAAAAAAATCCACGAAATAAGGAGCGGTTCTAACCAAAAGAATGTCGAACTAGAGCTTCCCTATGTCTACTCCCCTTCTTCCCTCTCTTCTCTAACTTTGTGCAGTAACCTTCCATTAGGAGTGTAAAGTGTACATGAAATGCTTACATTTGCAGATAATTCAACCCATTTCTCTCAGATCAATCACAAACTTGCTAGCACCAGTCATTCAACTGCCAGGTAGCTAAGTCGCCTAAGTTCTTAACAAACACTACCAATTTTTCCAATGAGCCAGCTCTGAACAAGGACATACATCTGTTGTTGCTTGGAGCAGTAAAGGTTCACTCAGGACACTGTCACGTCTCTAATAGCATGGGTTTTGATGGATGAAGCAAATTCTCAGATTAAAATACAAAAAGCATCATACTAGTTAAGAACAAAGATGATCCTCCTTAGTTATGTTAGTGACAAACAACCTTGGTCGCATTACATTTACAGTAGTGTAGCATGCATACTTGGAATCCAAGAAGAAATGAAGAATTGAGATTGGTAAAAATTAGTCTCCTCAGTTGATAAGAGTTAGGATAAAAAACAAGAGAAAGAAAGAGCAGGTTTGTGAATGCTGTATTTCCTCTAATCTCAGAAAATTGCGGGGTGAATGCAGATATTCAAGACAACCTGGTGAAACCAACCGTCCTTGAAGACCAAACTGAGCTGGGGAAATAATGTAATTGATTGCTAGACCACTTCCCTACAGTGGTGAGAGGTGAAGAAGAAAGACGAGAAAAAAAAACTGGTAGTGCAGTCTAGTCAAGAAAAACCAGTTTATAAAGCAGTTTATAAAGCAGCTGTTTCTACTCGACATGTTAATGTCTCTAACTCAATATTTCCTATTTTGATCCAAAAGGATCTTCTCAATCTTTTGAGTCGAACACGATAATCTGATTTTGAAGCCTACATAACAGGAAAAACAGAAAGAAAACCACATGACATGGTGATTCAAGATGCTATAATTACAACAATAATCCAAAGGGCTACGACTTCTACATTCACCACTTCTCTAACTAGGCCATTTTGTAATTGGGATTTAAAAGTTGGATTCTCCACAGGCAGAAACAACAGGATTCTCAGATTCGGGTCAGATTAGGCCAAGTCAGTTTTCATCTGAAATTTTGCAGCTTGGGATTGTGTCCTAAGCAAGTACCAGAGTTTGAATGGACTACTATTAGAATCCTATTGGATAAGATAAGTTCACCAAACCCTACAAAATGAGTTGAGATTGGACTCATCCAACAACTATAAGAAATCTAAATATTCAAATTCTCGTTCTCCCAGCTATGTTCCACCAAGAAAAATGACCTTCAAGGTTCAAGCTCTTCAATCGATTAAATAAAAGAATTGAAAAGGTATGAATGGAGTAGTACAAAACAGAAGATTATGAAGGCTGTATCTGAGGATAATATGACTAATTTTGTTTTTAACCATGCAAGGGAAACATCCATAAAACAAAAGACATCGGCTCCTTGTGCCCATAGCTTGACCTCAGCCTTGAACCATCATTCGGGGGGGGGGGGGGGGGGGGGGGGGGGGGGAGATGGGACACTGAATCAGATGTCCGAAAGCACTTTATGAAGATATAAAAATTCAACAGTTTTCATTTCCTGCCTGTAATAGTTTATCATGAAAAAGTTAACGGAAGAGAGAGAAAGCAAAAGAATCGAGATTGTTCCTCTCAACCAAAAGTCTT